>PVKZ01000424.1:542195-848300 GCA_004027375.1 Macroglossus sobrinus | reverse complement strand
TCTTCTTCTTCTTCTTCTTCTTCTTCTTCTTCTTCTTCTTCTTTTTGTTTCTTCTTCTTTAAATTGTGGAGCAGGCATTTTTACTCTCTCCAATTCCATTGCAGAATGGGATAGTACAGTATGCACTTTGTAGAATAGTACAGTATGCACTTTGTAGTCATGTGTTTGAAATTGTGGTTAAGAATATGAACTCCAGAGCCCAACATATTGGCCAAGTTTAAATCAAGAGGCTGGGCAAGTTATTTAACTTCAGTTTCTCCACCTATTAGCCAGGGACAATCATAGTTCCTACCTTGTAGTTAGAGTATTAAATGAATTACCACCTAGGAAGCACTTAGAACAGACTCTAGCATATCATAAGCATTTAATAAATGTGAGCTATTGTTGTTTTTATTGTAATTTGCTGCCATCTCTTTAGGCAAGAGAAAAGATGGGCATTTTGTGGGTGACAAGAAGCATAGCTTTGTCTCTTTGCAGGTGTCTCGCCGGAGGGTTATGTGCTTTAATTGTCAGAGTCTGGGTTGGCAATGTTCTAAACAACATATTAAGTAAAATTGGATGATCTGCCCGTCTTTAGCCAACAATCTAGGCAGAGATAACAGGCTGTACATTCTATACTCTTGTTATGCAGAAAAGAAAATGAGAATTTAAGCTAATATCTGATTTTGATGAAAAAACACTTTTATAGTAATTTATATGGTCTAGGCAGATTCAGTGCAAATATTTTTAGAGCCAGTACAGAGATACAAGTTCTGGGGGATTCCTATGACTAATTGTCTACTATCCATTCCATTTTGTGGGAAGCACACAATGATTTAAAAAAGGCTTGGTGGAAGTATTTGAATTGGTGATGAGAATTAATATTTTGGTGGCTGTAAAGAGAGTGTGGAGAACATCTAAGACAAGGGGAAGAGCTCTAGTAAAGAATTGTGATATAGTTGGGGCAAAGAAAGGATTGCTTAGATTTGAAAGTTATAGATGAAAATACCAAAAGACAGGCAAAATGAGACTGGGTTATAGAGTTCTGTTTTTCAGCATGAATTTAAGATGATGTGCAAAGAAATACAATTACAAAGAAATACTCTTCCACTGGAAGATACCTGGATAAATTTGTTCTGTCTCCCATATCCATATCCATATCCATATCCATATCCATATCCATATCCATATCCATATCCATATCTATCTATCTATCTATCTATCTATCTATCTATCTATCTAATCTATCTATCTATGTATCTCTCTAGTAAAGAAACCTTTGCCTTATCAGTTAGAATTGAAAAAGTGATTCTATTACTTAGATTAATAGAAAAAAACATTTATGCAGCTATTTATTTATAATTTCAACAAATGTAAATAGCTATCAGGTACTGGCTTTTGAATATTACACTCCAAGAACCTATTCAACACAACATTTTATGGATTAGAAGGTGAATACTATGAATTACCTTTTAGCCTCAAAATTCTCTTAAAGGAGTTGAAGCCTGCCAAACACCATGGCTGATGAAAATCCAAGTGGCACAATAGCATTTACTTAGATTTTGGAATTTCCCCTAACTTTTCTAGTTAGTTACTATATTGAAACATATCTTAATAAAGTATGGTTGGTTGAATAAAAATTAACTATAATTCTTCTGTTATTGTTCTGCTTGAATAAGACTTCAAGGTTGAAAGGAAACTTTAGATCAGGTAGTTAGACCACAAAGCTACTGAAGTATCCTTTGATAGGCGATCGGATAAAAAAGCTGTGGTACATATATACAATGGAATATTTACTCATTCATAAGAAAGGATGAAATATTGCCATATGTGACGACATGGATGGATCTTGAAGTTATCATGCTTAGCACAATAAGTCAAACAGAAAGAATCGAGAACCATATGATTTTTCACTCATATGTAGGATTTAATACTGAAAGCAACAAATGTACAAGACAAACAAAAACTCATAGATACAGACAACAGTTTAGTGATTATCAGAGGGATGGGGTTTGGGAGGTAGATAAGGCTAAAGGGGGTCAAATATATAGTGAAGGAAGGATATTTGACTTTGAATGGTGAACACGCAGTGCAATATTCATATGACATTGAGTTGTACCCTTGAAACTTATATAATTTTATTAACCAACATCACCCCAATAAATTAAACATAAAATTGCTTAGGGGCCTATGGAAAACCAACCAACCAACTAGCCAACCAACCAAACCAACCAAAACTGATGCTTAAACTTCTTTGCATCAGACCATCTACACACAACAATATGGGCTTAGCCATTGTAGTTATTGGACTCTCCACTGACTTTCTCAGTGGAGAAACTCAGGTCCTTAAGGTTAACTTTAAAAGAGTACGTAATCTGTGCCACGACACTCCTCTGTCCTTATCTCCTAGTACTCATCTCTTCTAGTGCGCATCTTCATTTACTCTGTCTCTGTCATGCTGGCTTTCCCAAACATCCCACGCATGTACCCATCTCCAGACATTTGTACTTTCTGTTTCCTCTGTCTAGAATACTGTTTCCATGAAGTATTTATTTTGCCTTTGTTCTTAAGATTTTTTTTTTTTCAGCCTGTGCTAATGCTAGATTGACACTTATTTTCTCTCATCACACTGAAAGTATTATTCCACTGGGTTTCGACTTGCATTGTAGCTCTTGAGAAATGAGCTAATTTGCTGGAGCCAGCCGGCTAAGATCGAACAGTTCCCGAGAGGGGGAGTGAGGAGAGAGAGAGAGAGAGAGAGAGAGAGAGAGAGAGAGAGAGAGAGAGAGAGAGAGAAGATAGATAGAAAAGATAGAGTCGAAGAGATAGAGTCGGGAGGGCTAACAGTGAATACTGCACCCCGAGTTTATTAAGAACAGTATATTTATACCCTAGGATGTGCATGAGAAGCAACACCCACAGATATGCAAACAATTTCAGTAACAAGCTTATCCATTAAGGAGCCCACCTGCCCTGCAAACTTCTAGCTTGCAGGTAATTTTAACCCTGTCTGTAGGGTATTCAGCAGGAATGGCTCCCAACACTAATTGTTGTTTAGTTGAAGATAATTTGCCTTTTCATTCTGGCTACTTTTAAGATCCCTTTGTCTTTGGTGTTCTATAGTGGTGTTCTATATGAGGTGTGGAAATCTTTTAATGAATCTGTTCTGGATTTATTGGATATTCTGTATTTTTGGATGAGTGTTTTTCATCAGTTCTAGAAAATGTCCAGCCTTTATCTTGTCATGTGTTGCCTCTGATCCATTCTCTTTCTTTTCTTATGGAAATCTAACTGGATCTGTCAGGTATCAACAACATCCTCTTGTTTTTTAATCTATAGTTAAATTTTCCATCTTTGTACTTCTCTGCTTTATTCTTGATAATTTTTCCAACTTTATCTTCAAGTTCACAAAAGTCTCTTTATCAGTGTCTAGTCTGCTACTAAAGATATCCTTTATGTTTTAAATGTCCCTTGTCTTACATGCTTTTATTTCTAAAAAATTCTATTTAGTCATTTTTAAAATATGTATATTTTTAATAGTCATTTTATCAATTGCTACTTTTATTTTCTTAAACATAATTGTTTTGGATCTTGTATTTGATAATTCTAATTAATATCTGAAGTATTTGCTGCTCTGGGTTATTTTTTTTGTTGCTGTTGTTGTTTTTTTTTTTTTTAGTGAGAGGCAGTTCTACTGGTTGTTGCTCATATATATTTGTGATTTTTAAGTGTGAATTTATATTTATCTGTGGGGCTTCTTGGAGGTCTAGATTGAAGGTGGGTTCCTCTAGAAAACTTACGTTTGCTGCTACCAGATTTCTTTAGTTTCTACCAACCCAGGACTATTTGAAAACAAATTTTTGCCTTGAGGTTTTCCAGGCCACCTAGGTAGGCATTGTGAATTTGGACTGGAGGTCCTGTGTGAGAGCTAGTTTTTGATGACAGATTTTTAGGGGAGTTTTTTCCCTTCACATATTCACAGAGTTTGAGATAGTTAAATTTTCAAACAGTGCCTAGGAGACAGACATACTGCTTATTGATATGGTGACATGTTGCAAATTAGAAAAAGGCACTCCGTTCTCAAGATACTTTGTTGCTATTAAGAAAAATTTCATAAAACATTAAAATTCAAAATGTTTGTGAAGTGAATGGTGTTCTTGGAGTTGCTCTCACTTCTGCTCAAATGTAACTCCCCACCGCCCCCTCCCCCCAGTCCTGCCCATCAGGTCCTGCTCGGCCTCAGTGCCTTACTCAAATACTTCATCCTCTGAGAGAGAACACATCCCTAATTTCCCCCACTCTCACTCCAAATAGCATCTTTCTCTTCTGAATTAGTGGCAGTGGTGCATTTATTACAAATTTACTACTTTTTGTTACTTGCTCTTTTTCAATTTTATCTCCATTACCAGACTGAGAGCTGCATGTTTTATTCATATTTCTATTTCCATAGCATTCAGTAGACGTCTTAAACAGATAGTTGGAATATTTTTGTTCGATAATTAAAGGAAAGAATTTAATTGAATAACAGGATGCAAACCTATTAACCAAAGGATTAAGAAAGCTAGCAGTTTGGATGATGCATAAAGATTCTTTAAATCTCACATGCATAGTTCAGCAAGGCGGTCAAAGTAGGTAAAAGTCTTCTGTGGGTAATGACACCTTATGTTTTAAAGAGCTTAGATTTTCTTTCATTGTTGCAGTGTTTGAAGTTTAGACTGATTTGACAGAACTTTTGTCTGTTCATAAGAATCTCTGTTACAGAGGAGAATCTTTGTACTGTTCCGGGAAAATGAGTTCTACCAATTATTGGTTTTTCAGAGCAATTCGGCCATACTGTCCTACAAAGATTACTGCCCTAAAATTTATATGATTATTACTCATTATATTTTATTTAATTTGTTAAGTGAGTGAATACATGTCATAGTTTTTCTTCCTTTCCAATTCTTTTCCATTATGAAGTGATACCTAAACTTTTTTAAAAATCATTTTTTCTAGTAGAATGGGAAAAATGTTTTCTTTAAAATCTTGAGTTTGCTTTATTTGAGACTTCTAGGAAATTTACTTTGTACTAAGTACTTTTTTAAAAATTACATGATCTAAGCCTTTAAGGTCTCATTTGAAATTTAAAGCTCGTTATGATATTAACAGGATATGACCTTGTAGGAAAGTAGTTGAGCATTTCTAGTTCCTGTTGCTTGTTTGTTTTTGGAGAAACAGCTGGAAAATATTATGATCAATTAGTAATTACTGATGTGATTACTAATGTTCACATCCTCGTGTGGAGGCTCTAAAGCACTCTAAAAGTAGTCAGTGTTTGTGGGACGAGGCACTTGTCATGCAATGGGAACATTGAGAGAGGTGCAGGGCTCTGATTGAATCCCACTTTTAGTGCGATGCCACCTAGGCTGGCTTCCTCACAAAGAAGAGAAGTTTGTTTCAGAGGAGGTATGCTGGTCAGTCAAAAACTACAGCCACTACTGTGCACTTTATGAAACTAAGTGGAGATGTGGGTAAGCAGTTGAATGTAGGGACTAAATGCTCAGGAAAAATGTATAGCTAAAGATTCTGATTTGGTACTGAAGGCATATAGGTAGATGAAACTTAAAGCCATGGGATTGGACCAGGACCAAAGGCAGGACCTCAAGGCACACAACAGCCATAAAAAAATAGCTTCCAGGTGGTAGTGGGAGCAAGTGCCCAAAGAGGTGGGAGTACGGGACTTCTAAATTCAGAGGGCAAGGGTTATCATCTGAGGCCGTGCTCAATACTGTCAACACTGCTGAGAGCTCAGGTCATAGTATGAGAACTATGAGAAATTAAAGCTAACAGGAGATAACAATCAATTGGAAACATGGGTTGAAGGAAGAAGAGAAATAGAGGAGAAAAGAAGTATTCTGGATGGGTAGGTGAATGCTGGTAACGGAGGACTCAGCAAATCTGAGAAGGAGATGGATTCAGTTTTTATCAGTTTATGTTTCACTTCCATGGCATTAATTAAAATAGTAAGTTTATGACTCTCAAACCTATATTCCGTAAAATAGACATAGACAGAGTAGAGATGCAGTGCAGAAACTTGGAGAATGGAAATACTTGAGGGAAGAGAAGGAATAGCATGTGAAGAAGGCCAAAGGCATAAGAAGTCGGGGCAATAGAGTCTGCTGTCGTCTCATAAGCCAAGTGGGGAGAGAGTTTGCAGGAAAAGATGATTGTTCAGCAGTTTCCATTGCTAGAGGTGGTCAAGTAAGTTAAGAACTGAAAAGTACCTATTGATTTTGGCAATGACTCTTACAGAAGGAATAGTGGGGTCAAGATCCAGTTAACATGAGGATTTTAAGTGGATATGCTGAGAAGTGGGGAAGGCTGGTACATTTTGCTGTTTCCTGAAGTTGACTTTGAATGGAGTGATAAATATAGAGGGATATTGTCAAGGAAGTGGTGGTTATTTTGAGGGGTGTGACAGATTTGTGCTGTTTGTATGCTGATTGAGAGAGGCAATAGAAAGAGGGAGATTGAAGATACTAGACAGGAGAAAATTTAAGGTTTGAGGTCAGAGAGGAAGTAGGAGATGAATAAAAGGAGACACTTCAACCTGTGAATTAGGAAGGATGGAGGTAAAGGTGAGAGGAAGCAAATGTTTCTAGATGTACATAGATGGTTAAATTTAGTGAATATATGAATTGATATCAGTGTCTCTTATCAGTTATATCAACTTCCCCTTCTAGATCCAGATCCAGAAATACTTAACATTTGGAAAGTTATCATTCTCATTTTACAGTTCAGGGGCATTGGCAAATCCAGCCTGCCTGTACCTGTTCTGTAAAATAAAGTTTTATTGAAACATGGCCATGTTGCAGTTCATTCATTCCCATGTTGTCTATGGATGCTTCTGCATGACAGCAGGAAAGCCTAAACTATTCACCATTTGGTCCTTTTCAGATAAGTTTGCTGACCTCTGTACACTTGATAAAACCAAGACCCAGAGAGAATGTTTATTTCAGAGGATCCCTCCTTCCTCCATCCACCTTTGAGACCACTTTTTCTTCTGTGTCACATGGCGCTCTCTTGATGCTGCACATTCTTAGAATTTTCTGGAAATTGTTCTCAGGATCTTTCAACCATTAGAATTGTTAATTAGAATAAATATAAACCTATCCTGACCCCACCCTAGACATACAACTTTGTCTCAGTTCTTCCTAAAAAGATATGTGCCAGACAGAGGAGCACCTTGTGACTTGACCTGTGCCCTATAATTTCCATGGTCCAGGATGTACTGCTTTATTCTGCTTTTCTTGGATTGCTTTTCTTCATCTTTTTTAAAAAGCCAAGACTCACTTCCTCTCTGAAATCATTACCCAAACCACCACATATATATTTCTTATCCCAGTGGTTTTGTTTCTTTGCTCTTAATTTCCTCAGCAATTAAGGGTATTGTCTGTGTCCCATACACACATTTCCCAGTACAGTCTGTCTCCTGTGAGAGACCCCTGCTATGATGGGGACTCTTGTACAGTCTCTACATCTAACCTCTTAGAAGACAGGGACAATATTGACCTTGTCATTAACATCTTGTGTTTCACAGTTGCTGAGCATGTTATTGGTGCTCATCAGATGAATTCAGATTAAGTTGAAAAAATTTAAGTGCTTCAAAATTGCTCACTTAGGTATAAAATGGTGTGCTAATTACTAGCCTTCTCAACCATTCTTGAAACCAAATCTTTTCCTGAATCTTTTGAAATACACTTTGAATTACTGACCAAATTTGAAAGCAATGTATTTACAGGTACATTTTCCATCTTTATGTCACACTGCTCAGTTTTCAAGAGAAAAGACAAATCTATTCAAATCTTTTTCTTTGCTGAATTTTTAAATGCTTCTGAAGGGGCTAAGATTTTAATAGTTGCAATTTAGTTCTATGACTTAATTTATCAGATTGTAGTTATATTTACTTACATGTGTTGTCTAGCACCTTGCTATTCAAAATGTGGTCTGCTCGCCAGCATCACTTGGGCATCACTTGGGAGCTCATTGGACATGCAGAGTCTTGGGTCCCACCCCAGACTTACGGAACCAGAATCTGCATTTTAAACAAGATCCCTGTGATATATGTGTGTGTGTATACATGTATACATATGTATACATGTATATGTATACACACATGTACATGTATAGATGTATATGTATACACACATATACATGTATACATATATATGTATACACACACACACACACACACACACACACACACATATTAAAGTTTGAAAAGCCCTGCTCTGGGTATAGACCTTGTATTTCAGATACACACCCAAAACATAGGGTCTTACTCACAGACCTTTTAGACCTTTTATATGTGTGGTTTTATATTGCATGGTGATTGTTTTCTAGATCATAAAAATTTTATTGTTTTTCTGTTATTGTTGGAGATGTCATAATTAAGAGATAGATAGAGTATGCTTTTGTTCTTTCTGCTACCTAGAATGCATTTAATTTCTCTATGTTGAAATAACAATGTCTTAAAATTCTATTGTCTTTGATAAGAGTCTAGGATAATCTATCCTAAGTGAACAACCTCAGCCCTCACCTGTAGCAATAGACTTCATGCTATTTTTTTGTATGCATATTTTATCATTCCCTTTTGATTGTCTTGGAAATTGCTTGTATGCATAGCTATGAATTCTGTAAACCTTAAAAACCATGAGGCACTAATTAAATGTAGAAGCAAGTAAATATATGAATAAAAACAGCATTTCTTTAAAAATAGATCATTCATTCAAAATAGTAATTCATATCCTCCTCCTTGTCAGTTAATCTAAGCAAGAAGAGTAAAAATTTATTGCACATAATTATTTATTTTTGGACAGGCCATGCACACGTACAGAATTCAGCAAGTTCAGGAAAAGTTAAACTTCTTCCCTTCCCCACTCTCGACCCAGTCATTCCCTCTTTGGGGACAGCTCTTCATACCAGTTTCTTATGAACACTTTCAGACTTAGTATGTGGACTAGGAAGTTCAATATAGTTTTGGCCAAGAGGGTAAGCTCTGGGGCTGGGTGGAACCTCAGCTACTAACTTTGTGACCTTGGGCAAGTTCCCATACCTCACCGTGCCTCAGTTCTCTCACCTGTAAAATGGGTACATTAACAGTATATCTCAGAGTTGCTGAGAAGAACTAATGAGATATTTATGTAAAGAGATAAGAATAGTTCATGGCATGCAGAATATAATCAATGAATACTAATTACTTATATGTGAACATTTCTTTATGTTTTTATTATTTCTATTTATAAATAGTAGCATACTCTGTAGACCTCCACACCTTGCTTTTTAAAAAACTCAACAATGTGAGATTTTTACCTAAGAATGTGGAGATTGGTTCATCTTATGTATGGAACTGCTTCATTCTTTTTAGTGGCTCTGCAGTATTCTGTTTTTGGGATATAATTTATTTATCCGGTCTCCTATTGGTAGATATTTATGTTGTTTCCATTCTTATGATACTATAAAAAGCTTTGAGAAAATGGCATGTGTACATGTGATAGTGTGTCTGTAGAGTAAGTTTCTACAAATGGAATCTAGAAATAGTCTAAGTATAAGGTTTAATTTTGCTAGATTGCTCTCTATAGAATGATACACTTCTACCAGCAAAGTGTTCTCATACTTGTTTTGACAGTCAGGTTTTAACTTTAATTTTTAAAAATACAGTTTTGTTCATGAATATATAAAAAACCCCACACATATTTGGAAATTTTATTAACATTGTTAGATTCTTTGGAATAGGTTGGTGGGTAGGAGTAGGAAGGTAATACTTTGTTCTTAAGTGTTTGAAGGATCAACAAAGTGGCATAGTGAGCTGTTTTTAAAGAGGAACTGTACAATATGCAACAAACTATCATATTTACTTATTCCTAAAGTATTTTTGAGATACTGAAACAAAACAAAGAGTTGGAAAACCCATGAACAACAGTGTTTTAGTTTGCATTGGTGCCCGGCCTCTGGAATGCTCCTTAAAGTATCCTGGCTTAGCAGTGCTGTCTGTTGCGTTTGTTTTCTGAGATTGGTACAACACGGAGAGCTTCTTTTCTTTTACTCAAACCTCTCATTATACGAATTCTTGCTGCCAACTGAATTGACCATGCAGCTTTTATTTAGGATGTAGGCAAAACAGTTTCTTCTAAAGACATTTAAATATTAATATAATCTCCAAAGTAAGTAGGACTGAAATCTAGTCTCCCGTAACATATGACCTTCACGTAATATTTTGAGCAATCCAAAATATTTGCAATCCTTTTCTTATCTATTTTACATTTTAAAATAATCCAATCACTGAATTTTACACAGTACGTGATCTATTGCTCTCCTGAAACACAACTCTAGTCTGTGGTAAGAATTATGATTAACACTGAGATACACGTTTTTAATCCATTTAGCAGATGATCTCTAGGTTCTTTTCGAATATTTAAATGAGCTGAGCAACAAAGATTACATTCCAGGAGGCATGTAAGCATATGACTGATTTTGGTCACTAGCATCAAGAAAATACTTGTTGCATATCAAGCGTGTTGAACATGGTACTGGGTGAAGGTGATATACAGCGAGAGACTTCTCCCAGCCTGGTAGAAATGCCCTCGTTGCTGTGTGACTCCAGGAAATTACCTTTAGGGTGGCCTGTGATACCTGAGATTGGCTGCTGTGGATTTGTGAGGCCCACTTTTGGGGACGCCATGGGACCACAGAAGGTTTGCTCTTACTTAGGGAGCCAATAGGCAGGTAGAGTCCACAGATACTCTATGATGAGCTGAATCACTCAGCCATCTAGTGCTAACCAAGTTCCTAGGGCAAAAGAGGTAATGCATGTATTACTCTCCGAGGAGTTGAGTACTAGACTATTTATCAACATGGCTGTTATTCTTTCCTCATAGTAACTTAACAAGATCTTGAGGAAGTATGTCTCCTCTCCCACCTCTTTAGAATCTAGTTTAACACAGTAGATACTGTTAAGCTTCACAGATATATTGGTACCATTTTTATGGCTCTTATTATATGCTAGGTCTTTTTGTCAATTAATAGTTAATTGTCACAAACAACTATGAGAAAGATGAAAAATTAAGGCTTAAGGAGATTAACACGTGCAAGGTAAAAAGCATACAGAGCTGAGATTCACACCCACCTCTTTCCCACACTGGAGATAGTGCTTCCTTATCTACTCTGCTCTTCTGCCAGGTAAAAACAGAAGTGCCTATACTAAAGAGCCATCACACTTGTCTGACACAATTGTTTTTTCTAAATAAGGGCTCATTATTAGTCCTAGTTTAACTATCTCTAATGTAATCACAATCAATTTTAATGTTGTTAATGATTTTCAGTATCTTCTCAAATTATCTTTATTTCTTCTCTGAAAACTGAGGCCTTAATTCATTGACAAGATGTCAGAATTGCCCTTTAACTTTTTGGTGATCAGCAATGCCACACAGAGTCTTTTATTAGCTTCTAATGATGGTTGGAGCTTTAGAAGCCTCTCTCTCTCTCATTCTTGCCCTCTTCCTCACAAAGGTCATTGTCTAATTCTCTTAGGATCCTGATGAACAACAGACAGTATTCTTATTTTACTTATACTTATCATGTATTTTTTCTTTTCTTTCTACTGAGTAATATTGATTTTTGTCTTCATTAATTCTTTTCATCATTGCTAATTTTCTTCATTTTTTTGTGTTCAACATCTTTTTTAAAGTGTTATTCAATAGGCTTATTTTAGATTTGTTGATTTCTCAGTCTTGATTTATTCTTGTTTTTCTTGTAATTATAAAGCTATTGTATTTTCCTATAACATGCATTTCCCCGCTTCTGTGTTATTCTGTTCCTTCTCCAGGGATTATTTTTGCTGTTTTTCCCAACCCTGTTTTCCTTAGTTCTGTTCCAGGCTATTTGGAATCTGGGTTGGGGATGTGGTGGAGCAGAACCCAGGCCAGTGCTGCCTGGGGAAGCCTGCAGGGGCTGTCATGGCCTGGGCTCCATGTAATTTACTTGGGATTACTGCCTGTCATTCTCTTTACACCCCTTCCAGCCCCCTTGCTAGCACCAAGCCAGGCTGTTCCCCAGTGCTTGCAAGTTGGTCAGGAAAGAGAAAGCAGAGTCTACAGCACCAAGGACATGTGGTTAGCTGCTGCAGCCCCCTTCTTTCATAAGAGAATGATTGGTTCCTTTTATTGTTAGGCATACTGGGATTTCAACCACCCCGCAAGGTTATTACTATCTATCTTTGACAGCCAGGGAAATTGATGCTCTGAGAGCCTTGCTAAGGAGCACACAGTTTGTAAATGTGTGCTTGGATTCTAATTCCTGTCTATGTGACTCCGCAATCTACCCTGTTTCCAACACAGCATATCTTTCTCTGTTAAAACGAACTTGTTATTTGAGTACTTTCTAACCTTTTGTTGTCTGCATAGGGATTAGATCTTTTGTGTCTTCCTTGGAGGGTGTTTTGGATATTCCCTATTGTATCTTGATACTATTACACCATGCTCCCTAGAGTTTTTCATTTCTCCCTGTTTGATTCATTAATAATCCCAGTACATATTTCCTTTGTTCATTGTATTAGAATCAAGTAACTGGTGAATCTTGTTTGCAGCTTCTTGCCACAGTGAAAGCAGGTCTGAATGAATTATAACATGTTGCTCTAACAATCTAATAATATAAAATCAAGGTTATTGATTATATTATTTTTAATGAATTAAACTCCATTGCTTACAGCGTTTTTACAGGAATCCTTTTCTTGTTGTTGTTGATACTAGTTTTTTTTCCTCTTAGACTTGTGTCTTGCCTATACATTTCTGCTGATATTGACAAAGGAATATCATTAATATCAGGCTAACTGCAAGTTGGAATAAGACCATGATAAATTTAGGATATGTCTCAGTTTTATAAAATACTTATAATGACTTTTAATCTACAATATAGAGTCTTAGATTAGATGCTTGATGTCATTTTTGTCCTATAATTATGGTTTAGAATACATTTGGGCTTGATAAGTATCAACATTTCCTTTCTTGTTGTCTTCTTTTTGAGGAGTCTAGAGTTGCCTTTAAGGTGTATTTTTTTCTTATTAGGAAGTGGATGAATATTGTGGAATATGTAGAAATATATAAAGAATGAAATAAACACCTACAATCCACTTTTCTAGTGGAATGCTATTGACCATTTTGACACTATATACATTTTTTTGATTCTTGTGTGTGTGTACATCTTAGCTTATATGAATCCCAACACATACACAATTTGCTATTTCTCCTTTCTCATTTAATGTAGATCATAATAAATTTCCACCATTGAAGTTTTCATAAGCCTAATTTTAATGGCAACATAGTATTTCATAGTATGTATATGCCATAACTTACTAACCATTCCTCAGTGTTAGGCATTTAAAGTGTTCCCAAATCTATTAATGTACATCTTAGTGTATCTGTCTTTGTCCAGATTTATGACTGTTTCATTTAGATTGATTTCTCAATGTAAAATTAATAGATCAAAAAATATGACCACTCTAAAGATACTTGATACATAATGCTTGTCAACTTATTTCCTGGAGTGAATTTTCATTCTAGCCAGCAGTGGGTTGGAACCTAGGACTCATTACTCCCAACTGGCGTTGTGTGCTACCTTGGCTAATTTTATGAGCAAAACCTAATGATGCTGTTTTAATTTGCATTTCTTTGATTATCTGTGAAGTTGAACATTTTAAAATCGGTTAACTTTTTTGCTTCTTTAAAATAAACTCTACTTTTTATCTACTGAAGTCTAGTATGTTTCTTACAGTTTGTAAGGGACCTTTATATATTAAGGTTATCGATACTTTCTCCATCATATTTTTTGAAAATATTTTCTTAATTAGTTGTTGAATTTCATTAAAAATTTTTTTTGACATTTACATGTTCGATTTACTAATTTTTATTTAGCATTTTTAATTTGCTAAGTAATTTATATTATAGAATATATAACTTACTGTGTAAAAATAAATTTACTAATTTAATTTGCTAATTTTTATTTTTAAGTGGCCAATTATATCTTTTGTGTCCATGTGTGTGATTTCTGCCGTAGTTTTAGAAAGTCTTTCCTCATATAGAAAGAAGATAAATATATATAATTATTATTTTTTTTCTAGCTTCTCTAATGGTATTTTAAAACTTTACCTCTATGATTTATTTGGAATTTATTTCAGAGTATATTTTAAGATTTAAAAAATCAAAATTGATTTTGCCCTGTAGATAATTAGTTCACCCAGCAATATTTTTGTTGAATAAATGCCACAGACTTTTGTCATTACTTTATCACGTTTATCATGTTTTATTTATCTTAGGATTTGTTTCTATGCTATTTTATTTTATTGATGTTTCTTATTTACCTTAGAATCACACTTTTAATTATTGTAGCTTTATGATACGTTTTATTATTTGAGGCCATAGTTGTTCTTACAGTTATTGTCTAGAAATTACCTCTTTTGACCTTTTAAATTTTAAAATATAAGTTATGGAGTAATTTTGGAAAATTTTTTATCTCCTTTGACCCTCTCCTCTTCTGCTTTAAAGCAAAACCAACAAAATAAAAACCAAAGAGAAACACAGACAACTCTGGAAGTTCTATTGGAATTGTGTAAAACCAATAAAATAATTTAGGCAGAACTAAACTCTTTTAGTGTCTGTCTAGAAAGGAACTTGTTTTTTAAATGAGGTTTTCTGTATTTTGCTTAATTAGTAATTTTAATCAGGTCAGAGTTGGACATCACGCATCACTGTTTAAGCATCAACGATGCTCTAAGACAGAACTGGGTGACAGCAGCCTGCAAATGGCCAAATGTGGCCAAATGCTGCCAGAAAATGGCTCTTGAGTTAGAATGGATTTTATGCTTTGAAAGGTTTGTAAACTAAACCAAAGAAGAATATGCAGTGGAAACCTATGTGGTCCACAAAGCTTAAAATATTTACCATCTGGCTCTTTACAGATAAAGTTTGCTGGGGGCACTGTGCTGCAAAGCACTAGCAAGCAAACAGCAGGCATGTGGAGTTCACATGTTAATTATCAGTCATAGTTTTCATTCACTAGCTACCTCTTCAGCACATTGACTGGAAAGGTTTTTGTTTGTTTAATGCATTTATGATAACCTTATGTGAGGATATGAGTGAATGCTTACAGGTTTTGTTTCTCTCTTTCCTGGTTTTCTCCCAGCATTTCAAAATGTTTTTTTAGACATCTAAAAAAATGCCTTGAATGTGTATTGGGAAACTTAAAAAAAAATGTCATTTTTGAAAGATCATGTCTGCTTGTGGTAACATTTTACTTTGGTGACCTATCTCCTAAAGTTGGGCTGGTAAGGTCAGCAACTGCCCATACAGGAACATTTGAAGGACTCCAAGTAGAGTCCCCAGGTTGGCCCCAATGCTCCAAACCCTAGTAATAATGCTGTTTTGTAGACATCTCTTAATAGATTAAGACATTTTATTAATCTTATGTGATCTGGTTTATTATCTGGTTAACCCTTGTTAATCTAAAAATAAAAAGCCAAAATGAGAAGCAACAAGCATTTATTTGGGATCCAAAAGAATTGCAATTCCGGAATTTCAGGCAGAAGCCCAAATTGTGTCCCAGTTACAGGGTGAAGGCAAGGAGTTTTTATGAGGAAAGGAAGGGACATGATTACATGAATGGAAGTAAGAAATTTCTGTTGGTGCTAACAAATTGAATTATTCTTATCTATACATGGCTGATTACTGATTCTATATTCAGAAAGAGTTCATAATTATCAGTCCTTGTAGTCAGGATGTCTGCTTTACTGTTAGCTTTGCAAATAGTTGTTTGTAAGATAATGTTGGTTTGTACAAGTCCAAAGGTTATTTTGCCCAGTTCAAACATTCCAAAAGTTCAAGGAGCAAGATGTGCAAAGTAGTTCCACTGGAATGACTGCTCTGGCTCTATTGTGAAATGGCTCCACATATGTCATTTTTCACATTCCCATGTATTGTCCCTGGAGAAAGCCCAGACTCCCCTCGGAATGGGACATGGAATGTGTGTCTAGCAGGCTAAGTTGAGGAAGCAGTTCAGTGGTGGTTTCTGGGTTTCCTGAAGGAGATTGAAGACATTTGCAAGATCTTGAGAGGAGACACGAAACAGGTAGTGATGGCTGGAAAAAGAGAGACAGGATATGCAAGTCACTGTAACTGGTAATGTGGGTAGATTGTACTCTGTGGGGAGACCTGAAAACTTTAAGGCAGGAGAGACTTAAGAAAGATGAGCCAGAAAATGACACCGATTCTGCCTCTACTCCAAACGTTTGCATTGTTGCTGAAGAAAGGGCAGGGGCGGACCAAGTGAAGACCCGATTTCATGTTTCTGTAGTCTAAGTCTCACGGGGTGGGTCCAAAATAATGGGTCTCATTAGAGTTTCTCTCTGTCTTGGAAGATATGATTGTTCAAGCATTGAATCCAGCCTTTTGAATAATCTGAAAGGAAAAACAACCAAAGTTAAGTCAAGCTCATAAGTTTACACTGAAATATGGAAGGTGTTTGTGAGAGGTTTCATATCTTTTTTCTCCCCCCAAGTGTAGAATTATTCAGGAGTAGTGTAAAGCCCATCAGAGTTTGGTTAATAGAATTTACAGCAGGCAAGTCAGGCAAAGACCAAATTTCATGGAAAAACTTTTAAAGCAAAGTTGTTGGAAATTTAAATTAGATCTGAGTGTGGCAGATCGACTGCTATGAAGTACTATAGGACCTCGCTGTTAAATTCTATAGAAATCTGCCTAGAATTAATAGTGTTGTTTTTCTCTGTTGCAGTGGGGTACTGATTTTGAGTTTTGAGTCCGAGTATATACATTTTCCAGATGTAATCATTTTACCCAAGTAAATGAAAATATGGCTGTATCAAGGACTCAGAGCTATCACATTGAGAGCATATCTAGCAGCAGTTTGGTGTTCTGTCAAGAATATTTTAACAGCCAAACTCCAGGAGTCTTTGGAAAATTTTCTGCTTCAGGAAAGTATAGTTTCAAGAATCAAAGAGAAAACAATAAGATTAAAATAGAGGGATATTTGTGTATTTCTTAAAGTGAGTTGGATATACAAATATTTCTTCTTACAGTGATGCTCAATGCCTGGCACGTGCTATGGGATGAGATGTAAGATATTAATGGTAATAAGATATTTGCTCACTAGAATATCCTCATGGAAACCAGAGATCTTTCACTTGTGTATCTTTGTCATTTCTACTGGTTGCATTGGACATTTAAAGTTTTCTTCAGTGGGCAGGATGGTTCAGTGAGTCCTGTGTGTGGGCCGAGTTGAGGCCTTGGGAGCTTCTTAGATGGATGCTGTCATACCTCAGATCCTCTTTGGGGCAAAGCTTCATTCCTTTCCAAGTCACTAGAACATATCCATACACACTTATGAAGAATTGTACCTAAATTTCCTCAGAAAGGGGCATCTAGGCAATTTTTAAAGACTTATTTTTTCTTTGGGGCTGTGTGAGCTACAGTGTCTATCTTGTTCCTAAGTATTTGGCTCCCAGCATGTCTCGTGCACTGTAGATGCTCAATAAACATTTGCTGAGGAAATAAATGGACTATAATTAGGTGTTTTGAAATTATGATCCTAGTTCTCATATTTAGCCACTGTACAATTATAATAATGGGGCTGACTTTCATTAATCAGTGACTGTACAAGGCACTGAATCAAGAACTTCTACTATAATTTCATTTGATTTTCACGACAAACCATGAAGAATGCATTAGTCAGCATATGTTAGGTTACGCTATGGTCACAACCCCACAGTTTCAGTGGTTTTGCACAAAAGGGCAAAGTCCACTGTAGTCTGAGCAACAGCACTCCATGAGGTTGCTCAGTGGTTTAGTCTACACTAATCTCAGCAAGACTCTGCCATCTCAATCCAAGACTGGGTCAGAGAGAGGCTGAGGCATCATGCATTGACTTTTTTTTGGTCCTGACCTGGCAGTGACACGTCATGAATCTGTTCACATTTCATTGGTCAGAAGTACTCACATGGCACCATCCAACTGCAGGAAGGCTGAGAAGTGCAGTGTTCTGTATACTGGAAAGGGGAGGAAACCCAGAAATTGGTATATAATGATAGTGGATATTGTAGGTCCATTTTATACAGTTATCCCCATGTTACAGATTATAAAACTGAGGCCAACATGAATAGGTCGCTTGAATATATGGCAGAGCATGATCTGCAATTAAGATTTGTTTGTTTTCAAAGCCCATACTCTTAACCATCATACATTATTGCCTTTATTAAGGAAATGAATTTTCTTCTAAAGAAAACTTGACCTTAATGAGGGGGAGGATAACAAAGTATTGGATTTGGGGTTTGGGAATCTGGTTTTATAGGATTTATTCCATCACCGACTCTTTTACATGTAGCTAAGCCACTTCTCTGGGTTAATTTGCCTTTATGGGAATAATAATTACTTTGATAGTAATATAAAGTAATGCATAAAACAGCACCTAGAGAGGCATAAAGTACTATATAAAAAAAGGATGATGTTGTTACCACTGACACCAGCTTTATGCATTGGTCTTATGCAGATTTTTCACATGTAACAAGCTTCAAGATTCTTAAAAGAAAACAAGTAAATCCTTTAAATAATTTTGCTATGTTGTTTACTTACAAAAGAATACATTATATGTTACAATGCAAAGCTTAACTTCATTGGTATAATCTTTCAGAGATTTCATTAGACTAAAAAGATGTTAAATTCCAACTGAATTTATTAACTGTTTTTAAACTTTTTAAAAATTAAGTTTATTGGGGTAACATTGGTTAATACAATTATATAATTTTCAAGTGTACATTATAATTTGATATCTGTATATTCTACTGTGAGTTTACCACCCAAAGCCTAGTTTTAAATTTATTAACTTTTACCTCCTAATCATCCTTCTTCCCACCTTTTTATTATATAAGTTTATAAAAACAATTGTTTTAAAAGTGAGTGTCCCAAAGAACATTTCTGGATAATGCAAATGGATATGTCTGTAAATTCGGGAAACTCTTAATACTTTGCCCTCAGTTTACGGTGACGTGGAGTGGAGTCAGAGCAGTTGCTTGTTGCCTGTGGCCTAATTAACAAAAGCAGCCCTTTTCTTTTGCAGGTGTGGGAGATGAAGAAAACTTTTTTTTTTGTCAAAATGTGTTAAATTACCAGCCCCAGCTTACTGTCTCTCAAAACTTGGAGTAATGTTGTAGTTCTCAGTCTTTGTCTCCTATTTTGAGTATTTCCCAAGCTTGATGTTCTGGTTCAGTCATGCCAGAACGTGTGGCCCACTGGGGGCACCCTGATTTTTATATCAGTCCTGCCCCACTTTGCTTCAGATGTGATTAATAGACTTTTACAATCCTTTGACTTCTTCCTGGCAGTGGTTCATGGTACAATGAATAATCAGATTAGAAAAGAAAAAGTCTTTTGTGGAAATTGGAGAGCAAAATCTCCATTAATTAAAAAAAATACCCAGCATATTTTTCTCAGACCCCATCTTATAGACATGTTTATCCCTCATTGTTTAAATATAACCCTTCTTAACCAAGGGCAAGCATGCTATGCCTTTATCCTTCTCTTCCATTTGGACATAATGCCTATTATTGTTGACTGTTCTACAGTTGGATCACTTGAAAATGAGATTTCATTTGAGTAGAATGTTTTCATTACAGAATAACGGGCCTTTTTAATTTTTTACTTTTAGAGGGCCTTGGAAAACATTTACATTTACTCCTGATTTCCCCTTTTCAGAGTCCTATGGAGACAGGGAGGATACATTAGCAAATAGATCATCATGACACATCTCTTTATTGGTAAGCCATAAAAGATCAGTAAAAGGACACAGAACATAGGCATTTAGAGTATTAAAAGCCTTTGGCAAATTATACACGTGGTGGTTTTAACTGACCTTGGAAGTTGCATAAGTCTTTGTATGTACTTTTATATCGGATTGTAGTCTATAAAAACGATAATCATTTATTGAATTTAGAAAATATCTTCCCTTTGGCCTAGTTCAGCTGTTCATAGTGGCGAGCAGTGAATTGACACTATCTTTTACCTCTTAGAATTGACCACTCTGTGGCACCTCCATTCTATTCCTGTTTGTTTCAACCCACTTACATAATCACTTCTTGCAAAGATCTCCTAAAACTGTTTAAATTCCAGGTGGTTCAGTCTTTTGTGCATTTAGATTTCATTCAATTATAATACATTTCAAATACCCTTTCCCACCTTATTATTCTTTTTTCTATTGTTCCCTCTCCAGTTCCTTCTGTTTTTTTTTTTTTTTCCCTGTACTTTGGGACAATCTATTTGATGCTGCCGAGAACCATAACTGATTGGAACAATGAGACAAGTGAGATTAAAAAATCTTACAGGGCAGATAGGAGAAGGGTAGGTCCAGGGTTAGACTGAGTCCAGTCATTGATGGGGTGTGGCTCTCACTCCAGGTGGCCTTCAGGTTTGTCCTTGTCTGTTTCTCATTGTTGGCTCTGCTTTTTTTTTTTTTTTAAGCAGTAAACACAGTTGCGGCAGGAGCTGGTCACAGTAGGGCTTTTGTAGGAGCGGACATTTGAGCTGAACCTGAAGGATGAGGTGGACCCAGCTGTGCTGAGAGACAGGAAGAGAATTTCAGGCACAGAGAATGTTTCAGCATAGGCTAGGGACTGAGAAGCTAGAATTAAATCTTACTTAGTGCCTGTTCTCAAGGAACTGACAATTTGGTTGTCAAGCCACTAAGCTTCATCCACTGCCTTCCTGCCTTCCTGCCTTCCTGAAACCGACATTTCCTGTAACCTGTCCTCTCTTTCAACCTGAGAATTGGCTCCAGATAACGTTAAAGGGAGCTGTTTAACTGATTCCTCAGCTAATGTCTGCAAGAGACACTAGTTCTGGTATGTTTGTTAAAAAGTAATAGCAAAAAAACTAGTCAGGTGAATTTAGAGTCTCATAAAATGAGAATAATTTTTAGGCTGCAGTTTTCCATGTCAGATGAAAATGACACTCAGAAGTCAGTCCTGTAACAGCAGTGACAAACTGATCCTAGTTAAGTGCCCTCCCTCTACTACCTTTTTAAAACTTCAGCCTCAGTTTTACAATTAGATCAGCCCTGAAGGGGAGCTGCTTACTACACGTGCTGCATTAGACTTATTTTACATGGAATAATATTAACAGTATCCATAGGCTTATTTTCTCATGTATGCATGTGACCACATAATTGTTCTTGCTAACATTAAGTTTTAAATGC
Organism: Macroglossus sobrinus; assembly: GCA_004027375.1. Classification (NCBI taxonomy): domain Eukaryota; kingdom Metazoa; phylum Chordata; class Mammalia; order Chiroptera; family Pteropodidae; genus Macroglossus; species Macroglossus sobrinus. The sequence continues at coordinate 827,036 of PVKZ01000424.1, read as the reverse complement.
TTTCATTTTAAAAATCAGCCTTTGGGGAGAATAATCAAGACCTAACAGAAGGGAAAATTAGGCTTATGACATTATCATACAAAAAAAGAGCACATTACCCTAAAGTGGAAAGAAAAACAGTAAAATAAAAATCTTGCCAACTGCATATGGTAAATAAAAAAGAATTATTGCTGCTATTATTAAAAACTAAAGTCACCAACTCTAACTTGAGAAAATAAAGGTTTTTCATGAAAAAGAAAGGGGTGGTTTGGTTGCATAACAAACAGGGAAGAGAGAGCTTTTAAAAGCAGAACAATTTTCTTAAGACATTTTAATAAAAATAGATGACATAAACATAAGTCATTGCTTTCTTTAATGAATGATATTTTGAAGCCATTATCTCAAGGATTCTGATTAGCCTATGAAAGTATCCATATTCAAGTAATCTAAAATGATGCTTTACATAATCAGGTTAAAAAACTTCATAAAACCTTTGAGAAGAAAGACTCTCCAGCTATTTATGTTGGATAGAATATTCTAGAAGAATGTTACAAAGATCTCTCTAAAGCTTGGGAAAGCACTATTGGCTGTGCATATGTGGCATCAGTAACGGCCACTGCTGTACATGCTGGTATTGGCCAGAGGAGTTGTATTGTCCAGGTATGTAAAAAATGATAAACCAATTGTGTCTCTGTGAGACTTCTCAATACTTTTCAGAGCCAAAGAAACATAGGACATAAAAGGAAGTCATCTCTTCTCTATGAAGTGACCCAATGATGCAAAAGTGGTGCTGATTTTAGGGGCATTGTTTTCTCTGGGGTTTTGCCTTCTCTTATATGTCGTTTCTGGGAACACTATTACAAAATTTGAGAAATTGTGTGAGATGCCTTCTAAAAAGCTTGAAAGGAGTAGGGATGTGAAAAGACAAAGAGGAAAGTGCGAAGACTTCCTAAATGCCCCACTGACGCCTCACATCTGTTCTCTTCTTTCCATCCCTTTATGAACTGATTCCAATAAGCCGAAGAAGTGGAGCTGGTTTCAGAGGTATGTGGGGGCCGGCGAGGGGAGGAGCAGTAGGCATTTGGCTGCTATAGATAAGGAGTAAGCATCAGGGAAGCTAGATAGAGAAGCAGCCTTGATTCTCCTAAGCCCTTGACTCTGGCATGCTATGGCCTTGCACAGGCATCACAGACTGTGAGGTTCAGGAAGGTGCCCAGCTACAGGCCAGAGTTTTCACCCAGCGTGCTCAGGAGAATATAGGAGGGCCCTCTTCTTCTTCCTCCTTCCTCCCCGGTCTGCAATGCCCTGACAGCCAACCTCAGGGCACAGGGCAGTGCTATGAAACATGAAACAAACAGGTGTTATTTATCATTGAAAGCAAAGGATCACAGAAACTTAATCACAATCTTTTAGACATTTGTTGTACTTAAAGCACCTAAAATTTCCAATGAAGAAGTTCTCACCCTGTTGATATCTGATTACCACTACTGAGTTTGAGGTGATTTCACGATTCTATTAAATTGTGTTCTCAATTATATGACCACTGTCTTAGCCAACTCAGGCTATCAAACAACATATGTGTGTTGAATTATCCTTGCATCCTAGGGATAAATTCCACTTGATCCTGGTGTATATTAGTTTTCTAAGGCTGCCACAACAAATTACCACAACAGAAATGTATTCTCACAAACCTGGCGGTTAGAAGTCTGAAATTTGTATGTCTGAAAGGTGCCAGCAGGGCCATGCTCCCTCTGAAACCTGTAGCGGGGAGTTCGTCCTTCTCTCTTTTTAGTTTTTGGTGGTGGCTGTTGATTTTTGGCCTTTCTTGGCTTGCAGCTGCATCTCTCCCATCTCCATCTCTGTCATCATGTTCTCCCTGTGTCTTCACATCATCTTCATATAAGGACTCCAGCCATATTGGATTAGGGACTCACCCTACTCTAATATGACCTCATTATTGGGTACCTGGAGTTAGGATATCAATATTTATTTCAGGGGGACACAATTCTCCCTATAAAGGTATGTTAGAACATTTTCCATCTTTGGTGTGGATGGAAGTAGTATGTTTGTTAAGTTATAGGGTGAAAATAGAAAGGAATGGATTACAAAAATCTTCCAGTTACTTGTATATTAAACATCTACAATTTTTATGTCCTAGAGACTCCACAATATAATTAATAAGGATATAAGCTTGAGCTGATAAAGATACCTCAGTTCAGCAATGATAATCAAGTATTCTCTGGTCCAGAAGTACCTCACTGGAAAATTTTAAAAAGTTATATTTTTACAAGACCTCAAACTCCCTTTTAAAAAAAAGCTCTCAGCAGAATGCATAGTCACTCTGCTTAGGTTGACAGCAAAATAAGGGGGAGAATTTTCTTAGCACTACTGAAGTATGGGTATTTCAGCTCTTTATTTGAAGTTTTTTACATTAGAGGATGTTGCCATATAAAATACGGAGACACCTAGCACCAATTCTTGTATGTAGTCAGTGATTAAGAGGAGGAGTATTTGAATGTACTCTCCAAAATGCAGTGATATGCAGTGATAAAAACACAAAGAAAAGGTATTCCAAATGTTACCTTATTCCTGGCAAATGCTTTCTTGATACTTCTTTTAAATGCGTTGCCATTTGGTTTGGAGAAAATTTCAAGCATCTTTGTCACCTAATTACTGACTATTTCCAAGGCTTTTGAGGAGCTGCCATAAACAGCACATCTACAGTTGGGGAGAAAGCACCTGTTTTATATAGTTATATTTTGGTTGTTAAGAATGGGACTATAAAATGGGCCATTTAAAAATTTAAGATGCTTGCCAGTAATTTTTAAGGTAGATGTGTTATATGACTTTGATTATGTTTAGTTTCATAATCATAAGGTCATAACCATGACAGGTTTTCATTTGCGAAAAAATATGAAAACGAATGACTTCTCTTTCTTCAATAATTTTTTTGTACTTTATTGCCTAAATCTTTGTAGTAGTAATGAGCATCAGAACCATTATATAAACATGCAGGTGTGAAATGCCGCTTTGAAATAAATATAGTAAGAAAATATCTTTCATTATTCGACAATTCAAGCCATAACAGGTGTAAAAATATACAGCAAAACATTTCTTCCCATTATCCATAAAAAGTGTGAGAGAACATCTGGATAAGCTTATAGAAGAAGGAAAAAAACACAGACCTCCCTCTCCTAACTTACAAATGTTAGTGTCTTAGAAATAGTGCAAAGCAATTTAGGACTTCACAATGTTTACTTAATCTGAGAATAACTTTGTTAAACAAAGCCACATCCAGCAGTATTAAAGAAAATGCCTTTATGTGGCTCGTGATCAATAGAAAACAAATTTTATCTTTATACTACAGGTTTACTCAGCCTTTGAAAGTTTATTAGAGATGAAGGGAGAAATTTTACTTTGGCATTTTCAAGCTCAGCATATTTTAGGTACCAGATAACACCGACCATGCAACAGGAGTTGTTTTAGAGAATTTTTTTTTCTCTCAACAGCTTTCTTATTGATTGGATTTCTGAGAATCACAATTATGAGCTGAATCTTGGCAGTCTATTATGCAGTTTATTAGGACTTCCTTTTTACTTCAGAGAGTTAAACAGTGTGCTTTTAGAAATATATACTTGGGTTAAAACAACAACGAGATACTACTGCACGCCTATTAAAGTAGATGAAATCTAAACCACTGACAACATCAAATGCTGGTGAGGATGTGGAGCAACAGGAGCTCTCATTGATTGCTGGTAGGAATGCAAAATGGAACAGCCACTTTGGAAGACAGTTTTCAGTTTCTTACAGAGCTAAACATATTCTCACCATATGATACAGCAATCATGCTCCTAGGCTTTCACTTAAATGAACTGACAACTATCTGTACACAAAAACCTGCACACAAATATTTATAGTGTTTTTTCATAACTGCCAAAAATTAGAAACAATTCAGTAGTGAATGGATGAACAAACAGTCGTACATCCCTACCATGGAATATTACTCAGTGATACAAAAAAATGAGCTAATGATGGCTATATGTCATTATACATTTATCAAAACCCAGTGAACCCTAATGTTAAAGTATGAACTTTAGTTAATGATGATGTATCAATATTGGTTAAATTGTAACAAATATACCACACTCATAAAATTTTTAAATAACAGGGGAAATTGTATGTGTGTGGGCAGAGGCAGTGTATGGGAACCCTCTGGACTTTTTGATCCATTCTGTAAACCTAAGACTGCTCTAGACAAATAGTTTATTAATTAAAAAAAAAAAAAGATCTATCAAGCTGTGAAAATGCATATTGCTAAGCAAAAGAAGCCAGTCTGAAAAAGCTACATATTGTATGATTCCAAATATATCACTTTCTCGAGAAAGTAAAACTCGAGACAGTGAGAAGACCAGTGGATTGTGGTACAGAAGAATGAACAGGTAGAACGTATAGGACTTTTAGGGATTTTTCAAAGAACAATGAATCTATTCTGTATGATGCTGTAGTAGTGGATATATGTCATTATGCATTTGGCAGAACGCATAGAGCTGTATACTACAAGGAGTGAATCCTAATGTAAAGTATAGTTTTTAGTTTATAAGAAAGTATCCATATTGGTTTCTCAGTTGTGAAGAATGTACCACAGCAATGCAAGATGATAATGATAGGGCAAACTGAAGGGGGTGGCTGGGAATATCTGGGAACTCTGTACTTCCTGCTCAATTTTTCTGTAAACCTAAAACTTCTCTGAACAATAAATTCTGTTAATTTTTTTTAAAGCCGCAAAAAATTATAGGAAATTCAAATTTCAATGTCCATAAATACAGTTTTATTGGAACGGGTACGCTTAAATACGTACTTGGGGAACTTTGGCGGCATACCTTTTCTGGCATCTTAACCATGGGTGTGTAGGGCGGAGGCTAGGGAGCCAGTGACTGCCACTGGGCCCCTGTCAGCTAGATGAGAGAGGTCCTTCCATTTGGGCTTTTGCCCAACTGTGGTGGCTTCCGCTGCACTAGTTCTATTTTGAAATCTTCAGGCAAGACCCTTCCCATCCATATACAATTTTGATTCCACGCCTGACTTACTGGGCAGCTCGGTTTCTCATCTGTAAAATAGGAGCCATTGTACTTACTTTCTCTTCGGTTTCTTCTAATTCAATTTGTCATACCCCACAGGGATGTTGTGAGGAGAATGATAATTAGAAACATAAGTTAACTTACTGGATAAAATTGAGTTTGGAAGAAAGAAGCCTGATAGAGATAGAGCTGATGTAAAATCAGATTAGTTGCATTTTGAGGGATAGATAATTTTTGCAGCTGGAAGGGGTCGTAAGTGATCATTTGACGCAGTTTTATGCTAGTGGGCAGGGGCTCTCCAAGTTCTTAAGTCTCCAGGCTTAGCAGTGTGTATAATATAGTGGAAAGGGATCGGCTGTGAAGGCACAGAAACCTGGGTTTGAATCTCACATTCCTGCCCCTGGGCAGCTGAGGGGTCATAGGTAGGAACTCAGCCTCTTTGAAGCTCAGTTTTCTTATCTGTAAAATGGGAATGAACGGCCACACCTACATTATAATTAGCTGATTAAAGCAGACATGTACAAAGTGCCTTCTATAGGGCTTGGCATCAGGCAGACTGCACTGTCTACAGTTTAATTTTCAGTAGAATGAAATGCGTTTCATTCTATCCTTCTTGAAGGTAGCAGAAGAGTCAACTGCCCTCTAATCTGTTCTAGCTTTGTCCCTCCTCAGGTGGTCAGGAAAGCATTTTTTTAATGCCATACTACACCTTCTCTGTTTTCAATTTAAGTCTCCTTTTATTTGTCCTATATTCTCTGGACATACTCTCAAAAGCCTTCATAATTGGTAATTAAACCACTTCTTGATTTCCTCCAGGTTAAATAACCCCAATTGCTCTGACCTATTCTAATAGGAGCTGTTAAACATTCCTTTGAAAATGTTCCTTACCTCTCTGCAGCCTTTCCTCAGTCTTTTAGAAATATGCTGATTCACATAGAAGGTGTGCTTTCCTAGGGGACTGACACACACAGAGTGTGCCAGAAAGGTCACTCCCAGGGCCTTGGCTTGCCTTCTTCATTTTATTTTGTGTTTTTGTGTTCTTTTTTCCCCTCCATATTATTGACTTTTATTTTGACCTTTTCTTTGTCCTGCTTCCCCCTCCCTGCCTCAAAAAATTGTTGCTTAATGGCTACGACTGAGAGCTCTGGAACTTGACTTCCTGGGTTTGAGTCCCACCTCTGTTACTTATCCACTGTGTCTTTGCTCATATTATGTAATTTTTCTGGAATTCAGATTCCTTATCTGTAAAATATGATGAATGTGGTTATCTACTGCAAAGATTTAAGTATTTAACATGTTGATATATACATAATATATATATATTTCTCAGAACAACATGGTTACAGAGAGAGTACAAATATTAGCTATTTTTAACTTTTTGGTTTGAAATCATGTAGACTTATGAGAAGTTGAAAAATAGTGCAGAAGGTACCCTTCCCCCAGCTCCCTCCAATGAAGATATCTTCCTTAATTACAATACTTTATCAAAACCAAGGAATCAATATTGGTATAACACTATTAACTGAACTACAGAGCTTATTCAGATTTCATCAGGTTTTATGCTTTCTTTTGTATGTTTATATGTATGTGTGTACAATTCTATGAAATTCTAGTACATGTCTAAGTCTATGTAACAACCACCACAGGCTGGATACAGAATTGTCCAATTTTCACAAAGGTTATCTGTTTATAGTCATGCCTTTCCTCTACCCATATCCTCTGGCAACCACTAATCTGTTCTCCATCATTTTTTGAGAATGTCATACAAATGGAATCATACCTTCTGAGACTGGTCTTTTTCTTTCAGTGTAATGACCTTGAAATCTATCTGAGTTGTTTATGTATCAGTCCTTCCTTCCTTCCACCTTCCTTCCTTCCTTTCTTTCTTTTTCATTACAGATTAGTATTACATTGTATGGGGGTACCATCATTTGTTTATCCATTTATGCCTTGAAAGACGTTTGGGTTCTCAATTTTTGGCTATTGGCTATTATAAATAAAGCTGCTATGAAAATTAACATACCTTTTGTGTGAGCATATTTTTATTTCTCAAGAATAAATACTAAAAGTGTGATTCCTGAGTCGTACTTTAAGTATATGCTTACCTTTTAAAAAACTGCTGAACTGTTTTCTCTAGTGGCTGTACCACTTTACATTTCTACCAAGAATGTATGAGAAATTCAATTTCTTTGCATTCTTGTCTGAACTTGGTATTATCACTATTTTTTAATTTTGCCATTCTAATAGATGTGAAGTGACATCTTGTTATGTCTTTAATTTGTATTTCTCTAATGGCTAATGACATTGAATATCTCTTAATGTACTTATTTACCATCCATATATTCTGTTTGGTGAAGGTCTGTTTGAGTCTTTTGCTCATTTCAAAAATTGGATTCTTTGTTTTCTTACTATTGAGTTTGGAAAGTTCTTTATACATTCAGAATACACGTCCTTTGTCAGATATGTGATTTGCAGATCATTTCTCCTTTCTTGGGGCTTGTCTTTTTATCTTCGTATGATATTTTGCAGAGCAAAAGTTTTTAATTCATTTAATTTTTTCTCTTATTGTTAATGTTCTTGGTGTTATGTCTAAGATTTCCTTGTTTAACCCTAAGTCATAAAGACTTTTTCCTTTATTTTTTCTAAAAGATTTAGATTTTTACATTTGACATTGAAATCTAGGATCCATTTTGATTTAGTTCCTGTTTAAGGTGTGAGGTTTAGATTGAAAAAGAATTTCTTTTACATGTTGATATTCAGTTCTAATACCATTTGTTAAGGAGGATAATACACCATCCTCCTTCCATTCAGTTGCCTTTGTACCTTTGTAAAAAAATCTGTTGGCTATACTTATGTAGAGCTGTTTCTGGGGTATTAAATCTGTTCTATTGATCTATGTGTCTGTTCCTCTGCCAGTAAATAGCACACTGTCTTGAGTACTGTAGTTAAATAGTAAGTCTTAAAATTGGGTATTGTGATTCTTTTAACTTTATTCTTCTTTTTCAAATTGTGTTCAGCTATTTTAGTTCTTTTGCCTTTCTGTATAAATTTTAGAAGAAGCTTGTTTATATCTAGAAAAAAACACCTTTCTGGGATTAGCTATTATCTTAAGTGTTACTATTATTACTTTCTTCATTCTCTGCTTGTTTTATTGTTTCACTTTATGGTTCTCACCTTATCATAGAGCTTAAAGGGGCTTTAGAGATCATTTAGCCTGATTCCAACATTTTTCAGTGGAGAAAATGTAAACTTTCTTAGGAACCACTTCCAAAGGTGAGGTAAAGTGACTTCCTGAGGTCACTCAGGAAATTAATTGGTCTAGGACCAGTGTCTGTGGTTTCTAACTCCTTGGTCTGTAGGATTTTCAATTTGCCACAAGGCCCCTCTCTTAAATCTACTGAATTTTATCTCTTTTTCATACATTCTTTTATTTTCTTGAAAGGGATTATTTAGAATTTCACTGTTGTATTCTAGAGACAGCATGATCAAGTATATTAGAGAGAGTCCCCTTAGAAACTTGTTAAAAGTATGAGTTCTTGGGCCCTGGAGATTCTTATTCAATAAGTAGTATGAGACTCAAGAATTCAGTTTGAAGAGGCACTTTGATTGACTATGATGCAAGTGGGCTGTAAGCCACACTCAAAGCAACCTGATTTGATCAAGAAAGAAACTTGGGCCTTGGAGTCAGATAGACCTGGTTTTAATACCTCAGTTGTTTAATAACACTATGCTTTAGTTTCTTCATGTATAAAATGTGGATCCTTGCATCTAGTTCATCAATTTTCTTTCTGTTTAAACACAATGTGTGTGAAGTTCTTAGCATTAAACTTGGTACCCCAAATCAGTGAATTCTGCTTCATATCTATCCTTCCTTCTTAATAGACTATGAGGCTTGATATCTTTAGGAGCCAGAGACAATGTTATGTGTTGAAACAAACCATTTCGCTTCCTTCCTGATCACTGGGGAGACTATATTTGCCAGCCCCTTTCTATCTAAGTAGGGTCGTGTGACTAGTTCCGGCCACTGGAATGTGAGCAAAACCAATGTGCGTCACTTTCAGGCAGAGAGGTTAAGGATCTGATTTGACATCCCTGAGTGCTCCTCTGCTTCTGCTAGCTGCATGATACCAGGACTATATTGAAGCAAGAAGATAGTAGCTGCCTGATTCCCTGAGTCACCATTTGGAGGAGAGTGCCTTCCATCAACTATGTTAGACAGTAATTCAAAAGAGAACTAAACTTTTGTTGAAATTTTGGGGGATGGCTTAAAGCACTTAGTGTTAATTACTCCAGTTAATATACTGTCAGATGCTTATAAATTTAACATTATTTTGAATATTTGTTATGTTCTAAATATTATTTATATGATCTATGGGAAGTACATTATAAAGCATGCAAGCAATTCAGTAGGAGGCTGCAGCATGAGGAAATCTTTATTTGTGATGAATAGAATACTTCTTTTTCAAACAAGAATATTTTGAGGGCTTTTGTGTATTTGTGGTTTTTATGTATGTTTTGTATATAGATCCTATAGATGTAATTCCCAAGCATCAGAAAGCAGGTGAAAGTGATAATAATGGTCCTGTTAAGATAAGGGCCATCGGGAACCAGAGTGGCCTCTACGGAGCATTGACACTGTTGCGGGGGTAGTTTCAACAGTCCAGGTGAGGGTGGGTGTATTCTACCACTGGGAGAGTAATGCTAGGCACTGAGACAAGACTATGGGTCTTTAACACTTAATTAACTTCGCCATCTCTCACTATGAAACAGAAGAAGACTCTTGTGTTCAATGGGGGTGGGAGTCTAGCCTTCAGATCCATTTGCTCCAATGGCCTCCTAGACCTGGGTTTCAGTAGAGGCCCCTTCTTAGGCATAAGCTAAGTATATGGTCCATTAATAAAAATGACGGGTCAGCTCACCATTGAAGGGGAGCAGATATCCACTACTTTCAGTGGATGGATCAAAAGACCCTTTTTAGCTTAGAGGTTTCCCTTTGGAAAGATTTATATGTTCATTATCATTTAGTTCTAAGGAGTTTTTATTCATGAAGCATTTGAAAGTTTATTGGTTAATATCCAAATGCCTAGGGATTTTCTAATTCTTTCTGTTATTGATTTCTGGCTTAATTTTACTGTGATTAGTGAATCTGCTCAATGTAATTTCAGTTTTTACAGATTTGTTGAGACATGCTTTCCAGCCCAGCATGTAGTCAATTGTTATAAATATTCTGTTTACTTCTGAAAATGATGCATCTTCTACAGCTGTTGGGTATAGTGTTTAAGGGTGTTAATAGTATTATTCAATTAAAAAAATGTTTCAGACCAACTTTATGCTGCTTATAATAGATAATTCTTAAATTAAGGATATTAAGAGGTTAAAAGTACAAGGATAGAAAAATTGATTTTTTTGGTTTATTCTATTAACTCCTGAGAAGGTGTATTAAAATCTTATTGTAATTATGGATTATTGCTTATGATTATTTCAGTCTTTAGTTCCTTCACTTTTTGCTTTATATATTGTGAGGCCATATCATTATATGCATACAAAATACAGAATTTTTATATTAGTTTGGTGACAGTGTTTTTTTCCTCATAGTCTACTTTGTCTTAGAGCTTTCTTTTAGTTAGTGTTGCATAGTATATCTTTTTTTAAAGTGGTGTCACTGTCAAGCATTCTGTATCCTTATGTTTAAAGTATGTCTTTTGAAAGCAGCTTAATTAAATTTTATTGTGTCTTTCATTTGCTAGTCTTTGTCTTTTAATTGGATCATTTATTGTGTCCTTAATGAAATCTATTTGGGCTTCAATCTACCATCTTACTCTCTGATTTCTATTTGTCCCACTGTTCTTATTCATTTTTCTCTCCTTTCTTGCCTTATTTTTAATTAAATATTTTAAAACTTAAAAGTTTTTTCCCTCCTTTTCTATTGGCTTGTTAGTTATACATCCTTTAGTGGTTACTTAGAAAGGATACAACATTCATGTTTGTATCTGTCTTATTAAAGACAGATACAAATTAGTACTTTTACCATTTCCTGAAGCATATGAGGACTTTAGGAAACTTTGGTTCTACTTACGCCCCTCCCAAACTTATATGCTACTATTTTTATGTATTTGAATAACTCCAAGAACACAGATAATAGTGAAATATAATAAAATCAAAAGGAGGTGATAAATCTTGAATCTTTAATATTTTTTGTTTTTAAGTTTTAAATGTAATTTAAGTTTATATAATTTATTTTTAATAATGGTTGTATTTAACAACCAGCTTGCAAAATTCTTAATCATTTAATAATTCTCTTTTGAGCCAATATGAACTGGCTCAAGTTCATCACTGAGTGAGGTCATGTCTTAGAATGGTAGCCAAATACAATAAAGATAATCCTTGGAATTACAAACATCTCAGCATCCAAACATAGATATTTAAGATTCCTAACAATAAAACAACTACCATGTTTTGTCAAGTTCAACAAACAGGGGCACATTTTTACTGATGCCCTGGATGAAGGAATTGAGGAATTTGTAAAGGTGTAACAATGAAGTACCTATGTGGTGGAAATACTATCTAATGGTGTGCTAAGGCATAGTTCTTCCAAACACTGTATTTAGTGGTGGTCATGATATCGGCCACATTGGATTATTTACTTAATGTGAGTATTGACTATACATCAGGACATAATTTATTGTTTTGTTGTCTAGACCTAAGAAAATGATGAAGGTAATTGCCGATTGAATTTAATAGTGTCTCATGTCTGTAGCATTACATCATAAATAGGACAGAAAATTGTGGAAATATTCTTCTAACATTAAAGAAACTGATACAGCAAAAAAAAATCACTCTTGCTATTGATAATGAATGATGCGTTGTTGTCTTACTCTTAATGTAAAATGAAATCTCAACAAACATGTTGGAACTATATTCATTGGTCAGTTGCAACCATAGGTTTTCTATAGGTAAGAATGTTTGGCAAAAATTAACGAATGAATTGGTTATATGGAAGTTATGATAGAGAATAGTGTATATTTTATTTTATTTTTGTAAATTATATACTAATCTGTATCTATCAAATTTAAAATTAACTATGTGCAAGATATAGATACCCGTGCAAAACTGTTTTTTGGAGGGCAGGTTGTTAAACATTTGTCAGCACACCATTGACATCACTCCTCAAAACTGCAGTAAAAAGCGTTGTTATTGTATCTACTGACTTCCTTAAGAATCCTAGGATGAAATTTAACAGATGTTATTGACTTAAATACAGCAATTGCTTCCTTATACATTTCTTTAGTCTACTAGGGTTTTCCTAGAACCTGGAATAGTTGTTGCTTTATCACCACTGTCGAAACTACCAAGTGTTCAAGGTTTTCATAGTATTTTTACAACTTTTTAAAAATAGTATCGAGTTTGTCTGCTTATCTATTCAGAATATAAAATAGATAAATTTTCTCCTTTTGCCTAAAAGATTTTTGTTACTGTCATCATCTTCTAAGTTTTAATTCCCAGACTTCTTCTGAAAGATTTTGGGTGTGGGAACATCTCCTAGACCCCATGTGAGGACCTTTGCTGCTTCTGATGGCTGTACTTGAAACTGAGAAGAAGCATCCAACAATAGCTTTAAGTCAATTGCTACCTACCAGGGTGTTGATGCTCTCTTTTTTGACCATATCTTAACAATAAAATCTAATATTTTAAATTAAAGATTATTGTTTCTAGTGGCAGGAAATCTTTTTTACTATATAATAATAGCGATCATTTAACGAGCGCTCGTTGATCAGTTGCTATATTTTGCACTTTCAACTTCCCGATTAACCTCCTTAGGTAGGTCTCATCATCCTTATTTTCTATGTATGTATGTATGTATGTATGTATGTATGTATGTATGTATCGGTGACATTGGTTAATGGAATCCAGTAAGTCTGAGATACACAGTTCAACAGCAAGGCATACACACACACACACACACACACACACACACACACACACACACACACACATATACACACACATATATGTGTGTATATATATATATATATATATATATATATATATATATATATAGTGTTGTATGTTCACTGCCTATACTTAAGTTTCTTTCTGTCACCACATATTTGACCTCTTTTACCCCATCTACCTCCTCCCTCCCCCTCTACCCTCTGTTAACCACGAGCCTACTGTCCATGTTCATGATTATCCTAACTTTAGCAATGAGAAAACTAGATTTAGCCTAGAGGTTATTACACTGAGTGAAATAAGTCAGACAGAGAAAGATAAATACCATATGATTTCACTTATATGTGGAATCTAAGGAGCAAAAAAGAACAAACTAATAAAAAAAAGACTCATGTAGTGGACAATTTGGTGAAGGACAGAGGGGATAGGGGTTGGGGTACTGGGAGAATGAGGTAAAGGGTTAAAGAATTACAAATTAGTAGCTGATAGATGGTCATAGGGATGGGGAACATGGCATAAGGAATGCGGTTAGCATTAATATATTGGCTAGGTGGAAAACCAGAGGAGAGAAGGAGCAGTTAGGGGGATCATTTTATAAACTATATAAATATCTAACCAATGTACTGTATACTTGAAACTAATTAAAATAAATATATATATTTTTAAAAAGATAACTTGCCCAAGGTTTCAAGTGTCCAGACCGAGATTTGAACTCGAGTTCATCTGGAGCCGTAACCACTATATTATTCTATAACTTGTCAACAGGTCTGTGCTGTTTCTCCTTTGTTTCTCAAGTAACTTCACTGACCTTTGCTTCCCTTTCAATTGTCAGAATTTAGTCAGTATTTCTTGAAATTTAAAGTCTGAGGACACAGCCATTTTGTTATTGTGACATAAATGCATAAATGATTTGAAATGTTTTTTTTTTAAGAAGGAACTTGAGACTTTGAATAGACTCTTCCTTTTTCCTCACCCCACATGAAAAGGATCTCCAAGTCTATATTGCATGCCTAGATACTTCTTGAACCAGTCCCTCATCTGGCACCAACCCTCCTTGGTGCAGTCCCCCAGTCCTCAGTTGGGTGACTACTGGAGCCTTCTGGTTGCTTGCACATTTTGAGTCTTCACCTCTCCAGCCCAGCCTCATCATGCCACAACAACAAGCATTTTAAAACACAGATATGACCATTTTAGTTTCTAACTTAAATTCCTCTAGTGGTTCTGTTGCCTTTAGGACATGATTTCTTCACTTGGAGGTCCCCAGCCTTCTCTAACACTTCACCTGCTTCCATTTTCATATAGGCATCTGAAATTCCAGCCATGTTGATCTCCTCACAGGTCCCAAACTCTGCCATCCTTTCTCATTCTGCGCTTTTCCGTGGGTTTCCCTGCCTAGAATGTTATTTTCCTATCTCCCATTTCTTCCCTCACTTGCCTTTCAGGTCTGAGTCCTATTAGCCTAATCTGATTAGATGCTCTTTCCTTCTGCTCACATAGCACCCTGTGCATGTCTTCTCATATCCTATGGCCTTTTGCATTGTGGATGGGTGGAAGAGATAATCCGTGAGCTCCCTGAGGGCAGGGACTGTAGCCCCATCATAGAAGGTGACACTTTGGAGGCACTCAGTACATTTCTGTTGGATGAATGAGAGCCGTAGAAGGATTTGCCTGTTGAATCATCTGCCCTCTACTCCATTAAAATTTTTCTCTTCTTCCTTTCCTTTGAAGTAAAAAGTTCAGTGCGGAAGAAAATGGATGTTGGTGATAATCACATTATGTAAATCCAGCAGGAAGGAAAATTTGAAGAGCTTACAGATGCAGCTAGGAAAAAGTGCAAGCTAAAAACTTGGGCCAGTCAGTCTACCTCTTTGGGCTGTGGTTTCTAGGGGAATGGGAATTTGGATGCCCCAATTGCTAAGGTACTTTTAGGTCTATAAATACCAACCTTACTGTCACACTTGATAACCATTTGTATTATAGTTTCTTTTTGGCATATATTGGCCAAGAGATAGAACTTCCCGAAAGATCTAGAATCTGATTATTTCGTAATCATGATAGCTAGTACAAATCTCATTTTAAGCCCATAGGAATATGATGACTTTTACTGAGTGTCTCTTTTAAAAGTTTATCTATTCTTCCTTCAAATTGTTAAACAAATGACATGTTAACATAAATTAGTAGAATTTTATTTTACAATACCCTAACATGTCAAAGTATATACATTAAAATGAATGCAAAATAATTCAGTGAAGATACTTTGGAAGGCTATTCCCATGAGACCGCCATTGCTTAAAATAGTTTTGAACTTGTTCAGAATTATCCTCAAGCATTTGAACATTCTTTTTCCTAACATTGGTAAATCTGTGTCTTTGTAGGACAGATTTTGAACAAAGTGGATGATTGAACTGTATCATTTTTTTGCTTATTTATTAGTCTGCTTACTCTGCTTAGGAAAGTAATATATGTTCATTTGGGGAGCATAGACTAAAAAAGAAAATTAACATAGTCTATATTCCAGTGAAATACGAATCAGTCCTTGGAAGAAAACACTAAATATTTGGGGTTTTAGAGCCTGAAAGTGATAGGAAGTTCAGAATTGCCTCTTACATTGCCATTTATTAAATATTTTTTAAAACATGATTTTTAGTGGCTACATGTCATTTCACCATATGTATCCATAGTGTTTTGACCACTTTCCCCTTGTCTTCTTAATGTAGCATACAGATGTGTCTATTTGGCTGTACCCTCAATGATAAAAATATCATAATTAAAATATATTTGTCAGTTTGATAAGTTAAACTGTTTCTTCAAAGTGGAATTTTCATTATTAGTGAGGTTGAAATCATTCACATATTCTCTGTTTCCTTAAATGTTCTTTTGCTCAGGTTCTGCTTTATTTGATATAAATATTGCCATCCAAAAAAACCCCAAATTTTGTGTTTATTTATGTCTTCTAGATTATTTTAGATTAGTGAATCATTTGGTTTAGGCCTGTCTTACAAACAGCATACAATTAGTTGTTGAGAATCTTTGTTTTTGTTGGGATGTTTAACCCATTCACATTTACTGTCATATTTGATAAGTTCTATAAATCAAAAAAAAATTATTCTCTATGATTTTGTTATATGAATTATTATTTTTGTTTTTTCTAGTGATTTAAAGGGAACACATCTAGTTTTTATTCTATTGTTGCTAATTTCATAGTTTTTAAAAGCAAAATTGGTTTATCTGTTTGACTAAAAATAGTGTTTTACAGTAAGGTCAGCTTAATGAGTCTTTCTCTACCAATTTGACCCTTTGGTTCAAGACTAATTTAAAATAAAAATAACAATTTAAAAAATCTTTATGTAGGCCCCTTTTCTCTGTTATGTACCCTGCCTTCCTTGTCACCCCTCACTATGTCATTAACATTAGGAGTGGAGAGTAAAAAGCCAGTGACAGGTGAGGGCATCATAGTGTAGCAGAAATAGCTCTGAATTATTAGGTCTTAGATAAATCACTTTCTTTCTCTTTCCACATCTGGAAGTTTAAGAGTTTAGAAGAACTAATCTCTGAGGTCACTTCTAGTTTTGACCTTTAGTAGTGAAATAGAGTTTATTAAGCACCTTTTCGCATAGCTTCAGTACCAGGCCCTATGTAGAATGAGAAGCAAAAACCAATCTATGTTAAGAAAGAAAAGGAAAGGAACGAGAAGATCCGAAGATGACAAAAGAGTCTGTATCTTGATCTATGTGGTGGTTACATCATTGGGCTATACTTTTTTAAGATGAGAGCACTTTAACCATTTACTTGTATATTTTATATCTCAATCAATAGGAAAACTAA
This sequence comes from Macroglossus sobrinus, assembly GCA_004027375.1. Taxonomy (NCBI): domain Eukaryota; kingdom Metazoa; phylum Chordata; class Mammalia; order Chiroptera; family Pteropodidae; genus Macroglossus; species Macroglossus sobrinus. The sequence continues at coordinate 810,204 of PVKZ01000424.1, read as the reverse complement.
ATAAAAAAGAAAGAAAGAAAGAAAAAAAGGAAAAACTGGTAAGATGTTTAAAGGATGTGATTATGAGGCAGGATGATAGAATGGAGAATCCACAGGAAGCAGATAGTGAGGTTGAATCCTGACAATATCAATATTAGCTTTGGAATATTGTGCACATTATTTAAATCTTTGAGACTCAGTTTTCTTAGTGAAAAAAAAATTGTAGATTCTATTTTATGAGACAGTCAAGGATATTGAATGAGTTCTAAGGCACATAAAGCACCTGGCATGTAGTAGGTGATCAATACATTTTTTCAAAAGAGGCAGTAAGAGAATACTAAACAGACACATGACAGATTCAAAGAACTAAAAGACTAGGCTCATATTTTTCTGATGACATGAAGAATACCTTTGTTGGGGAGATACCTGGTAACTTATAGTAAAAATCATCTTGCTGATTTTGATCTTTAAACTATTATCCCTTTTTTTTTCAGATTATAGGCTGAAGAAATAGCTTAAAAAGGAAAAATAAAATTTATTTACTTAAAAATGCTTGACTGGGTTATAATAATTTGTGAAAACGACTAGCTGAAAGATGACTCATTAAACCATTTAATAATACAATGGAATGTCACTCCATTTAAAATGACAGATAAATAGACTAAGTTGATATATGGAGAATTCAAGCAAAAAATAAGAAAAGTGTGCACATAGTGAAGACAATCACCTAAAACCTATGTCTGTGTAATTATGAAGGTTGGAAGTAAATTTTGTAAATCTTTGATTTTATGTGTGAAAGAAGAGATCTGCATTTTAATTTTTGGTTTATTAAAACCGTTGATAATGTTTTATCCTATACATACATACATACATACCTGTGATAACGTTTAATTAATAAATTAGGTATAGTAAGAGATTTACAATAATAACTCATAATCAAATAGAACAATTATAATAATATACTGTAACAGAAGTTGTGTGAAGGGTTTGGGGCCATTATCAAGTAAAATAAGAGTTACTTGAACACAAGCACTGCAGCACCTTGATGGTCAATTTAATAACTGAGATGGTTGCTAAGTGACTAGGGGAGACCGTGTGGATATACTGGACCAGGGATGTTCATGTCCTGGGTGGGACGGAGCAGGACTGTTAGAGATTTTATCATGCTACTCAGAACTGCACACAATTTAAATTTTATAAATTGTTTATTTCTGGAATTTTTTGTGTAATATTTTCAGACCCAGGTTGACTACAGGAAACTAAAATAGAAAAAAAAAAAACACAGATTGGGGGGAACTACTATATGATAATGATAGCTAAATCAGTCCGTAAAAATAGAGTAAAAAGAAAAATTATATGTTCTGAGATAGAACAGGCTATCTATGAAAATAGCATATAAAATACTGAATAAAAATGTAGAGCAGATATATAGATAGTTATAGAAAAATAGACATCATGTTCTTTGTATATATTTTTAAGAGTTTGTCCCAGTAATGTACAGTGAAAGTAGTTACCACACTTGAGAATGTTTATTCCAGAAATAATTAAGTCAACTAAAACCCCAAAATACAGAAATGAAAATTCATGAGAGAAGTTCTTAAAGGTATCAGGTCCCCTCTCAGCTACATTTTTTTTCCAGTGCATTTTCTTCTTTTATTTTGTGATAAAGGAGAAGATTTTATAGATGCTGAAATGGCTTACAATTGCCTTATTTAGATGTTCTTATTTTTTTATGTCTCCCTAAAGGGTCACAAAATTCATCATTTAAAAAGGGAAAATGATGTGTTTTTGCAAAGAGAGAATGGCCACTTTAGAGAACCAGCAAGAATGGAAATAAATGAAGCCTGGCGCCTATAGCCACAACATAACTAAGTACTTAAGATTATCTCAGATGTTAGAAACTTCACAGGGAAAGTGGAATGAGCTACTGGGCGGTGGGGTGCCTCCTTTTCACCACCTGAAAGCGTAAATCAACTCTAGCAGTTTTGAAGTGAAAAAGATTGTCGAAGTGCATGGGAGAACATGGCAGGCCCTGATTGAGGAAACTTCCTCCTTTTCCTTCCTTTATGGCTGGCCCTTGGGAACAGAGTATCGTTGGGAAGTAACAAAGGAATTTGCTAGGTGTGGGGGGCATCCATGTATTTCAGGGTGGAGGAAGCTTTGTATCTGCAATGTGTTTGGTGTCATGGGAAATTTTCAATTCAAGTTAAAAATGTAAGGAGTACTCCTCAAAAGTGGATTTGCAAAATCACAGAGCTGAAAGGAGTCTTAGAATTCAGCTAATCCAAACCCTTAGTTTCACCAAAGAGAAAACACAGTCATGGAGAGATGGCTTGTCCAAATTTACAGTCATGGGCAAAACCAGGTCTGTTGATTTCTGGCCATTATTTTTCCTGCTCCACCTTGCTGCAATCCTCCCGCTGCCTTCTATCATCACTTCATCACTGACCTTTTCTGCTGCTACCATGCAAAGGATTAGGCTTCACACTTAGAAATGTAGCTGTTTGATTCACAGTTTCTTTAAGCCATCAGAAGTGTGAAGCAGCAAATCATGACCTACGGCATTGTTCCAGGATTCCATTCGTCTAGCAGAGGGAGAGAAGTTTAATTTTAAGAGCTCGACTTGGGTTCATATCCCAGTTCTACCACTGGGTTGAGGGATGACATTAAGCAAGTTATTTAACCTCTTTGAATTTGGATATCATCATCTAGATCATCAAATGGAGGATCATAATAGTACCCATCTCTTAGGTTCCTTAGATTAGGATTAAATGTGATAATCCTTTAGATTGGGGTCTGGTTTATAGTAAATAAATAGAACTATTTATGTCAAAAATCTTAAGGAAATGGAAAAAAATATGTTTAAGAGAAAGATGCATATAGTCCTTAGGTGCTCAGAAAGACTTTTCTAGGATTGTAAAACCTCCTTAACTTCCAATAATCAGAAATCTTTCTTTGATAGTCTTTTATAGGTTTAGTGTAGCTTATCATCTAACAGCTATCTTAATTACCTCCAAATTTTAACTGCCCCTGATTTAAAAATTTTTTGCCTGATGTTTGTCTCTCTACTCAATAATTTTTATAGTTTTATTGAGGTATAGTTGATATAAAATAAACTCAGTATACACTTTGATTAGTTTTTATATACACACAAAACCATCACCAAAAATCAATATAGTGAACATATGTATCACCAGGAAACTACGTGTGCCTTTTGGTTATCCCACCATCCTACCCCTTGTAGTCCCTCCTTCCCCTCCCAACTCTCCACCCCCACTCCTAGGCAAATACTGATCTGCTGGAATTTCATAGTAATGGAATCATACAATATGTTTTCTATTTGTCTGGCTTCTTTCACTTAGCATAATTATCATCCATGTTGATATGTATAAAGAATTCATTTCTTTTTATTGCTGAATACTCCAATGATTTTTTCATTGTTCATACTTTACCCCTGTCTTATTTAACTTGCCATTGTATGGAGTAAAAAAACATTTAAATATTTAAAAATATTTATAGATTAAATATCTGTGTTTCTTGTTCTTTTTCCTCCATTTCATTGTTATTCAGTAGACACAGCAAATAGTATACAGCAATTGCAGGTTCCTTGAGAGTAATACCCATTTACATTCTGTATGCATACTTTTAAAATGGTGTCTGTAAACAATATCACTACTTATTTATTTGAATGTTGAGGTTAAATTTCTCTCCTGTCTCCTTGGCTCTCAAAAAAGCATCCTTCCATTGGCCTAACCCAATGATTTGACTGAGTAAATTCAATAATATAAACATTTACACAAAATTATTATTTTCATGGTGAAATATTTATTCCGTTAATGTTACAACAGTCTTTTTCTGAAAATGTGGACAGTATGTTCTCAATTTCCTTGCAGCTGGAGCATAACATGAAATAAACTAAAAAATTGGTACCAGCAAAAGAAATACATTTGCAAAATAATGAAAGATCATTTGGAAGGCAAGTCCATTTTTGTAATGACTTTTTGCCAACATCATAGTATCTCTCAACTATTGACATTCCTGAATCTAAGAACGAAGAAGATAAAAATTCCCATTGAAAATGCCTGTTTTAAGTTTGGTGAAAGATTTAATTTATTCACCTATCACAATGTCACCAGCCCTATGAATACTATAGTTCAGGCCTCAGCAGTATGGAGACTTGGCACTGTAGAGAGTAGCATTTAGCCAGAGAGAATCGTAAAGAAGCCAGAGAAAACAAGCATTACCCATTCTGCATCTCAAACTTGTGTTCTGGGCAGTTGTCCTGAGTGCACTCTGCCTGAGAAGGCTGAGAATACAGGAATTTAAAAACTGAGCTTCCATGAAGTAAGAAACTGAATCATTCTGATGTTCTCAGTGCCCAGTCTAAATGAATAAATGAATAATGAATGAATAAAGAATTGTTCATTTCAAACAAAAGATACAAATAAAAAAACTGAGCCTATAATGAAGATGTATGTAATGACCTTAAAGATGCTACAAGGATTCTAGTAGCAATAGATTTTTAGAGAACAATAAAAAGTGAAGTGCAGTTTTAATGCTGGAAGATAATTTAGAGATTATCTGGTCTACACGGTTATGTTGCAGGTTGCAGAGGACTTGCCAAGGTCAAACAATATCTCACTGGCAGAACTGGGACTAGACCTGGTATTTATGAACCACACACTTGTGCACTTTTCGTGTTGCTGCTTCTGTTCTGTTGGTGCTGGTCTGATGGGGTGAAGGGTGTTTGAATGTATGATTTGTGGCCATTGAGCTGCCCCATGTAAGGGTCCCTGTTGCCTGGGACATTGTAACCTTAATAAGTTATTAGTCTTGAGCGCTTGTCTTCTTTGGGGGCGAATTTACTCTGCTGAATGGAGAGTTGTGTTTGCCTCATGCTGCCAGCCAGCTATGTGTCAGGAAGGACACGATGGGAGGTTACACTCGCTTAACGGACAAACCTATGGTTTTGATTGCCAAATTACCTGTTATCAATGAGTCTGGTAAAATCATTCTATTCAGAAAGGCCATAACTTTAATTCTTACAAGAGCTTGTACTGTGTTTAAAGTCCTTTTCCCTAGTCTTAACATCAAAGTCTAAGTGCTATCCTGCATCTTCTTTGTCTGTGCAGCTTGTTCCCATGTGTAACATATCTTCTTATACAAGGATTTTCAGTGGGGATGGGGAAGTGATGGATAGAGATCATCCTCTTTCATGGAAATCACTGACTTAGTCCAACCAACCTCTTTATTTTTCAGATCTGAAAATGGAAACTTAGAAGTTATAGAGTTGTCTAAAGCCTAGTAGTAATGCATTTAAGATGATGTTTTAGCTCAGGCTGCTATAACAAAACACCATAAACTGGGTGGCTTATGAACAACAGGAATTTATTTCTTACAGTTCTGGAGAGTGGAAATCAAGGTCACAGTGTCGGCATGGTTGGGTTCTGGTGAAGGCCCTCTTCTGGGTTGTGAACAGCTGACTTCCTTTTGTATCCTTACGGTGAAAAAAGAACTAGCTAACTCTCTGGCCTCTTCTTATAAGGGCTCTAATCTCACTCAGGAGGGTTTCTCCATCATGACCTGATTACCCCAACCCCGCCAATGGCACCACCTCCAAATACTATCATATTGGGTTTAGAAGTGCAGCAAATGAACTTTGAGGGGACACAGTCTGTAACAGATGAAAACCCAACCTCTAGTTTTATGCAGGATTAAGAGTAGCCGATCTTCTGAGACGCCGTTCATGCCTCATTAGCATTGGTGATGGTATCTAACGTGTAGAGTAGCTGCAATATCTAGTAGGGGCAGGGCTGGCCCAGAAGAATTTATTAGAGGAGGTGTCTCATAAAATGAAGAGTTGCATGTGACTATAACTTTACTGTGTGCTGCAGACCGTGTGCTGGAAAATAGCTCTCTTTTATGGAGCTACATCAACTGTATGTCTGTATATTAACTGATTGAGGAGAAAGATTGTGTTATTGGTCTTACAACCAATGGCAAAAAGAGCATTCTAGTTTCTTTCCAAGAGACTGGATATAATTCTGATCCTCTCTAATCCAAATTAGACTGTCTATCTCTATGCTCTAACAGCATATTACTTGTATCTGTAGATAGCATGTGAGTCATTTTATTCTTCATCGTGTTAGTCGTGCCCTTGTTGATAACATGAAGATGGCTCAAACAGGGACCTCACAGGAACCTACTGCCTAGCTTGGGAGGCACTTGGTAAGTCTTTGGAGTATAAGGAAAATATCTGATACCCTTTAAGGTGGTAGTAAACCCATACTTTTAGAAGAGACTTTAAATAATTTAGCAACATAATTTTGTTTGTAGTCTTGGTAGTGTTGCTGAGAGTATTTGAGATTATCCCCATTTATCAGAATGAGAAGATGAAGTGAAGAAAATACTAGTGACTTTCACAGGAAGGATTGAGAATAAGATATTTTTTAGACTGCTCTTTCACACAAGACATGACACAGAGATCCTGTTTTTCATTTTACAGAATAACAGCGAACAATATTTTGGGGAAAGAACTCATGACTTTTTAAAGTCGGCTGTGCCCTAAAACATACTATTTTTAGTAAAATTATTAAATGTGGAAGGAATGTAGTCAAGAATATAGTAATGAGATTTGTAATGTAGCATCCAAGGACACTTTCTTAGACATATTCTTGAGAGACATAATTTTATTTCTTATTTATTTTTTCTGAAAAGGCTTTGTTACACACAGAGGGGACAAGGCTCAGTCCTTGCTGGCTGCCTGCCGCCTTCCTGGGGACTGCAAGGACATTACTCAGCTCCTGCCACTTCCTCTTGGTGCGGATGTGTGTCCCCAACCTCTTCTTGATGAACCTCAGGGCCAGCTCATCCTTCGAGACCTTGAGCAGCTCCACTGCGTGCTACTCACAGGGGACCAAGCCGCATACCTCTTGGATCATGCCCTGCAGGAATTTACTGCGCTTGGTGAGGCACCCGTGGTGGCGCCCATGCCTCCCTTGCTTAAGTTCTCGGTCACCGTGTGACCCTTGCTGAGGCCCTGGCAATGGGCTAGGGCACAGTCATGGCTGCTGCTCTTCAGTGGCTGCCCCAGCAGAAGGTCGAGAAACAATTTTAGAAGTTGCCTGCACGGTTCCTGACCCTATCCCTGCCATGCCTTCTAGTACTGTAACATAAAGGACTCTACAGATTTACACAACTAAAGACATTACTATTACAGTTTAAAAACATACATATGATTACCCAAATATGCACAAGGAAAATCTCACTAGGAAGCTTTAGTTGGCAGACACATATCTAATCTCTTGATGCTTTTCATTTGTTATTTTAGGCATGCCGATGATGAAAGGGCTTTTTAGTCCTCCCTTCCTATTTTTCACATTTTAGGAATCAGTGTGTCTGACATATATATATATATGGTTTAGATGGATTAAAGATTTAAAGATTACCTTTGTGAAGGTGAGGAAGCCTTGGAACTTAAGGCACACACATGAGTACTGTCACAGCATTGGGCCAATTGTGTTTTTGAAGTTCCTTGGAAATGAAAATACTGGAAACTCTCTCCTATTAATTGTACATTGAGTAGAATGGTTAGAATATTATTATTGTTAAAAATACTTAATACATTTACATATTGTTAAAATATTATTGATCTCAGTGTCCTCATTTTCAACTGCTCTTTTCAACAGTTGATTTTTAGTAGTCTTAGCATGATGAAAAGCTGTCTTATTTATAGAGTACTACTAATTGATGTATGTTAAGTCTGTCACTGTGGAGAAGGGGTGGGCAGGCTTCCCAGCCTTTAAAATCTCAACTATGACATTTCCAAAATCCAAGTATGTGATTTTTCCATGCACGTTCTCCCAGCCACTCTTCATGCACATCCTGCTTTGTCTTGCACACTTGCTACCATAACTAAAACACATGAAGCCATCATGGAAATTTCCTCCAGAATCCTCATTCTCTATGGCAAAATATCAAGAGCACATCTAATGGACATCTGATGAAAGGAGACCTCAGAACTGGATACAAGTATTTATACTGAGGGATGTCATTGAGAACTATTTTTTTGATTGGATAAAGCAAGGTATTATATCTACTCCATGTACCTTCAGTTTCTTTCCTGGATTTAGCTTTTATTTTTAGCACATTCTTATTGTCTGTTTCTTTGATACTCATGACAACTTGCCCAAGAGTATGTTTTGTTTCTGTGCTTTCTTATGAAGGATGAAGGATCAGGAGATTGGGGAGGGTCCGTGTTCCCACAGCCTCAATGGCAGCCTTTGGATGCTGGCAGTGCATCTGCCAGGTTACCACTTTAATGCAGCTATCTCACCTGCCTCTGTTAGAGAACCACATGTGAGGTCTAGTACTTGCAGCTGAGGCAATATAACGTATAATAGAAAAAGTAAAGACTTGCTTTCCTTTGTCTTTCAGAACTTCAGTTTTGAAGACAGAAAAATCCTGGCTTTGCAATGTACTAGCCAGGAAGGTTTCTTAACACCTCTGAGCTTCATTTCCCCATTTGTAAAATGGGAATATTAACGTACGTATCTATAGCATTATTGTAGGGATCAAATGAGTTCATACATAATGCATTTAGCACAGTGTATGCATGTTGCAGGTATGCAGTTGGGGTTCCTTCCTTTTTTTCTAATGAGAGATGTACCCAGTTGAATACACCTACTTCTGCCTGGCATACCTGTGGTTCACCTTCAGTACTTTTCCATGATGCTAATTTCCCTCATACAGTGATCTCTAAGGGAGTCTTGTTAGTGGTTTTACCTTCCTGTCTCTTTCCTTTTCCATTACTAGTTTGAGATGACTACCTTCTCAGGGAACATGATGTTTGTAACTACTAAGGAGACAGTGTACTTCCCAGAGCCAAGGATCAGAGTTTTAATGAGTTCTTTACTAGGAAAAGAAGGAGGCGTGGAGCCATCCAGTGGCACTTAACCTGCAGTTTGGCATTACTAAGGCCAGATGCTTAGAGACTGGATTACTGTGTGGATGAAAAAGCTGAATGTTTCTTTTCAAGTTGCTGAAGTGAGAAGAACAAATTAGATTATTAATGATCACATGGAAGTATGAACTGACAGTATACTTAGTTTCATTATTAAAACAAGTATGGTTTTGAATGATGTAGATTTTTCCCCTTTTTAGTTGGCAAAGAATATTCATTAAGGATATCAACAGAGATCATGTCTGTGATTTAGCTGCCAAATCTGCCCCTTGCATGAGAAAAGACAAAAAAATTAAGTGGTTGAGAATGAGAATGTGAGATTGGAAGCCAAATTATAAACTCATTTTGACTCTGAGCCTGTAGGTTCTGGAGTAACATTATTTGTTGTCAATGATGGAAAACAACTTAGATTCAGGTCCAAGTGATTATTTCACTTTGGCATTGCTGCCTTTCTGCCAACTGCAATTCCATTTAGGCATAGATTAATTAGCCAGGCAGAAACGGAAGTGCGTTGTGAGAGCAAAGCCAAAAGAGGCAGGGCTGCAGCCCCAACTTGCAGTAGAGGGCACAGCGAGGGAGCCTGAGAGGTTGGACTGGCCCAACCCACTTTGACATTAAAGCAGTAGTAAACTTGTGACAGTGTGTAGATAAAAAATGGACTCTAGACTTCTGTAGTAATACACCTCACACTCTACTGTTTTTGTTAGTGTCACTGTCTCAGGGAAAACCTTTAAACTGAAGCAAAGGAAGATATAAGAAAGTGGCAGATCCGGTTGAGTCACCCAGAGGCCATCCACATGGAGAAAGGGGCTGGTGGTTTATGCTTTTCCTTTAACCTTGTGTCATCATTCTGTACCTTTTTTACTCCTGCGTGTAAAACGGGAGCAATGGTAATTTTTACTTTTTGCTATTACTTGAGTTATAAAGGTAGATGAGATAAAATAATGAAAAATCTTGGGAAAGGTGACTGTGTTGATTAATGGAAGATAGCCTTATTAACACTTATTTAACAGGAGGGTTTCGTCCTTTTCTAGGATGTTTTCCTTGCCTTTGCTTCCAGAGTGTTGTGCGTGTACGCTTTTCCATCTGCTTTTATCTTCCTTGACACATCTGTGTCCTCCAGTGGAATTCCTTCAAGGCAGGGATGGTGTGGCGGATGCCTGCCTGTCTCGCCGCCCAGGAGACAGCTAGGGCGAGCGCGGCCAGGGCAGGCGGGGCTGGGGCCACTGTCCCGCCGGCGCCCGGCGCGCACACCCACCCCGCCGCGAGCCCGCGCGCTCCTCGGCCGCGGACACCGGAGCAGCAGTGGCCGCTTTGCCGACTACGCGGGGCGGGGCGGGGTGGCCCCGCGGGCTGGACGCGTGACCCGGGGACCTGGGCGTTCCTCTGACCCTTTCTCAAAGTGCGGACCCTTTCCTCCTTCTGGGAGAGCGTCCAGGAGGATTTGTTATTTTTTAACATTTCATTCCATAGAACCATTAAAAAAAAAAAAAAATGGTGGTGCTGAGCACGGTTCTTTCAGAGGGGGGCAGCACTTTTCAGTCCTGACCCCAACCTGGCAGCCGAGTGGCTCAGTGCTGCTCCAGCCCCGAAGCCGAGCAGCTAGTTAGGACGCAGCGCGTGGGCAGCCGGCACGTTTCTTTCTAGCGAGGTTTGCTCTTTTTTGGTTCTTTATCAAGTGAATGTGATTCTGCTTTTCTTTTACGCACATTTCTACATGGCTTTCACCATTTATTTTAAACCTTGATTACATTTTATTTTAAAGATATATTTTTTATTTTACCCGTTAAAATATAGAGAGAACAAATACCATTCTGTTTTCTGGGGGCAATACTTTGAATGAATTGTATTTTATAGCTTAAGTGATTTAAAATTTTCCTATTTTGTAATATCGCCTACATTTAAGATATGGAAATTCAGAGGGGGCAACCTCTTATTTTTATTTTATTTTACATTTTAGATTTCCTTCCATTTCAAGGAGAGAAGACAAGGTATTTTTACCTAGTGGAGGAATGATGTAGTTCCATCCATAACCTGTTTTCTTATACTTCCAGGTAAGTGAGCCTGTTAATTATAAATTACTTAAGAAATGACCCTTTGTATAGTTTGAGTTGTATTCAGTATTCTGGCTATGTCTGAAATGTGTTAAATTTCATTTTACTTTCAATAGTTTTATTAATAGCAAATTATTATTTTAAGATGTGAATACTTTTTCAAAGTAATACAATTACTTGGCTGCTTTGAATCTTTTTATTCACTTTGTAAAACTTATAATCTACATTTAACTCTACCAACTTCTTCAGAATTTAGCTTTTCCCAAAGTGGCAGATGACTTAAACCAATATTGTAGTTAGAAGAATGGCATGTTTCTTTTTAAACAGTGTTTACTTGAATAGGAACATTTGTTCTCTTTTTGGAAGTTGTGACAGAATATTAAGCTTTCTTAAATATTTAGCCCATAATCAGATGGGTACTATTATTTTGACCATGCTACAAAATACTTATTTTAATAAAATAGCTTAGTAATTTGAAAAATGATTTTCCTTTCTACATCTTAAGGGTATACTTCCTAGAACTCTTGGAGAATAGTACCCTCATAGATTATATGGTTGGTTTTAGTCTGGGGACAAATGTAAATCTCAGGAATGATGTTTTAGTTCTGCTCTTATAACTATTAATTTTGAGTTTCTCTGTAATAAGGTATTTTATTACCTCTGGCAAGACTAAACTTAAAAAAAAACAAGAACCTTAGGGACATCATTAATGTTGAAACACAACAATATGAAAAGGGAAGTTGTGTATATGGTTTCTATCTTCAACAGATAGAACGTTTTTTAGTTTTCTTTACAAATTAGTCAATACACATACAAATGAAAATAGGTAAGCTGTGTCCCACATCTTCAAGAAACTCCCTTTGGCCTTCCTCTTCATTTTACATATTTCTGTAGAGGTTTTGTTCTTAATTTTGTATTTTTGTTTTTACTTTTGTTACACTGATTAAGATAAGGGTGGAAGTCAAAACATTTGATTTTGTACTAATAAGCTGCTTTGTACTAAAACAATAGAGTATGCAGAGTTTAAAAGGGATTACATCTTAGTTACTAATAATAGAAAAATAAAAACAATCTTCACCAAAAGTTAATAAAAACAAAGAATAATTCTTTACAGATATTTTCTGAGTTGAAAATCAAGTGGTTAGGAGGCCTGAGTGGTTCAGGGCTAACTAGAGGGGCATGTGGAATTGTTCTAATCTTAGATCTCAGTATGTTTTATGTTTTTGTGAATGACTCGGATGATGTAGGAGAGAACAATGTCATTAGAACACCACGTAGATCATAATTTTTAAGACCCTGAGATAACAGTAGAGAGTCAAAGTAAACTTAACAAAATAGAGAAGCAATCAAAAGCCAATTGAAGTCTACTGGGATAAATACAAAGATATGAGATGCTTATGCTGTAATATAAAGCTATTAGAGTGGCAAGACAGGGAGGAAGATTAGGTGGCAAAAGGGCAGAGCCATAGAGCCTGAGCTGAGTTTTAGTGGCGGTCACAGTACTATGGATCCCTGTGCAGATATGCAGGATGTTGCCAGGGAGCTGAGGCTCCACCTGGGCAGTACAGGCTAGGGAAAGCCAGTTTTCCAGCAACTGTTCCTTATTGACTGGGTTCTTTATGGACTCAGAATGTGGACCTTCGGCTGTGTACCTTCACCAGCCCTGTAAGAAACAAACGTGTAAATTGGGAAAAGAGTGACAAGGTTGCTTCTCCTTCTGGTAGGCAGAAAAGCCACACCAGTGCGTGGTGTTCACGGAATCCAAGCAAGGAGAGATTTGATCGTTTGATTCAAATATTTAATATCATTAGTCTATTAAAGTTTGCAATATGGATATTACTAGTGTCCTATACATGTTCTTCATAGAGCCTGTCCCACCACAGTTCCCTGTCAGTGAATTGCTGCTCATCATGTTTTTACTCCCACTCTGTGCCTTGTTGATATATTTCCTGTCTCTGCCTACTCTGAAATATACACACCTTTCCACACATCCTGCATTCCTTTTCTCCTGTCAAGGGAAAGGTGTGCTGCTGTCTTGCAACCTGTGATCGTGGTCACACCCTCTCTGGTCTCTTACCTTCTGCCCCTCTCCTGCCTGTCCCTCCCCCACTCCCTGTGACTGCTTGAAGCTGTGTTGGTCTCCATACTCCACTTTCTATCTGGAATACTTTTTTCCCTTCCCACCCCCAGTCCCAGGAACTTTTATTCATCCTTCAGCAGCCATCTGTGGTGTATTCCTGTGTAGGCATCTGTAACACTTAGAAACAGCTCCTGTCGCCTGTTAGGCTTTAAAGAAAGGAATGTATGGGGGAGTGAGTGAATAGAAAAGTGAATAAAAGGACATCCCCAATCTGAAGGTGCCTTCTGTTATTCCCATAGCCCCTTCCATATTTTTCTTTACTATAGTATGTCATTGTATTATCATTACTGTTTGCATGATGCTCTCCTGGACTCATCCCTGAGCAGGGTGCAGATATCTGTTCTCATTGTCTAGTTAGTTGCCTGTGTGTAGTTTCTGGAGAATAGAAACTCTGTAGACAATACCTCTGTAGGTCTTTACAATTCTATGAGCCCACAAAATGCTACTACTAGATAACATGAAATACTGGCTGTTTCAAACTTTTTTGGAATAAAGCAGATATTATAAGTAAACCCTAATATAAAACTATAATGTAGTAATGTAGCAAGTCGCTCATATTTGAAAAACCAGAGAATTGAAAAGATCAGTTTGTATTTTTTAAAGTAGCCTTCTTTTAGACACATTTTAGATTTTTAAAATATTTCCATATAATGGAATGAGGTGTGACATAAAGTCTGTAAGCTTTTAATGAGTGTCAGCTTTTGCTGCTACAATTTTAATTTATACTCCTGAGCCACAATTAGTTTTTAGCAGATGAAGGTACTCTAGCAAGGGCCAGGAGATTCACACTGGCACCAGAATGGGTATCCATTTCTTCTTAATGACTGATATTTAATTAGGCCTTGTTTTTATTATATTTATTTATTTATTTATTTTGTCTTTTTATTTCTGTTTTGGGGCTGTGCTTATTGAGAGTTTCTTTCGTCAAGTTTGTTTCTTGCCACCAAACCTGCGCTTCACCCTTGCACCTCCACATCTTGTCCTGCTGTCCCCTCTCTACAGTACTTTCTCCTTCCTCTGTTCTCTCCTGACTCTGTTCCTTCTCCAGGACTCAACTCTGGGAAGGCTTTCCAGAGGAGCCCCAGCCTGGGGTGGGGCTGGCATTGTGGCCCTCTCTCTCTCACCCTATTCTCCTCATTATTTATAGTTGTTTACTAGTTAGATATATCCCTTGGCCATCATTGCCCTCAAAGCAGACGGTGTCTCTGCATTTTCAATGTCCGACATATGTTTGTTCTTATTTACATTGACAAACAAATGTTTGAATAAATTCTTTGTATCTGAAAACCCTTATCAGAACTTGGCAATGTCAGTATTTTAATTTACTGAGCACTGTACCATGTACCTTTCTTTACTTTCCTCTTTCTTTTTTATGTTTGTGTTTTCTGTGCTACCGTGGAGGGGAGGGAGTTGAACCCAGGTGGTCAGACTCCAGCATCAGTGCCTGCTTAGTTAAATAAATTGTTTAAAAAGTAAGTCAAAGAAGGCTGGGAATAACTCACAGGTCCATTGATAGATAAATGGGTAAACAAAATGTAGTCTGTTCATACAGTGGAATAGTATGCGACCTTAAACAGGAAGAAAAATCTGACACACGCTACAATGTGGGTGAACTTTGAAAACATTATGCTAATTGAAATAAGCCAGTCACAAAAAGACAAAATAGTGTATGACTCCACTTATATGAGCTATATAGTGTAGTCATACTCGTGAAGACAGAGAAGAGGATGGTGGTTGCCAAGGGCTGAAGGGAGGGGAGGATGGAGTATTGTTTAATTGGTATAGAGTTGTTTAATTGGCATCAGTTTTGCAAGATAAAAAAGTTCTGGGGGTTGATTGCTGAACTGTATGCTTAAAAATTGTTAGGATGGTAAATTTTACGTTACTTTGCCATAATTAAAGATAACAAAGTAAGTCAAAGATCTTGCTTTAAAAATATATAATTAATCCTTTTAAAAGTAAAAAAAAAAAATGAATGTAATTTCTTTGATTTGAGGACTTTTCCTTCCTTGAGCTTTATTTTTCATGTGCTCAGATTTTTAAATCGCCATTTAAACATGTATTATGTGATAAATACAAACTGTATCTACATTGCTAAGATCTTTGGAATTTAATTTTAGACCTTGTTATTCCTTTTCTTATTGTTGCCTAAATTTGCAGTTAAAATTTGATTCACAATTACCCACTTCTTCACCTGTTTGTCTTCAATGAAGGTAAATTAATAGGACCTTATTACTCATCCAGAAATAACTTGTATGACACTTAAAAATTATTTTTATTAAGAGCAGGAATGTTTGTTCTGTCACAAGTAGAGGGCATGACAGACTCCAGGATTTGATTTTATTGCTCATAAGGAACTTGCTACTTCAGTCTTTTTTTTTTTTTTTCTGTCACGGTAATAGACCATTCACATGGAAAATCATGACTATAAAACTATAAATTACATTCGAGTACTTGAAAGCACAATTTCAAAATGTTCGGCTGACACTTAGGAAGCAGTTCTCTTTTTACTCAAAGGCTCTGATCCACTGTGTAATATCTTTCCTGAAACTTGAATCCCGTTAGCCTAGGGACATGTTTGCTGTGAAGGGAAGTTAAGGACCTGATGGAGTTGTGTGTAAAGGTTTGAGGGCAAAGTGGGGATGAAAATTAAAGATGGAGGGTGGATAAGAGAATGAATTTTAACCTTCTGCAAACTTCCAGCTCAATTGTTACTCAGATTTTGTAACATTACTAACATGACGATATGGTTGAGGCCATCGGAAAAAACTAAATTCATCTCTACTACTGGGGACTAATTCAAATAGATACTCTGATTCTTTCCTGAAGTTGTTTAAAAATGTATGGTAATTAGAAATACTAGTTAATGTTTATACTTAAGTGTTTTAATAAAGAGTTGCTTATTTTTAACTCGACAAATGTATTGAGACTTACTACATGTTAGACTTTAAATGTGTTTTGTGGTTACCAAATAACCAACTCTTGGATTGGAATCCAGTCTCTGGTGAAGCTGTCAGTCATCTTCAGGGAAATGAGAAATATGGTGATGTTTTCAAAGCTAATATACGCTTTAAAGGAATAACCTTTAGTTTGAGAGTTTGGCTTTTTATATATTATAATTTAAAACATCTATTCTTTTAAAATGTAATAATAGTTAATATTTAAATTTCTATTTGTTGGTAAATTAAAATGTTGGATATTATTTAATAGGCTTCTTGGTTGCAAGGAACAGAAATCTACTAGGCTAACTTAAATAGAAATGGAATCTATCAGAAGAATTTCCCACAGAATCGATAAGAGAACCAAAAGCTCATATACAGTATAATAAAAACTTGCAGCCAGGACTACTTCTAGCATTAACTGTGTTTCCTAAGTTTACAGAATATGTGAAAGCCAGTCTTGTCCCACGCCTATGGGATATATGCCAAGGAATAGAGGTGCTGATAGGGAGAAAAAAAGGATTAAATTAAAAGTAAATTAAATACCATTATGTGATTTGTAACATTTGACTTTTATGAAAATTTATTGCAGCAAAGCAAAATAAAACACTTACCTATAGCCTTGGAAAATTGTCCTAATTTGTGTCATGACCTAGAGTTGGAATGAGAACTGTACCCGTGTGTGGATTAGGTGATTGCGTATGAGCCGGTTTTATTGTTTTTGTGTTATATGATCACCTAACTTTCTTCCCCTATCTTGTTGAGTGTTTTGGTCTCAGTGTTATTGTTCATCTTCCTGAAATTTGATACAAAGCATCTTAACTCTGATTTTTAGTAGTTAGAAAGCCAGATCATGAGTACCAGGTGTGACCTGATTTCTCTTCAGTATTTGACAATTTGACCATTGTCCTTAAAACTCTCATTTTCTTTAGCTTATATATTGTGACAATAAACTCTTCTAGTTTTTTTCCTACTTCTCTGCATGTTCCTGCATAGTCCTCCTTCTAATCTCTTACATATTAATGTTCCCTTAGCATTCCACACAATCTGTCCTCTCATTTTATATCATCTGTATAGTTTCTTGTGGTCTAAATGACAAACTTTCATCCATTTACTGCTGACTTCCAAATTTGTTCCCCCAGCTCACAGTACTCCTCTGTCACAGACTCCTGGCCATCCCTACCTCATACCCCACCAGCGTTCTCCACTCATTATGTCCCCAGCTAGTCTCTCAGTTCAGTCACCAGCCCAGCCCTCCTCTTTCTACCCCATTACCTGAGCCAGGATTCCAGAAGGCATCCTTGACTTTCTTACTTTCATTGACCATGCTTAGCTTACATGGTCTGTCACCAAGTGCCATCATTCTGTCCACCCCTTCTTATCAATTATGCCCTCTCCCTTCTTCTTTACCATCTGGGAGTTGGCTCAGGCCCTCAATTATCACTTTTCACTTGGTCTACTGCTATGCTCGCTTTAACTCATTTCCCTGCCGTCACTAACCTCCATGCCGCCATCACAGCAGCCTTCCTAAAGTGCATCTTGATCATGTTTCTCCAGGTTCGGAATCTACTAATGGCATCCCAGCAGCTCCAGAGTAAACTGTGCTTTTGTGTGCCAACCATACCAAACCCCATGTGGCTCCCTGGCATGACCCTCTCTCCCTGGGTTAAGGGCCTTTGCTGTTTTCTTTCCCTAGGATATCCTTCCAAGCTTATTGGCTGGGTCAGTTCTTACTCATTCTCCAAGACTTGGCTTAGGTGGTGCTTCTTCCTGGCCCCCTTTTTTTCTATACTGACTTTCTGGGTAACTTCCCCATTTATGGCATTCACTAAGTAGTATTGCTGCCATTTGATTTTCTTGCCTTTCTTTTCTATTAACTAACCTGTGATTTCTCGAGGGTACTGTATCCTATTGGGACAACCTTACATCCTCAATGCTGGGCACATAGTAAGTTCTCAGCAAATGTTTACTGAATAAATGATTAATGGGTGAGTATGAGTGAATAGTGAATGGAACCTTCTGCTCTTCTGATAAGGAAAGTGGTAAAATGTATGGTGAAGGATCTAGGCCTTCAAACAGTGTCTTTCTTCTTGTCTCTTTTGCTAGTCTACACCTTCTCCCTCAAGGAAGGTCTCTAGGTTTTTCTCTTTTGATTTTTTTTAAATCTTTTTTTTTTAGGTGAGACAACCTTTGGTTGACCTCACAGATTGCAAGGACCTTGTCAGCTTACAATCCCTTATTTTATTTTTCAATTTTTAAATTTTTTATACCTACAACACCTAGTCTTCCTAGGTGATCTCTCATCTAAGTACTAACCAGGTCTGACCCTGCTTAGCTTACTAGATCACATGGGATCGGGCTTGTTCAGGGTGGCATGGCTGTAGACTAATTTTTTGTTGAATAAAATCAAGGGAGAAAGTTAAGGCAAAAAGAATATGAATGAAAGAAAATAACTTTGAGGAAGAGTCAAAGTGCATGAGAAAAACAACTTCTTGATTATCCTATTTACCACACTTCTAATTTCCAGTTACCAATTGTCTCATTTTGATTTGGGGAACAAAAACAAAAGTACATAGCCACCAATGTGGTAACTTGCAGTCTATACATTGGTGCCTTCCAAAGATGTATTCAGGAAGTCTTTTTCCTCTTAGAAGTAGACTGAAGGTGTTATCTAGGCATTCCCTTTCTCCCGAATTTCTTCTTGGCCCTCGCCCCTCTTGTTATTGGGCAGTTTGGTGTCGGCGTCATTGCTTGACTATTTCTGGAGGAGGGGCACTTCCGCTTCACAAGGGCTCTAGCATCAGGATTGGAACCCCAGTGCCTGTCCTTACTTGCGGTGTGAGCTGGTACAGGTTACTTAACCTCTCTGCCTTTCACTTTCTGCATCTGGAAAATGGAATGAATAGTGCCTTTTAGAGTTGTTGTAAAGACCTGGCACATAGTAGGTATGCAATAAATATTGTTCTCAATATTAACTAGCATGATATAAACTTTTGCATTATTCTAAAATGAAAAAGAATTATCTGATCACCGCCCCCTCCCTTTTTATTTCGCAGCTTATGTAATATAAATAATTCAGTTGTTCATTGGTTAACTAATTAAACAAATGTTGATTTGGATGTCCACTGTGAGTCATCCATTGTGAGGTGCTGGAGATTCAGGGAGAAGTGTGACAGTCCTTGCCCTCAAGGAGCCCATAACATGGTCCTTGAGCCACTGCAGCTGAATCTTCTGGGATGCTTGGGAACAATCCAGAGGTCTCCCATATTTGAACCCTCCAGGAAGGTGACAGTGGCCACACAATGTGGGGAGCTGATGATCTGGTGGTCCTGACCCTTCTACAGGGGCCACTGCAGCTGTTGCTGCCACTGTGACTGATCAAAGAGGTGGCCCAGGAGCTCCTCTCTTTTTCCAAATACCTGCTCTTTAAAAAAGAAACTTTTCTATTGCTGCCCTATTTTGGAGCTTGACCAAGATGTTTAACTTTCTTAGTTCATGATGCCATTGGTGTCTCATTAATTTTTCTAACATCCCTTGACTAAAAGAAATAATTAACAGGTTTTTTTTTTTTTTTCATTAAGTAGTTAGGTCCACTAGCTTATGAGTATGTCCTAACTGTTTAGGAGCTGTCTGGAAAAAAAAAATACAGTAAAATGAAATAAAAAATTTTTTTATCTTGTTCTTAACCACAATTAATGTGCATAACTTGGGCATGGCACAGCTTCTAAAACTTTGGCATCAGATTAGACACCACCACTTTATTTTGTGTTAGCAGTTGCTTTTTATCACAATAACTGCTGAAAATGTAGTTTCGTAAGGATATGCTATCATCAAAAGGAATGTAGCTCAATCTAACATTGAAATGTGACCACCTCGACCTAGTAGTTTGCATGATGTCTAGTATCACAGTGCTTTTCTTGAAAATTTAAAATATTCTGAAGCACAACTGTGAACTCCCTTTGGTGCCCTATGCTGCCTTGAGCATAGTATGGGAACCATTGATTTAGGTATAAGAATCTTTCTGAGGATGTTTGTAATCCTATAGCCTTCCACCACCCAAATCTATGCCCTAAGGTCAGGTTAGGGGTTAAATAAGTAAGAAGCCAGATTATAACTTCACCACACATGGACAGGAAGCAGAGATACTTCAAATTGGCAAAAGATGAAAATTCCTTCTTTCATTTATGACACATCTTAGGTAGAGAAGTCTGATTTTTACCTCTTGGATAGCATGGCATTATACCCTGCTTACCAGTGAATAATGGATTAGCTTTTTAACTATATTGTTTCTTTGATAAGATTCTTTTACTTAATTTTTTTGGTTTGATTCACTTATTATTAATTTTTCCCACAAGCTTCTTATTTTCTAAGGATTAATGATTTTATTATAAAATATTTTAGGATTATCCCTTTCAGGCTTTGGAATAATGCTCTAAATCTTCTCAAAACCAGGGATATATCTTTGGGTAACAAGATACAATAGCTGTGCAAATTAGCTAGAGCCTACTAGAAAGTAGACTTAGGTGACATAATAATATTAATTTTATGTATTTGAGCTTCAGCTATGAAGACTTTTTTGATAGGAACCAGCGGTTATTTTGAAAATCTAGGTAGCTTTAGAACAGAAGTAGAGGTGACCTGCACTATCCAGTCTGAGAATTTAAGAATAGAGGATCTTGTTAAGTGGTTTCCCATTCAAGGCATCTCCACTGCCTGAACGGAAATCAGGGAGCATGTCAACCTAGACAGTCCTTAAAAGAATAGAATGGTGTAGTGTTCTGAAAAGGGCCCCAAATTGAGTGTAGCATATCTTGGTCCTGCTGCTAGCTCAGCTTTCACAAACTCTGTGATCTGGGCTGGGCTTGTTCTGTGACATACAGGATATTCAACATTCATGGGCCCACTTAGCCATCGCATTAACCAGAATGTTGTCCCCACCCCAAATACATTTTCATACACCCCTAAACTACTGTGCTTGAGTCACACTTAAATCCAGTCCTCATTTAACAGATGAGGAGAGTGAGGCTCAGAGAAGTTATGGGACCATCTAAGGTCATACATACAAATGCAGCTACTGTCTAGGTCCCCTCTTCACCTACTTGGAATTCATGCCATGCACAAAGCTGCTGAAAACATTTATACCAGCTCTAATGATCTAGAGTTTGGAGGATCGAAGGGAGATAGGAGTTAAGTTATAATCATGACTACTCCTTGTAAGAAAATGGAAATGACAAAAATCCAGTTAATTTACTAAAAATTTGGATTCCTAGGTCTAGAATAAAAGCTTCATGAGGGCAGGGGTTTTTATTTTTTGTTCACTTCTGTGTTTCCAACTCCTGGAATACTGCCTGGTATATAGGAGACACTCACCAAATTTGTTGATTGAACTCTTGGGCACACTATAATTTTTGAGTAATATTTATACTTAGGTGGTCAGTATTCTGGTACAATATGAGTTACTCGATTCCTTTTAAGTTTGCTTAGATGAACTTAATTTTGTGTTACTCAGAATCAAATAGTGATCTACAGCAATAATAATATCTATGATGAATTCTCACTGGCTAGAGTATGATATTGAAGGTAGTATTATAATATTAATATCTTTGTCATCACCAGCTGGAGACCTTGTCTGTGGCATTTTTTTTGTGTATTTTGAGGTGCTGGTCACAAAGGGAGTACAAGTATGTCCTGGATCATAGCTGGAAGTCTGTTGCTTGTGTTGAGAATTTAAATTTCTGACTCCCAAGGTGAGGAAAACAGAGAATAAGACTGTGTCCCGTGATAACTGTGACATGATCTGACCCAAGGTTGGTAGGTTCCTCCCTTCTAAGGATCTCTCTTGTAATGCAGAGGCATTTATGCCCTTACCCCGAGCTCCTAGAATAATGGCATTGGGGCTTCTACAGCAGCATCACCTTGACACAAGGAGGTTTGTGGTATCGCCGAGAATGTGACTACACTTGACAGCTTTATTCCAGGAAATTAGGTGACGTGTGCACCATCTCATTTTCATTTACAATTTGGTAATTATTATTTTCCCTCATGTTTGTTTAAATTCCGACCAAGTTAGAAAAGTGCTGAGCTGTTTAGAAGAGCATCTTAGGTGGGGAGAAGTGGTAAATAGGATCCTCATCACCTGATTCTAAACTAATCTCTGAGTGGAGTCAGTTTTCATTGCTTGCCCCTCTCATGCCCTCCAGCCCTAAGGGTAGGAATGCAAACATATTTTGAAGTGAATATTTTCACCACACTGTCCTTTCAAGAAACCTCTAGATACAATTAATGGAGGACAATTACATCTAACCAGTACTTCTCAAAGTGTTTTCCAGAGATTACTAGTGATACAGGATGCTTTTCAAAAGATTTTTGTTATCAGATAAGTTTGGAAAACATCATGTAATGTACTCCTCTCTTGTAAGGTGCAAGGCACCTTGACCTGTTAAAAGTTCTGGGCATTCCAGAGTGAAGACAAATGTTTGGTTTAACCTAATGGTTCCCAGCTTTCTTCACCACTCACTCTTATCCAGCATGACATTTCTTAACCTTTTTAAGAACAGTGCGCAGTGAACCAGCCTTTGAGAAATGCCGCCAATGATGGAAAACCTGATTCCAAGTTTGATTTGCACCTGCCAGTACTAATAGACTAAGCCAGCGTTTCTCAGCCTTTGATCTGAGCTTTGAAAAAAAATATGGAGGCCTAAGCCTATCCCCAGAGTTTCTGCTTCTGTGAGTCTGGACTGGTGCCAAGTTATCTACATTTCTGAGAAACTCTGTAGGTGGTCTTATATGTTCCAGAGTTGAGAATCACTCTCCTTGGAAAAGATTGCTAAGTTGTTTCTTTTCTCCAAGACTGCAGTAGGTGTCTCCACTTCACAGTTCTTTTGGATGTTGAGCATGTTCCCTAAAGGAAATTGATTTCATGTTGAAGGAAAGTTGATGTGGTGGTATGGCTCAGAGGTCGTTCGCCTCTGGGGCTCTCCCTGGACTTGCACATCCAGCACTGGCACCGTTCCTTTGCAGGTGTCTTTCCTGGAGGAGGTTGCTGGAAGGATGTAAGGAAGTGGTAAAGGGAGGGGCATTGTCAAGAGTCCTGTCCTTGAGCTACTTCAGGTGGGTGCTGCTAAGACCTGGAAGTCTGCTTTGTCAGTAAGCTGCTGATTTGGTCATGTGGAGGTTGATCTGATGTTCTTTTGGAGAAAGGTTCTCTGTTATGGTTCTCCTCATGTTATACCTTGTGGCCTAACATTCCTTAGAAACTGTTCTTCCCCATTATACTGTGAGAAACTAGGCAGGAAACAGCTCAGTAAGATTAGTGGGTTTATAGTAACCACACAGAATTAACATAAGGACAGAAAGTGGTGTGGTGCAGCCACAGGCTGCTTTAGTGGATTTTTCTAAGAAAGGACCCAGGTGAGAACATAGGACACTGAAATTAAGTTAGAATCTGCCAAATCTGCCTATGCTGCAAAGGTTGTGTCACAGCTTATGGAAAAGGCCCCAGCAGCAAAATGTTTAATTGGAAGCAAGGGAATCAAGCCTGTCTTCATATGAGGTGCTTTGCTGGGGACCGTTTGTGCTTTTCCTTCTTCATTTACTTGTGGTCACCAGTCTTACCACAGAAATTATGCCAATAGTTACTAGAGAGTGTAAACTCAAACAGAAAGCAGGCCCTTTCCTGTTAATTTATGGTTGGAGGAGAGGACATTTACTGGTCTGTATTCTCTCTGCAGTTCTCTGAAGTGATTCGCCAAAAGATGAGCCAGAAGAAAAGAAAAGGGAACGAATTTCTGCATAGTGTTCCAAGAACTACATTATCTATTTTACATATATAATTCCCTCATTTATTCCCTACAACAACCCTAGGAAGTACTCCTTATTAGTTCTTTAAATAAAGATGAGACATGGAGGCTCAGAAAGATAAAATAACTTGTCTAAAAGTACACAGCTAGAGAATAATGGAGCTAGAATTCAAATTTAAATCTATTCAGTGTTTGAGTCTGCTTTGATGCTCCCTAGCCCCATCCTGATGTATTTTGCTGGTTACCCATGGCAGTGGTCCTGTCACTCTTGTATCTAAACATCTTCTTTGCAGTTGAGCAGGATAAAAAGCTCTTAATAAAAAATGGCAATACCTTATAATAAGCTTTGTTGCTTATTTTATATTGCTACCATCTTGGAAATGAAAATGCTTTCTGATACCAGTCATTCTAGGACAAACTCAGAAAGAGTATGGTGGCAGAGAATCCATTTATTTTTCTCTACTGAGTAAATCTAGATTATACTTCTTTTGAGTTTATAAACAGTCAGTTGGTTTTTGAATAAGCAATGAATAGCGCTCACTAGCAGTGTGTTTTATGTCTAGAATTTAGTGGCATTAGCTAGAACTTTATAATGACATAAACATTTTCCTGGAGGAAATAGACTACCAACATGTGATATAAAGCTAACATTAGTAAAATAAATATTAATCCAAGGTTAACTGTTAGCCTAAGCTTTCTCTTAATTCAGAATTCAAACTAAGCTTTACTCTGTCAAAAAACAAACTTTATTACAGCTTAGTTTGAAAGTCTAATGTGAAAATCACCATAGACTTGCAAAAATGCAGTATGAGTAATGTTAACTGTCTCTATAACTTAATTACAGAATAGCAAGTACCATTGCCCACAAGGCACATGATTGTAAGCTTCCAGGTTTCAGGATCACAGATTTCCCAAATGGTAGCTCTGGTTGGTGACAATTTAGTTTGATCATATGTTCTGCAGATGTAAATAGTATAGAGGTGAGTGATCTTTCAAAAGTCCCAGGGCTCATGGCTGTCAGACATGGCTTCTTATTTTGTCACCATAGACAGTGTTGCCTTTAATTGGAATATCTTTAAGAAACACTTTAGCTAAGACTATTAATGTAGCAGACTATTAGATTTGGCCCAGTTTGTGCTTCTAATGTGTCAATTAATCCTAACCAAGCAACATAAACATATCCCAAAAGCCGCGAGCTGCATGGAGTGACAGTTGTCAGCGTTCAGCCTCATTGATTTGTGTTCTCTGAGACCCAGAGTAAAAGCAGGTGGCCAACAGAATTTGGAAGCCTTTGAAAGTTTATTCCAGTTGCTTAGTTGTCACAGAGCAATCATCGGTTCTTTGTTGGCTTTTTCAACCCAAATGTGTTGGCTCTGGGCTTGTCTAGTGTAAGGTAGCAGGAAGGTGACTGGAGAATTTAAACAAGGTGAAACTGAATGCCTATAAGTGAGCATAATCCTAAGCAAATTCTGTAATCAAAGAAATCGGATTTATAGTAATTGGTAATTTTAGTGAAAATTGAATGTAGTTCTCTGCTGTTATGTTATTCTGAATTATAATTGCTTATTACTATCAGAAAGGACTGAGACATTTGATGACCTGATAGATTTTGGGAAAAGGTCACTTAGAATCAAGTGACATACAATCAAATGACCTTACTTTTACTTTTACTTTAATGTTAGAGGCTGGTCTGATACCATATACATTACACAGATTCGCATTGGGATCAGTGCAAGTTAAAATTTTTTTTCCTCCAAAGTATATGTGTCCTTGTCAGTGTCCACTGTCTGTGGTTTAATTTGGCTGTCGATCCACTCCAGTTACCAAGACTTCTGGCTGAGAAATCTTTTGAGGCATCTCACAATGATACCTGTTAAAATGGTTGGTTGCCTTTTTTCAGTGAGCAAATTATTTGAGACTTTTTATACCACAGGAGATAGAAAACCCAGCTCATACTTGACTCAAGCAAAAAAAAAGAGAATATGTTGGTTTATAAAAATACATGGGGGCAACTGACTTCTGGGATTCCTTGATTCAGAGACTCAGATCTCTTGGTTTTGCCTTTTATGTTGGCTTCATTTTTAGATAGTAGAAAAAAGTTGCAGCATCTTTAGATCTAAGTGTAGCTGAAGGGTGAGCATGCTTCTCTCTCAACCTTCCCAGCAGGTCCCAAGAATGACTGTCATTGGCTTTGATTGGGTCATGTATCCATCTCTAAATCAATCACTGGCTGGGGGATTGAATTACTTAATTGAGCAGGCCTTGGTCAGGTGTATCACTCTTAAAGCTGGTGATCTCCTTCACACACGAGATAGAGAGAGTGTTGGTTTTTAGTAGATGCTCTCAGGCTCTTTGAGTTAAAATGTCAGGACTTTGAGGGGAAATGAATAACAGGGGTTCTTTTCCTCAGCCTGCACACTACAGTGTTGCTAATGTGCATTATAGCTTTCAAATGGTCTAAGTAGTCATATTCTACTGTTACGCTGTCATTTACCAGGATGATATCTAAAATCTTACTAAATGGGGACATATATTCAGCTGTAGTGCCTGGTAACAAGTGATGGCCTTCTTGAGGGAGAGCTGAGTGATAGGACACTTGTATTTTCAAGACTCCTTTTTTTTTTTTTTTTTTGTGCCAGCATTTCCAGGACTCATTTGGGTAAGACAGATAGCTCAAACAGAGCCTGGGCTGGTAGATTATAATAAAATTATCTTTAAGCCTTTGTTATCTGATTTATTTTACTATTAATTAAGATGAATAATTTTCTAAGTTGTTGGAAAAATTAGAATGAATTTATGAATCTTTTGAAATTATGATGAGCTCACCGCTCTTAAATATCTACAATAATAGCCCTCTGTCTACATGTTAAGAGATCAATCTCATGACACCAGATAATAATTCACTTTTATTCTATACTTTATGGGCTTTGGTTTCCTGGAAAGTGAAATTATGAGAATATATTAGTATAGTGCTGATACTCAGAAGCTGATGTGTTTTTATGTTCATTTTAGGACTTAGAGAAGCATCGGCCTACAATGCAAATCTTTTATTTTTATAGAGGAAATGATAGGTTTTTAAAACAAAACAAAACAAAAAAAGAAAATAATTTATATGCTAGAATTTATATCTTGTAGAATTCTACCCCAAATTAATAAAAAATTTTAACTTTGAGACTTTAAAATGGCATTATCTGACCTTTTATCCTTAATTTCTCTTAATAGCGAATTGGGTGAGAGAGGCTATCAAAATTCCATAATTGATTATGAAACTGAGTCATGCCTAAATATGCTATTTATATCTGCCATTACTACTTACCCGTGCCCACCTCTCCACTCCCTAGTCCTGGATGTTTCTAAGACCTTCTCTTTATTTTTGGTTTTCAGCAGTTTTGCTGTAATGGGCTTTTTATTTACTCCAATTGTGGTTCATGGTATTTCTTGGATCTGTGGCTCAGTAACTTATCAGTTTTGGAAAACTCTTGTTGACTATTTCCGCAGCCATTGCTTCATTCTCATCTTTTCTCCTTTTGGGATACCAGTTACATGTATGTTAGTTTTTTAATCCATGTTTTGTGTGCCACATAAGCTCTTTTCTATATTTTCTTTTTTTTCTCTCTGTGCTTCTATTTGGATATTTTCTACTAACACCTCTTTCACTTTAAGAAATCTTTTTTGTGTGTGTCTAACCTGCTGTTAAACTTACCTATAGATTTTTCATTTCCATTATAATATTTCCATTTGATTCTTTTACATAGATATCATGCATCTGATAAATTTCCATCTTTAATCTGTTTTTTTGAGAATAGTAATTATAGTTATATTAAAATTTCTTTTTGATAATTATAATATATAAGTCACCTAGATATTATACCTGGAGTCTATATGTTATCTATTTTTTCTTTTAGTTTTTGGTCATTTGTTTTTGTTTCTTGTCATGCTTTGTAATTTTTTATTAAGCACCTGACACTGTATATAAAAATTTGTGGGATCTCCGGAGACTGTTATCTTCCTCCAGAGAATATGAAATGTTTTTCTGGTGGGCAGTAAGATAAAGCTCCTTATCTAAATACAGTCAGCAGTTTATAATGGTTGAGGTGGAGTTTCAGGCTGGTGTATTTTTGTTTACTTGACTCCTAAGGCTTTTGACAATCAGGGCCTTGGAAAGGAAATCAGGGGTTACCTCAGGAAGAACGGGTTGAGTGTCGTGGTAGAGGCAGAGGTCAGACGGAGGAATTGAGAGATGAGAAAATGGAGACAGCCAGGGCTGACACTGTTTTGAGAACTTGGCTGTGCAGGGCTGGAGGGAGATGTGCAACACAGTTTCAAGTCAGTTTGTCTGTCTGTCTGTCTGTCTTTCTCGTTCTCAGTATCTTTTACACACATACACACACAATCTCACATACACACATGTATATATATAAGTTTATAAGTAATACAGAGATGATGTGGTCTGCAGTCCTATAGAAGAGAATCTCTTCGTTTTGCTTGTGTATTGGACTACAGGCTTAGCTACCCCCAAATATAATGTCTTAAATTTTTTTAAACTTTTTTTCTCACTTTAAGTCCAGATGTAATATTTCACCCTAAATACAACAGAAGCTGGGCAAATAAATGTCGTCTTTCTTGTGGCAGTAGGCTCATAGATAGTTGATTCCTCAGTATAGGGAGGGTATACACAAAGTCCCAGACCATGGCAAACGCCCATTGCAATGGATTATCTTAAAGCCCTTTCAGCCAGCTGTGTGCCAGCCTAGCTCACGTAATAAAGCTGGGCTTTTGAGAGAGGTAACATTAGAAAGTATGATAAATTATAATTTTAAATGCCAGTGGCAGAGTGACTAGCTAGGAGAATAGACCTTAAGAACAGCATGTGCAGCCCACATGCTGCCTTATGCCTCAGGGATGGCCTGTGCACACCACCTACCTGCACCTGAGCCAGGAAGGCTGAGGCTGATCTGTACCTGCACCAGCCCATCAGCCGAGTGAAGGAGGCTAAAGTTGTGGCATAATTTTTTCCACCATCCCATTCAGTACAACCACACCTCCAGGATCCACTTATCTTGTATAACAACTAGCTCTTTATTTTACTTTCAAATTAACTGTGGCAGAGGGCTGGACTCATATGTTACCAGTAGTTTGGTTCAGTCATTGGTTGAGAGTGTTCTAGGATTTGGGAGTCATCTCAACCACCTCTCTCATTTTCTGGTTACAGACACAAAGTCTTAACTCCAATATCAGTTCCAGTTTGTTACTCAAGTCAGACAGCTGAGAAGTAGCAGATCCTGTATCCAAATTCATTCCTTGTGATTTCAAAGTCAGTGGGAGTGTGTCTTATTTGCTTTCGTATTTTCATTGCCTGGCATAGTGACCTGATACCTAATAGATGCAGCAGGGCAGTGGGAGGTGCTAACTGAGATCTTTTATACCACTTCCCCTAGCCCCAGCAGTAGAGCTAGTATCCTGTTGAGAGCAAAATTGTTAGTTCTCCAAGGCCTAATACAATCCCCTGTATATTTCCAAGTGTAATAAGGGGCACAACTTTTGTCAAACTTATTCCAGTGACCAGCTGAGACATAGGATAGAAGGAGAGGTGCTTCTTAGTACAACCTTTGTGAATAACGGTTACTCCTCTGTTGTTCCCAGAGCAGGGCAAAGAGGGTAAAGGGGCTTGGAGGTTACCCTGTTTCTGAGCTGAGATAGAGGAGTGGGCAAGGGGATTGCTTGTAATATTCTTGGGGGCTCAAAGAAGTGAAGACTACTTCCGTGTTCTCTTCTTGCTGAGCTATAGGACTTGCTGACCTGCCCCAGTGCTGATGGAATGCAGAGGAGAGCATTGGTGAGAGAAGATATGGTAGTATAACAGTTGAAGATAGCTTCTTCAAATTCGTGAGGAAGCACTCATGAACAGGTCCAAGTATTGGCCTTGGCCTACATATGGAAGACTAGTTTGAGCTATCACTAGGTGGGGTGAAAAGGCTCTCACATCCATACCAGGTGGCATGATGCTGCCAGCTGGGGGTCAGCTGGAGGAGGCAGTCAGATCTCACAAGAGCTCACCAGTGCCGTAGAGTTGCTACTCAGCACTGGGACCCGTGTTAGCAAAACTTGTCGGGGGGCCCCATCCGTCCATCTGTATCAACTGCAATGGATGTCAGTCACATTAAAGAGCAGGACACCAACAAAGAAAATGACAGCTAATTACTATGGAAAGGTCTCCCACCAGCCTTTCTCGGCTCTGTTGTCCTAGGAGCGAGGCCAGGAAAGAGGGGAGTGTGGAGAGCAGACAGCACCCCTCCTCTGCCTCTGCCTACCTGCTGAGCCATTAGAATACCAACTTGACCTTCTCTTCATAGATGAAAGGATCTTAGAATTGAACATGAGATTGAGATGGTGTATGAACTTAAAAAATTTTTTTTGTGATGAAAATCTTCAAATATACACAAAAGTGTAATGTAATGAACTCCCATGAACCCATCACACAACCTCAGCAATTATCAACATTTTGCCAATGTTGTTTCATCTATCCAACTTACTAATATTTTTGTGGGAACATTTTAAAGCAAATCCTGGCAATTATGTAATTTCACATGTAAATACTCATATATATTTCTAATAGATAAGGACTCTTTTTGAAAAATCATTATGTTATTGTTTCTGATGAAATTAACATTAATTCTTTAATATCATATAGTACCCAATCCACATTAAAATTTCTCTAATTGTTTCAAAAGTATCTTTTCACAGTTGCTTTTCAAATTTGTGTATAATCAAGGCTGACATTTTGCATTTGGTTATTGTATTTTGTAAGTCTCTTTTATTATGTAGTTGTTCCCATATTTCACTCTGTTTTTTTTCTTCATGACATTTGATGGAGGAGCACTCATTTGTCCTAAGAAAAGTTTCACCTTCTTGACTGATTGCTTTCTAGTGGTGACATTTAACTTGTTTCTCTATTCCTGGTATTACCTGTAAGCTGGTAGGTAGAATTAGAAACTCAATTAGATTCAGATTCAGTTATTTTAGGACAAGAATACTTCATAGGTGGTGCTGTATATATTTTTAGTTTTAATAACTAAAAATGACTAAAATGACTAAAATGTTTTGGAATGAACTGAGAATAAAAGGTACACCCTTTGCATGGGTAAGGGGGATGCACAGTGTGCAGCTAGTGGTAGCAGTTATTGGAAAAAAACAAAACCACCAGTTTTATTACACAATAAGTTTAGCCTCTTCGGCCACTCTGATTATAAAGAAGAGGTGTAATGGAATTTTAAAATTGCATTTTCCACTAGGGATCCAAATTCAATAGAGTGTGAGTTGGCAGAAAAGGCAGTTTTGAAAACGAGCCCCACAGCTCTAAACCAGACTGTGGAGAGGAGACAGGATTTTAGACACAGCTGGCCCTCTTACTCCAACCTCGTGGGATGGGGGTGGGGCTCCTTGGAGCAACAATTCTATGGCTGGGTGACTGGATAGCTAGAGGGTCTGGTGCCGTGAGGCTCCTGGATCTCAGGTGGCCGGGATGGACTGGCTGTAGCTTCGTGCTTTGGTGTTGTGATCTACCCGCCTCAGCAGCATTAATGGAGCCAGAAAAAGCTAAATGATTGCTGTCTGTGCACCAGAGGTGAGCTACACACGGGAGAGCAGCGTGTCTTCACTGTCTGACAGGTTGGGCCATGCAATGGCCCCCCAGGAGAAAGAGGCTGGAAATAGATGCCAGATAGATTCTAAGTGTTGTAGAGGTTGATGGTACTGAGATAAGTTTTTCCAGGTCAAGCAACTTGGAGGAGAGAGGTGTCTGGCAATGAGATCTCCTAAGAACCCACTAAAGCAGCTTATACAAAGAAGAATGAGCTTTAGACATTTGCCATTCCCAGAGAATGGGATGCTAGTTTATGATGGAACCAGTACAAACTTTATTATTCCTTTTTCCTCCTCCTTCCTTGCATCCCTATACTTGAGGAGATCAGCAGCTGTAGGAAAAAAGCCTGACCCATACCCTGCCCAAGGCCATCGGTCTGAAACCAGACTTAGTCCAGGAAGGGAGGATGATAATCCAAATCAGATTTGGATTATTGATTATTCCAAGGGACCAGGGAGTCCAGTTTCCAAATTAAGATTGTTTTATGACTTAAACTGACTCTGGTTACCTACAAGGGAACAGAGAGGGCCTGGCACCTGCCCAAGCTCTCATCAGGAGCAAGGGAAGGCCACCTCCCACTGACAGATTTTTAAAAGGGTAGAAAGAGAAGTTCTCCTTTGATCACGTTCTGCAGTTGTGCTTATTCAAAATACTGGTTGCTCAGCCAGTGTTTGAATGAAGCAGTGGGTCAGGGCTGATGTGCTGTGTGTAGCTAGGTAAGGAGAGGATGAACCAAGCTGACTTCATCTTTTTCACGTCTTGAAATCAAAGTAAAACCTCGGGAGGCTGCAGCTGTGGGAGTGTATCCTTTTAAAGGATCAGCTGGTGGGAGGTGCAAACCTGCTTTTTGTTCATTTCATCCTTTGTCCTCTGTATTTCTCATTTAGTGTCATTTCCAGGGGTCGTGGAACTGTTTTTGACACTGAATCCCTTGTATTATCTTCTTGCTTTCTAAATGTGATTTTTAGGAATATGGCAGTTTTCTAGAAAAAGTGCTCAACTACATCTCATTTCAAGTTATTTATCTTAACTGGGACACAATGAAAAATAGTATCTTTTGTTTTTATGGACTACCATGAAAAACTTAAGTATGAATTATCATAAGTGACCCTGAATAGTAAAACATTAAGTTGTATAAACATGTAATAGTCCTTATAAAGTGCCGTTTTTAGCATTGGCTATTCAGTTCCCTGCCTTCTGTATTTGAAGTATGCCTTGAAGACTTATCCACCTAAAAGGTAAAGTATTTATTTGCAGTTGGATAAATAGAATTAGTTTGAACTACTGCAATGATTTATTATATTTCTTGAATTAAAACATTTTCTTTGTGAATAGTATGTACATATAAAGTGATTGTTTTGCTGACCAAGAAGCCTTTATCCGTTTATTGATATTTGGGCCTTATCATCAGTAAGGCTAATTTCCCAGACAGGACTCTTGAGTTTTGTTGCCTTTTGCTTTCTTGACTTCTTGTGTTAACATGTTCTGAAAATTACTGTGATTTTTTTTCTCAGAATCAGTGTTAAGCCTAGGGTACTACTCTTTTTTCACTGCATCATATCCATGAAGAATGACAAGAAAGGGGGAAAATTAATGGCATGAATTTTAGTTTTCATCCCCTTCATCAAGGGAGATGAAAATATAGATAAACATTTAGGTCTTCTGTGGGTAGTGGCTCTTCATTGTAATGGGGTAGGGAGATGGAGTTCTAAAGTTAAAAGAACATGAAAATTATTATTATTTTAAGGGGAAGTATTTACATCTTTTTATTGTTGCTGTGTTTTTTCCAGTTAACTGATAGATTTTACTGTTTTCAATATGAGAAAAACACTTGATGGTGGATGATTTTATTTAGTCATTTAAAATACAAAATTATGATATGACATATGAGTGTGTTCCCATTTGTATGAGAAGTCAGCTAAAGAAAAAAATTAAGGTAATGACTTGTTTTTTGGTGAAAAAAGGCACACAGTTTTAATCTAAAGATTTTGGGATGAATCCAACTTACCTATCTAAGCCCTACAGAAAACATGTAATATCTTCTTCTAAGAAATTCAGATATATCACGTATTAGCTTTTCAGGTAGCCACTGTCTGGTAGCAGAAGGGCAAAGGTTTTTATTCCCATTTTGCTATTGGACTGTAGGTTGCTTTAAAGTTCTTTGAAAAGTCAGTGACAAAATAGCTGAGGCCATTTTTCCATGGGCTTTGGCTGTGAAAGTTAAAGTTAATGCCCTTCTCTGTGGCTTTTCAATAGAATTTTTTCAAATAACTGTAATCTTCATCTGGTTACTTAAAAAAAAATCTCCTTTCTGTCTTAATCATTAACTTAAAATATATTTAGCACCTTTTTAGTGCGAATTCCATATTGGCCACATTAGTCAGTGGAGAAAGAGTTGGCAGCAGATAGTAGCTCTTTCACTGGTTCTGATTTCTGACTGCTCTCAATTGCTGTTTGTACTTCCACCATGTAGATACCAGACTGTTTCAGTAATAATTTTCACGTGCCTCCTGCTCTAGGTTTCTGTGACTCCCTGAATAATAGGTCTTTCACTAGGGATGACTGGTCCATAAAAAACAGAGAATTTAGTGGTTGAGTGTTTCATGCATATCAAATGTAGAGCTTCCAGAATCAGAGACATCTCTGTACTTTTCTTATTAAATTAGTAGAACCCTCAAGGACAGCGTGAATCACTGAATTCAACTCCGTGGTGGTCTTTTAAGTTGGTGGTGCTACTCATTTCTGTGCCTGTCTTCATTACCATTGCTCTCTGTCTGGATTTTGATTGGGGATCCTATTATATGTTAATGAACAACAAACTATTGAGACAGACAGCTTATATATCTGAGAAGGGGAGAGAGCACTTTCTTATTTGATTGGCTAAAAGGTCCTATCAAATGTTCAGACACTCAGATTATAGCCAACAGCAAAAATATGTTTAAAGAAAATTGGCTTGCCATAATTAAAGTGATTAAAACAAATATTAAGCATGGGAAAACAGCCAACATTTTTTTCTTTTTTACCTTTTTAATGAGGTAAAAAATTTCTAATAAGTATACAAATCTTAAATGTATATAGCTCAGTAAACTTGTACGTATGAATATACCTGTGTAATCATAATACAAATCAAGATTTAGATTTAGAACACATCTGACACCAAGAAAGGCTCCCTATCTACCACTATCTCACAATTAGTATCCCCTCTTTCAAATGTAACTACTATTTTGACTTCTAATCTGATATCTTAGATTAGTTTTGCTTGTTTTTGGACATCATAAGATATATACTCCTTTGTGTCTGGCTTCCTTCACTGTGTCTGTGAGATTGAGCTATGTTATTGCATATAGCAGTGATTTGTTCCTTTTCTTTGCTGTGTAGTATTCCATTGTATGAATATACTACAGTGTATTTATCCATTCCACTGTTGATGGACAGTTTGTTCTAATTTTTGGCTATTATGAATAAAGCTGCTCTGAATATCTTTGTACATGTTTTCTGGTGGATGTACTATGTTCTTGAATTACTGGGTCAGAGAATAGGCCTCTTTTTTATCTTTAGAACACACTAATAAGTTTTCCAAATTGGTTATGTCAGTTTAGACCAGCAATGTATGGAAGTTCCAGTTGCTCAACATCTTTGTCAACTCTTAGTATTGCCAACAACCAACCTTTAACATTAAAGAAAAAAATGCTAGCTTTAATTTAAAAATACAATTTTTATATCCCTCAAACTCAGTAACTTGTTTTTAAATGAATTCTTAATTAATCAGCTGGCATTATTGCGTTCCTACTGGGTTCAAAGTACTTTACTGTGCTGTGAGTCTATAAGAGAATAAAGCATAACTCCTGCTTTCATGGGTTTAGCGTACATAAAGCACCATAAGCAGTAGTTTCTCAAACATGTCTTGACAGCAGGACCGCTTCCACGGCTAAATTGTCAAGTGCATTATGCTTGTCTCTAGCAGCTTTCCACTTTTCCTTTTTACTGTAATGTCATTAATTTTGTATTTTCCAGAATACCTCACTGTGCCGACCCATTTGGCTAATAGAAGCGCTAGGTACTCTGGATCTGTCTCCCTAAAGATGCTCTGCCTTTCTCTTCTATGTTGTCAGAATTGATTCCCTAAAATCTTGCTTCTGAGTTGGGTAAATTAAGTTTGGTTTTAAAATTGGATAGAGGCTCCTTTATGTTATTTCCTTCCAGAAGTATTTTTCTTCTAAAAATGGATTCCAGGAGACATAGTGCCTTATCTCAAAGG
The DNA here is from genome assembly GCA_004027375.1 of Macroglossus sobrinus. NCBI lineage: Eukaryota > Metazoa > Chordata > Mammalia > Chiroptera > Pteropodidae > Macroglossus > Macroglossus sobrinus. Next base: position 774,431 of record PVKZ01000424.1, on the reverse strand, counting down.
AATTAATCACTGATGCTTGCATTTCTGATGTTTTCAGACTAATGGAGAATTTTGAGAAATCTACTTTATAAATATTACATTAAGGGAAGCTGTTTATTCTACCTACATTTAAAGGTACCTCTAACAGGGGAATAACTAAAAAATAAGGTAGAAATTTCAAATAATACCCATGCAAGAATGTAATGACCACTGGTTTGGACAACTTATTCTAAATGGATTGACTCAGCAGAATCACACACACACACACACACACACACACACACACACACACACACACACAGATATATTTCCATAAAATGCCACTTTAGATCTTATAGTCCAACATACTTTTCTTTATACTTATAAAATTAAAGGACAAAATCTTTTTCTTTTTCACCTTTAATATGATATTTAGTGTGAAAATTCAAAAGTTTCTTTAATGTTTATTTAAAACATGGAATAATGATAAAAATTCTGATGTATGTTCCCACCATCAGAACAAACATTGCATCCATCTGATCAGAATTCTTATATAACCCAAGATACCTCTAGATTTCAAAAACCAATGCTTGAATGAGACGATATAGTGATAATTGTTATGGAGCGCACCCGGACAAGATGACCTCAGAGCCGAATTAGAATCAAAAGAAAATTTTATTACGAATTCGAATCCAGGCTCAAGCCTACACTGACACAGCAGTGAGAACAAGAGCCCCAATCCTTAGCATGGGGTTCCTTATATTAGGTTTATGGAGGGCTAACTTGGCACGCGCGGGACAGGTTGCAGTTCCTTATTGGCTAACCATATGGCCTGATTATGGTCTGACCTTTAAGCAAGCAAACAGGATGTCTGGGCGGAGAATTCCAACCCTTGGTCAGAGGGGATTGCAGTTTACCTTGCTGGGGGAATTTAAAATTTTCCATTCCGCCATCTTAGATCTTACATCGCTGTCTTAAATACATAAGTTCTCATGACCCATTACAATAATGATATCTAATTTATTTTTCTTTCATTTATTCTGATGAAAACTTATGCACATACCTGAGTTGCTTTTGGAAAACCTAGTAAAGATGCTGATTTTCTTAGTATAGGTTTTGCATATTGTTTGTTAAATCCATTTCTAGATACTTTATATTTTTGATGATATAGTCAATGATATCTTCTAAAAATACTTTATTTTCTAACTCTTTGTGCTAGTATATTGAAATATAATTGATTTTTCCATATTAAATTTTGTGCGTAGCAACCTTGTTAAACTCTCTTATTAATTCTAATATGTTATCATGCTTGCTTTGGAATTTCTTACACATAAATCACACATCAGTACATATTGACAATTTTATTTCTTCTTCTCCATTCCTTTTCTTTTTTTCCTCTTTTTCTTGACTTACTGGAGGCCCAGATCTTGAGTACAGTGTTGAAGGGAAGTGTTGCTGGGTGTCCGGATTCCTGACCTTGAAGGGAAAACTTTTAACATTTCACCAATAAGTATAATGCCTGTTTTAGGTTTTTTGTAAATCTCTTTCATTAGATTAAGGGAGTCACCTCCTATTCCCAGTCGTTAAGAGTTTTTATCTGATTGAATGGTGACTTTTATCATACATTTTGTCTATCACACTGTCTCTTTAATGGGAAGATGGAATATTGACCCACACTCATTAAAAGGTGATCTTTTAGAGTGTTCATTATTACCTGGGATGGGTTCCAGGAAGATCCTTTCACTCTCTTTCTTGGCTAATTGACTTTGTTAGAATTGATGTTTACAGTTGCCTAAGGCTTCTTTTTTGTGCTGGTGGAAATCTCAAGTTCTCAGGAAGGACTGGCTCATTATCATCATTTTGGGTTTTTGTTTTGTCATTTTTTTCCCCCTCCAATCAAGCCTGGGCTTGAGTCTTTTCAGTTGAAACAACCTGTATCCCAATCCCACATTTTGCCATTAGCCCTAAAGGTGACCAGGTGTTTGCATTGAATCAGAGAAAACTCGCCCCTGTTACTGCAGAGAATGTGTGAATTGAGAATTTTATCATCATCGTTCTGTAGAGAGCACATTACTTTTGCAAAGGGTCTGAGCCAGAAACAAGATACCTGGAGTCCTTCTGGCTCTCATGGCATGGGCCTCACCCCAAAGCCTTTGTGTTCCCTTCCCTAGGATGAAGGTTGGCAGTAAATACGCTTCCAGGGCTATTTTAGCACAAAGACTCTATGAATCTTAAGAGAGGTAGCCATTATCATCCTTTTCTACATTATCCCTACAACCTTGAGACAGTCAAGAATTTTAATCTTAAAAAAAAAAAAAAGATTGGTAGAGGTAATCAACCGTTGCATTGTAGGGAATCCTTGGTACTATTTCTAGTTTATGTGTGTTTTTCATCCATCCTTTGGTTTCTGTCTTCCCTGATATACAAAGTCTCCTATTAATTGCAAAGTGAAAAAAGCACTGTAGAAGAAGAAAAATAATTTTAATCTTATATTTTCAGATGGGAAACTACCTTCCAGAGTTATCGAATGTGTGGCTTCAAATCATAATGAGAATGGAGCACCATTTTCTAGATCTGTCCTGCAAAATGGAAATTGAATACGCTTAAGTTATACTTACTTAAAATGGAAATGTTAAAGAAAGAAATTTATTTCCTTTGACACCAAAACTTTGTTTGATAGTTGTCAAATTTCTTATGTCATGCTTTTCATAATATTTCGTACATATTATTAATGACCAATTAAGTGTATATTAATTTCCTATGGTTGTTGTAACAAACACCACTGGGAGGCTTAAAACAGAAATTTATTCTTTCACAGTTTTGAAGGCTGGCTGTCTAAAATCAAGGTATTGATGGGGGCTATATACCCTCTGAAGGCTCTAGGAGAGAATGCATTCCTGGCCTCTTATACCTTCTGGAAATTCCAGGCATTTGTTGGCTTTGGGCCACATCCCTCCAGTCTCTGTTTCCATGATCATATTTTCCCCTCCTCTTCTGTGTCAGAACTGCTTCTGCCTCTCTCCTAAGGATACATGGGATTGCATTTAGGCCCACTTGAATAATCTACAATAAATTCCCCCTCTCAAGATTATTAACTTAATCACTTTTTTTTTTTGCCATATAAAGTAATATTTACTCTTTTGCCATGTAAAATAATATTCACGGGTTCTAGGGGTTAAGGTGCAGATGTCTCTTTTTGGAGATCAGCATTTAGCCTACTAAAAAATAGAAGCTATTTTTCGATAATGATGATTTTCTCAATATATCTAGAAATGGACACTTAGAGATTAGGTAATCCTTGAATTTCTTTAATGTATCAAGAGATACCTCTACTTTTACAACCCAAAAAGTGGAGCTAGAAGGAATAATACTTGAATATCTCCCTTGTTCAACCTATAGACTTCCTGTTTATTTTTACTAAAATTGATTATTGGAGGACCTTGTGTATGAAAGGTATATCTAACAACATGATTATATGAATAAATGTTATAAATATAGATTAAAATATTTAATTTAGAAAATTTACATGATGCTGAAGAATGTAGTTGTTGTAGCCAGGAGATTAAGCATCGTGCTACATTGCCTAGAGAGGTGACAGTTTATGGCAGAGGAAATTGAAGAGATCTTTTTTTAAATATTTACTCACTCTGGGAGTCAGATAGACTGCTAATTTTTTTGTATGACTTTTAATTTTAGAACTTTTATGAAAGTTGGATTTTAATCTCTAAAGTAATATTTTATTCTCTCGCTGTAAGATAGGAAAGGATATTTTTCAGTAAGGATGACTGTAACCTTTCGAGTTAGCCAAATTTGTAATATAATGATTATTTTCAGTTCCTAAGATGGAATGGACTCATGGAGGTCCTTTCATGTGCAAATCACTGTGTGGCAGAATAGCTAGGGGTGACCCGGAAATGTTCACCTGTTTATTATGTGTTTATTCAACAATTGTTTACCAAATTCCTACTGTGTGCCAGGAACTGTTTTAGAACTTGAGAAAGGATTTTGTTTTCGTGGTGTTTATGTTCTAGTGGGGAGAATAGACAGTAAAGAAACAAGAGAAGTATTAGAGAATGTTAAGTGCTATGCAGAGAATTAAAATAAGGTATGCTACAGAATGACTGGTGACTTCTTTTGATTGGGTGATCCAAGAAGGCCTCTTTAAGGAGCTGATATGTAAGATGAATTTGGATTGGACAGGAAGGAGTGAGCTTTATGGGTTGGCTGGAGAGGGTGCAGAAACTTAAGGAGGCAGTGGGAATAGCTCTTGCAACGGCCCTGAGGCAAGAACGAGCCTGCGGTCTTTGAGGAACCAAACAGTGAAGAGTAGTGGGTGAGAGGTCTGTTGGAGGAAATGAGATTGAGAGGGAGTTAGGGCCGGTCTCCGGGTTGTGCGGTTCTAGTCCAGGCTTCACATTAGAAACGTCTGCAGGAACTTTGGAAACGTTCCTGGATCTCACCCCAGACAAATTAAATCAGAATCTCTGAGGGTGGAACCTGGCATCCACTTTTGTTGCTATTGTTTTTTTGTTTTGTTTTGTTCCCAAGGGAATTCTAACCTACTATGAAGCCGGCATGGTAATTCAGGATTTTGACAAAGGTAAGGAATTTTATTTTAAAATCAATGGAGTGTCAGTGGATTCCTTTAACAAAGGGAGTGATAGTATGGGATTTATGTTTTTAAAAGGGCTTTCTACCTTCTTCGTGGAGAATTGGTTACAGGGTCACAGGACTTGAGCAGGGGAGCCATCAGGAGGTGGTGGCAGTGGGCTGGAGAGAAGCCGTATTTGGGCCAGACCCTCGAGGTTGTGCGGACAGGACTGCTGCTGCACTGCATGTGAGGGAAGAGAAAAAAAGGCTTCACGAATGAGTCCTGGCTTTTTGGTCTGAGCAACCAGACCGAAAAGCTCCATGTACTGAGATGGGGAAGCCCAAGGGAGAGCCACTTTTCGTAGGAAAATTCAAAGTTTGGCTGTGGGCATGTTAAATGAAATGAACACTTCATCTGAAGTTTAAGCAAAGTCTTGTGGGTGAACAGAACATAGAAGGATCAAATCAGGGTGGGGAAGTTACCAGTGGAAGGAATATGATTTGTAGGAGTAGGTGTATGGTGAGTAGAGCAGTGGAGACACGCCTTCTACACTCGGAGTCACGGAGGGGAGGGCAGTGGCCACGGGGAGCATTGTGGCGGGTCGGAGGCTGAGAGGACAGGTTGGAGGTCTTTGAGTGCTGTGCAAGGAACCCTAACAGTCTCTGTGAGCCCCTGGGAGTCAGTGACTCTGTCTGAGGCTTAGAGGGGTCTGAGTGGACTTATGGTTAGGAGGCTTGGTCCGGTCACCCTGAAGGGTAGATTAAAGAAATAATTGGAGGTAGGAAGAGTACTGAGGAGGCTACTGTGGTAAGTCATGGTAAGGCCCAAAGATGAGGACCTCAAGTAGAGCAGTTGCTGGGGGAATAGCAGAGAGCAGGTAGATTTAAAGGAGATGATGGTATTGGTTGGACTGGGTACTTTGGAAGACGGTTGTGAAGGGTGGAGGTTGGGCTTTCACAGAGTGGAAGCAGTGAAAGGTGACTCTAGGTCATCTTTGACTTGCTAGTTGCTTCTGTATGTTGAAAATGATTTTTTAAAAGTCATCATTATTCTGTGTAAAGGGGAACTTCGAAATAACTTTTCTGTATGAGCCTAAAGAATTTTTATGAAATGAGCAAATCAACTTAATAAAAAAACATACTTTAAACGACCCTGAATGGCATTTTCAAAGTTGAAGATTGAATGAACTATTTTAAAGCCTGAGCTCCATTTGGTGTGGCTTATTTAGAAGAAGAATTAGAAGCCAGGATCTCAGCTTCTCATTCAGCTGTAGCAAGATTGAGGGTTGTGGCAGGATGGCAGTGCTCAGAGAGGGGCCACAGCTGCTCTTCTCCCCCCACAGCCTTCATGTGTCAGGTGAGGCCTCAGCACAGGGTCCCTGTGGGAGCTCAGCAAGAGCGGGTGAGGATGATGGAAGGTCAAGACACCTGGGGATCGGGAGTGAGAGATGGGGGAAAGAGATGTCTCATGCTGGAAAAGCAGTGACTCTTCCCTAACTGGTCTGGGCTCTGCTCTGGTTAATGTTCCCCTTACTTTCTTGCCTCCTTGGTCCCTGCTGGCTTCAACTCCGGCTGCAGCCATCTGTTGCCTCCACTGGCCTTTCTCACTGCATCAATTTATTGCAAGTAGAATTAGCTTCACAGCAAATACTTTTTGCTCTTGGCCTTGTGATAGTTTCTAGTTACAAGGCAAGTAGAGTCAGTCGAGTCCTTCCCTTTTATATTCCCTGCCCTTTCTCCCACTTCTCTCTTTACCCTGTAAAGGAAAACAAGGCTTGCACATATGTCCTGATCATTGGACCACAGCACAATGGTTCGAAGTACACTCCAGGAGTAGATGAAAGTAGCACTTGGATATGAAGCTTTTCTTCAAATAAGCTTTGTGATACAATGGAGGGCTTCCATGTGAAGAGCCAGTGGGGCTAAGAAGAGGAACTAATAAAAAGGAATAGATTCTACTCTTATTTAGTCTATTTCTTAACATTCTCCTATATTATTGTACATGTTTCAGCTTATGAAACATTTATCCAGTATATCCCAAAATCAAGCTCTAAAATTTACATATTTATTTTCAGTCATTTTCATTATAAAATATAGCAGATGCACGAAAAGTCCATAGACCATAATTGTGTAGATTAATGAATAATTAAAAAGTAAACATCTGTGTAACCCAGAATATTGCCATTTTGCCTAAAGCCTTCCATGGTTCTTTCCTGGTCATAGCCCTCCCACAGGTGACCACTCTTCTTGTTTTTATAAAAATAGTTTTCTTGCTTTAAAAGTAATTTCATCACTCTTTAAGTAATATAATTTTGTTTTGCTTGTTTTTGAATCATATGTAAATGGAGGCAGGCTGTACATCATCTTTTGTGTCCTTTGTTCTACATTAGGTTTGTAAGATGCATTTATTTTGCAGCTATAGTTACATTTCACTGCCATATAGTATTTCACAAGTGAAAATATGACATTTATCCACCTCTTAGGGTTGTTAAGAGGTGGATAAAAATGATGCAACTGTGACTGTTTTTATGCTTATATTCCCATGTATGCTAGCATGAATTAGCCTAGAAGAGGAATTGCTGGCCTTTTGTTTTTATCTCTGCTATATAACAAGATGGTCATCTGATCTTGCCAACACTTACTTAATATTGATGTATATGTAACAGATATACATATTTGTTAAACCAGGGTATAATAAAATTTAGTATTCATATCTCTGTGATTTTTCTTTGCTTTTCTCTGTTTCTAGGTGAGGTTGATGACTTTTTCTTATGTTTATGACCATATGGAGTTCCTCTTTCGTGAAGCAGATCCTTTTTTTGTTGTGCCGTCTACCTCTCTTGAATTGTGTGCAGAATTCCTTATACATTCTGGATCCTAGTCTTCTGTTAGTTATACATATAGCTAATCTCTTCTCCCACTCAGTGATAACTCTTCATATGGTGTTTCTTGGTGAACAGAAAACTTTAATTTTCATGTAGTTAAAGTTAGAAGTCATTTCCTTTATGGTTTGTGCTTTTTGTACCTTAAGACATCCTTCCCTACCCCAAGGTATTGATGTATTTTCTATATTAAATTATATTTTTAATGTATTTTCTACATTGTTATTTATTTTCTGTATTAAATTTAGCCTTTCACGTTTAATTCTGAAGTTCATCTGAAATTAGTTTTTATGTGTGGATCCAAATTAACTCATTTTCTATGGATATTTATTGAAAAGACTGTCCTTTCTACCTCTGTGATGTATCATATATCCTTGACTGTGAATAAGTCTGTTTCTAAGCATTCTAGTTTGTTCTACTGTTCTATGCCTATACCGCACTGGTTTAATTAAAAAAAAAAATAAGTCTAGATATATATTCTTATTCCTCAAGAGAGCCTTGACTTCTCTTGGCTCTTTACATTTCCATTAAAAATTTTAAAACCAACTTGTTCAGGTTCCACAGCCCCCAAATAAAATTTTGAGATTTTTGAGTGGGATTGCATCGGATCTCTGAATTAATTTGGAGAAAACTGATAGCTTTACAGTATTGAGTCTTCCTCTATTTAAGCTTTTTTAAGTCTTACTAAAGCTTTATAGTTTTTTCTTCAGAAACCTTATATATCTTTTGTTAGAATTATTGGTAGACACGTACTTTTTATAATGTTGCAAATGTTCTTTTTGAGGATTTAATTTTCCGCTTGTGTTATAGAAATTTAGTTGGTTTTTCTACATTGCTGAATGCTCCTATTGTAACAGCTTATCTATAAATACCTTTAGATATTCTACAGACATAATCCTATCATTTGTGAATATTGACAGCTTTGTTTCCTTCCAATCTTTATACCATGTATTTATTTATGCTGACTACACAGGCTAACTCCTCTGTTTACTGTTGCTTACAAGTCCTGATGGTTGACATCTGTCTTTCTTCTAATTTCAATGGGCAGTTTTCTGCATGTAACCATTAAGTGTGATGTCGGCTATAGCATTTGTTTTTGGTGGGAGTAGATAATTTAATAAAGAGGAAAGAAAGATGTGACTTCCTGTTCCTACTTTCCTATGAGTCTTAAATCACAAACATTGAATTTTATGAAATGTATTTTCTGCATTTATTGAGATTATATGATTTTTCTGCCTTAGATTGTTAATATGAGAAGTTAAATCCCTGATTTCAGCATGTCAAACCAACTTAGTACATGGGATAAAATTGTCTTGATATTTTACATGTTACTGGATTCAGTTTGCTGAATCAATAAAATTTTGAGTGGGGGTTTTTGTGTCTATATTCATGAGAGATATTAGTTTGTGATTTTATTTTTTTATACCATCTTTGTTGTTAAAATAAGACATTGAAATATTTAACTTCATTTGAAGTTCCTGAAGAATAAAAATTAAGTTTTTTTAATGTGAAAGGCATAGTTGCATTGAAATAGAACTATTTTTGCATGCATGTAGCTCGAGGAATATCAAATATTTGGAAACTGGTTTCCTTTAGAAAATTTCAAATCATGCTCAGAATATTTCAGTTTGGTTAATAATGAGAAAATTCTTTTATGTAATTGTTAAATAGGTAAAAGGATTCTTTTCAAAATATCTTTGCAAGAATGTTGGTGATGTACATGTAATGGACTTACCTTTGATAAACAATTTTTAAATAATTAGATTTAAAACTCGCTCATTATTCCATTTCAATTCTAAATTAAATGTCAGTGTGGAAAGAGTTTTTCTTTTCTTGGATAACTTATGACACTAATAATTTGAGTATTGAGTCAGTAATTGAGTAGTGTATTTTCTAAAAATAGATTTCACTTTTGGAAGCAAAGGACAAGTGTTGTAAGTTAAAAAAATAAAATCTAGATAAAAGATACGTGATGTAAAATATATGATATAATTTTGATTGATGTTAATTAACTTTCTAGATCATCTGTATTTTTTTTTTTAATAAATGTGTTTTTATTCAAGCATTTTCAGAAATCACCTGGAAACCTTGAAGGTATAAATTGCTCAGCTATAGGAACCCTTGGATTGTCTCAGGCTGGCTACTTGTCTCTTTGTTCTTCCAAATACTGCATTAAAACATTTTTTTTTATTTTTAATAATTAGAAATCCAAGGGAGATAGTTTTAATGAGCAGCTGAACCATTAATATCATTTACAGCAAACTTGATATATACTAATCAAATGGTAGCTTCCCAATGTTTTGTGGTGGTGATAAGCTGATGAAGGAAATATTAGAGTTTTAGAGTGAGAAGAGACATTAGCAACCATGCAGTCTAGTTTCCTTATCTCAGAGATGAGACTACTGATTTACCTAAAAGCAGAAAGGTAAGTATTGTTAGAGTTGAGACTAAATGTATTTAGTTCTTAATTCCTCTGTTCAACACAAATTTATTGAGAATGTAATATGAGTGAGGAACGTTCTACATACTGGGGATATAGTGGTGAGTAAATGAAGTTCTTCCCTTATGTGGTTTATATTCCTAAGTTGGAGACTGGCAATAAACAAAGAGCTATGACAGGCATTGGACAGTCATGAGAAGAAAAATAAAACAATGGAAGACAATTCAGCTGACAGAGAATGCTGTTTTGGGCAGGATGGTCAAAAAAAAAAAATCTCACTGAGGAGGTGACTTTCGAGCAAAACTTGAATGAAATGAAGGATTAAGCCCTGTGGGTAGTCTTGAGAAGAATATTTTAACAAAAGAGAACATAAAATGCAATTGCTTAGTGTATTCCCAGAATAGCAAGGCGGTCAGTGTAGCTCAACAGGTAACAGGGGGAGCCATGAGGTGGGAGATGAGGCTAGGTGCCAGATCCTCTAGAGCTGAGGAATAGTACTAGTCTGTGGCCTGTTAGGAACTGGGCCGCACAGCAGGAGGTGAGCAGTGGGCAAGTGAGCAAAGCTTCATCTGTATTTGCAGCCGCTCCCCAGCACTAGCATCAGCACCTCAGCCCCACCTCAGGTCATCAGGCATTAGATTCTCATAGGAGCATGGTCCCTGATGCCAAAAAGGATGGGACCACTGCTCTAGAGGCTTGTAGACCACGGTAAGTACAGTTGACCCTTCAACAACATGGGTTTGAACTACATGGCTCCACTTGTGTGCAGATGTTTTACAATAAATACATACAGTACTGTAAATGTATTTTCTCTTATTTCCTTAATAACATTTTTTTCTCTAGTTTATTTTATTGTAAGAATACAGTATATAATTCATATACACAATATGTGTTAATCTACTGTTTATGTTATCAGTCAGTCTTCCCATCAACAGTAGGCTAGTAGTAGTTAAGTTTTTGGGGAGTCAAAGGTTATATGTGGGTTTTCAACTGCTTGAGCGGTTGGTGCCCCTAACCCTGCATTGTTCAAGGGTCATCTTACTTTGGGATTTATTCTAAGTGTGTAGGAAGACATTAGAGAGTTTTGAGCAGGGAAATAACAAATTCTGACTTCAGTTTTGAAAGGTACACCCTGGCTGCTGTAGAATAGCCTGCAGAGAGGTAAGAATATAAGAGGCATGGAGATGAGAAGGCTACTGCAGTTTTTTGGTGAGTGACCAAAAAGATGGGGGATTTGGAGTAAAGAGTGAGATATTGACACCTTGGTGATTTCTTGATCTATTTTAAAGGTAGAGGACCCAGATGTGCAGAAGTATTGGATGTGAAATGTAAGAGAAATTCCTCCACAGGCTCCTCCACAGTTTTGCCTGTCCCCTTTTACATGACCAGACTCTATGAGAATGCTTTTCCAGGGTTTAATTTTGCCCTTCTTTTCTGAAGGATATTCAAGTCAAGGTTTAAGACTGCTTGGCAGATGGTCTTTCTCATCTGCAGTGGGTACAAGGTTTGTTTATAGCACACCTGCCCACAGGTGTCACTGACTTGGTATCTGATTTACATAATTGTCTGAGTCTGGTTCAATTTTAGTTTACATCTGGAAACTTCATAATGTTCTACTTTAATCTCTGAATTGATCTGAAAATTGCTGACTGTTTTTGAGGTTAGATTTGCTTCAAGATTGATGTGCATTAGTATGACTACTGTCGCTCTGCGTATTGGCAATAAAGAACTTATCCTGGGGAAAAAAAAGAGAATCTATTAGTTTGTGCCTGCTTGCAGCAGATAGGAGCTTGCATACAGAACAGTCCCAATAATGCAGAGTTCCAATAGTGCCAACTCATTAAATGGACTAGGGAATGACGCTATTGGAGAGCAGTCTCCCTTGCTGTGTGGTGCAGTGACACTGAATCTTGACTCTGAATTGATGCCAAAGGCAGATCCATTGGATTTCGTGAATACTGATTGTCGTCTGTTTTTTTTTTTTTTCCCTTTCTAAAATAAAAGGAACACAGGTTAAATCAGGATTTTATCTGCTAATAAAATATTCACGTAGTTAGTTAATGCAGGATATTGTGCACGTTTATTATCACAACTTTCATTGTTATTGTTCTTATCTTTGAGGGAAAAATACACCACTGAAATATACATTACAGATGGCTGTTTTTAAAATGGGGCTCCAGAGGCCAAATGAAGATGAGTGTTTCACTTCTTTGGTTTCTATGGCTCTCCCCCACTGCTGAGTTACTAGGGGGAGGAATGTGTGGGGTGGGTGTGTTTCCACAAAGTTGCATTTTTGGTAGTTTACACACCAGGTTGAATATTTCCCACAAAGCAGACATACCTTATTTGTAGGCAGAGTCTATATGGGTGACAATAAATTTTGTAAGGAAATGCGAGCAGAAATGGATTTCTTAATTCCTCTGGAACCTAACTACCTGTAACGTGCCAAGTGGAGTCTAAAAGCGTATAGTTTGAAGCACTAAACAGCACCTTAACTACAAAGATGCATTTGAATGCTTACAGATGTTTCCAGTTGAGCTGGTGTCAAATCTTGTTTTAGTTCCTTATTAGATATGTGGGAATTGTGCTTCAGTCTATTGGATAGACTTCAGATATATAGGTCAGAGAGTACTTATGGGAAGCATATGAAATCTTGAAAAGTTTGGGAGTTATGACCCTTTAAAGTGGACCTCTTCGTCGCATCTGATTGTTACTTTCCTTCTTCAAACTCCTCCTCTTTGGCTTCCATAATGCCAGACATTCCTGGTTTTCCTTTGCAGGCTTCTCCCTCCATTTGACATTGATGTTCTCTAGGGTTTCATCCTTGGCCCACTTCTTTATTCCCTCCACTTGTTCCTCCTGGATAGTCAATCTTATTGACAATCTTGGCTTTAACTAACCTGTTGACTGTCAAACTGTCATCTCTGCCCTAAACCTCTCTCTTAAGTGTTTGATCCGCATTTCCAAGTCTATGTAGTCATTTTTTTCTTGGGTGTGCCACAGGCACTTCAAGGGCTACAGCTTTTTAGTCAGATTCTTCATTTTTCCCCACAGCCTGGTCTTCTGTCTGAGTATTCTCTTAATTGGTGGCTCCACCATCTATCCCTCAGTCACTCATAACCTTCAATGCAATAGCAGATCAACAACCAAGTTATAAATATATTTTATAATAAAGCCTCTTAAAAAAATTTTTTTTAATCAAAGTAACTCATGCCTAGGGCTAAAAAGTCAGATAGTGCAGAATGGCTTAGAATAAAAAACAAAACAAAACAAAACACAATGGTTTCCTTGCCTCACCCCTTCCCACCCTCTTGCCTTCTTGCTAATTCCTGTAACTGCTTTTTCTGGTAGTTATTGTTATATATCTAAGTACTACACTTATACTGTTATTTCCTCATTTGTCAATTTGTACAATGTCTACTGGTTTCCTGCCACACTTTTCCATCTCTCCTCCCCCTTTACCCAACATAGTTGTATCATAATTTCTAGTTCCTCTATTTAAGTACTTTAAGTATGTGGTGATATTTAATATCTTGCTTCATTGTTAGGTGGGCTCATTTGGTCCCTGACTTACAGCGTGAGGATCTTAACACCTTCACCCTTTCCTTTTTCTGTTTTCCCCATCTATTCCTGTCATGTGCACTGATTTTCAGTTATCAGAATTGAAACTATTTATTTGATAAGTGACAGACTGATTTTCTCTCAGAGCTTTGAGATATTGCTCCCTTTTGGTATCCAGTGTTGCCGATAAGTCTGATAGCAATCTAACTGCATGTGATCCGTGCTTTCTCTTTGGAAAACTTTAGGATGTTTTCTTTCACTTTGGGGTTTCAAAATTTCTCCATCTTGTGTTCAAGGGATGTGTGTGTGTGTGTGTGTTTGGTTTATTTCCTTCAATTTTCCCTTACTAATTTTCTCTCACTTTCTCCATACACTTTTTCTAGGATTCCTATTAGATGAGGTACAATTGGACAAACTGGAAATTATCTTTTAGATGACTACATTTTCTTATTTTGCTATATTCTGGAAGGTTTTCTCTGCTTTATCTTCTAACCTTTTACTTAAAAAATTTGTCTGAAAAAATTTTTTTATGCATTCAGTGAGTTCTGTGATTGATTTTTCCATAACATCCTGCACTTATTTTATGAATGCAATATTTTCTCAGATCTCTGAGAATAATAATTCTATTTTAAAACTTCTTTTAAAGGTACAGAGATTTCCCATATACTCTCTGTTCCCACACATGTGTAGTCTTCCACATTATCAACATCTCCCACCAGAGTGGTAAGTATGGAATAATTGACAAACCTACATTTACACATCGTAATCGCCCAAAGTCGATAGTTTGTATTAGGATTCATTCTTGGTGTTGTACATTCTATGTACATGTAATAACATGTATCCATCTTCATAGTATCATAGAGTGTTTTCACTGCCCTCAAAATCCTCTGTGCTTTTTATCCCTTAGCATCTGTTTCCCCCTCAACTCTGATAACTAAGCTTTTAACTCTATTCATAGTTTTTCCTTTTCTAGAAGATCTTTTATAGTTAGACTCATACTGCAGTACATCGTATTTTAAGATTGGCTTTTTTTACCTATTAATTGGCATTCAGGTTCCCTCCACATCTTTTCATGACTTGATGGCTCATTTCTTTTTAGTGCTAAATATTATTCCATTGTCTAGATGTACCAAAGTTTATTTACCTGCCAAAGGACATCTTGGTTGCTTCCAAGTTTTGGCGGTTATGATAAAGCATTTGTAAACATCCATGTGCAAGTTTTTGTGTAGACATAAATTTTCAGCTTCTATGGGTAAATAACAAGGAGCACAACTTCTGATTTCTATAAGAGTATGCTTAGTTTTATAAGAAACTACCAACTGTTTTCCTAAATGACCATACTATTTTGCATTTCTAGCAGCAGCGAATAAGAGTTCCCGTTGCTCCGCATCTTTGCCAGCATTTGGTGTTGTCAGTGTTCTGGATTCTGGCCATTTTAATAGGTGTGTAGTGATAGCTCATTGTTGTTTTAACTTACATTTCTCTGATGACATGTGATGTATCGCATCTTTTCATATACTTATTTGCCATCTATACATCTTCTTTGGTGAGATGTCTGTTAAGGTCTTCTACCAATTCTTTGTTTTTTGTTTTGTTTTCTTTTTGAGTTTCAAGAGTTCTTTGTGTATTGTGGATAACAGTCCTTTATCAGATGTATCTTTTGCAAATGTTTTTTCTCAGTCTGTGGCTTGTCTTCTCATTCTGTTGTCATTGTTTTTAGCAGAGCAGAAATGTTTAATTTTAGTGAAGTCCAGCTCATGACTTGTTTCTTTAAGCCTAAGGTCATCTAGGTTTTCTCTTGTGTTACCTCCTAGGAGCTTTATAGTTTTGCATTTTGCCTTTAGATCTGTGATCCATTTTGAATGAATTTTTTGAAAAGTCTGTTTAGATTCATTTTTTGCATGTGGATATTTAGTTGTTTTAACACCACTTGCTGAAAAAACTGTCTTTGTTCCACTGTGTTGCCTTTGCTTGTTGGTCAGAGATCAATTTATGTATTATGTGGCTCTATTTCTAGGCTCTTTATTCTGCTTCATTGATCTGCTTCATTGATCTGCTTCATTCACCAATATAGTATGATCACTATATTTATTACTGTAGGTTTATTGTAAGTTTTGAAGTCACATACTATCAGTCTTTCATCCTGTTTTTTAATATCATGTTGGCTATTCTGTGGAGTTTTCTTTTTTTTTTTTTGTCTCTTTCTATAAACTTTAGAATCAGTTTGCTGAAATCCATAAAATAATTTGCTGAGATTTTGGCATAACAATAAATCTATAGATGAAGTTGAAAAGAATCGACATCTTGGCAATATTGAATCTTCCTATCCATAAGGATGGAACATCTCTCCATTTCTTTAGCTCTTTTATGATTTTGTTTGCTAGAGTTTTGTAGTTTTCCTCACATAGATATTTTACATATTTTGTTATATTTATACCTAATTATGTCATATTTTGAGGCATTAATGTAATGCTTCAAATAGAAGTTTCACATTCTATCTGTTCGTTGCTTGTATATAGGAAAATGATTTATTTACTTTTGTAACCTTGTATCCTCAGACCTTGCTATAATTGCTTATGAGTTCCAGGAGTCTCAATAAAATTCACTCAGTTGAGAAGGAGTACATTGACATCTATGTCACAATAACACTTCTGCAGTGAACTTGGTATTATTGCATGATTCCCTTTTGGATTCCTCGTCACTATTTTTTTTAAGTTATAAAAAGAGCATTCAGGCACATCTGGAAGGATCCACACTAAGTTGTTAACCATAGTTACTTTGTTGGTATGGGCTAAGGAGCCAGAGAATCTGCTTTATGTAATGCTGTACTTGTTTATATTAACCATTTACATTTTGAAATATAACATAGCAGAGAGAAGTACATTAAAACATAAATGTACAGCTGGAAGAATCATTTAATGTGAACAGTTATGTAACCAATGAATTAAGAAACGAGACCCGACCAGTCCAGCAGAAGCATGACCGTGTCCTTTCCCAATCACAGTACCCTCTTTCATCTCAAGGTAACCACTATTCAGATTTGCAAAATTATTAGTTCTTTGGATTGCTTTGTAGTTTTGCTTCCTAATGAATTCCTAATGATTTTTTTAAGTTAATTTAAGTAGAATTATAATAAAGATCCATTTAGATGGAATCATTAATGTCTGGCTTATTTTGCTTAATTTCATTTTTGTGTGATTCATTCCCAAGCTTACAAGTAGCTGTAGTTCATTCATTTTCATTGCTGCAAAATATTCCATTATATGAATAGATGATAATTCACTTATCCAGTCTATTACAAATGGACATTTGAGTTGTGTCCAATTTTATACTTTATATGGAGTACTGCTGGGAGCATTCTTTAATAGCTATCCTAATGTGTACTCATAGTTCTTCTAAGTATATGTTGAGGAGTGGAATTGCTGGTCATAGTGCATACATACCTTCAAATTTACTAAATGCTGCCAAATCGGTTTCTAAAGGGGTTATATGAATTTATGCAACATATATCAGGTAAAAAAAATGTTATTCTGGTGGGCAGAGAGTGACATCTTATTGTTTTTCTTTACATTTTGCTGATGACTAATGAAGTTGAACTCATTTTTACATGTCAGTTGGCTATTTGGATTTCTTCTTCTCTGTTGGGCTATCATTTTCATTTGTAGGAGTTTTTTTTTTTAATGTGTTTTGGGTTAAGTCAACTGTCAGTTATACATGTTACAAACATCATTTTCCATTCTGTGACTTGTTTTTTTTTTTATTTCCCTTAGGGTATCTTTAATAAACATTTTTTATTTTATTGTGGTGCAATTGATCAATATTTGTGGTTAGTGCTCTTTCTGTCTTATTTAAGAAATCTTCTCCTAATCAAAAGTCACAAAGGTATTAACTAATACCTTTTTTTTTTAAAGCTTTGTCTCTCATATGTTGATCTTCAGCCTGCTTGGAGTATGTTCTTGTGTGTGGTATGAGGTCAGGCTCAAATTTTTGTACTAAAAACAAATAGACACAAACCTTGTGATGGAGGCAGGGCCCCTTGCGGTTGAGCCTTCACTTTGTTCTTGCGATGTGTCTTCTCTATCCCAAGTACATCTCCTCTGCCTTTGTCCCTTCCAGTGGCCCCTTTATTAGCCACCATTCTGTTCTTCATCAGTGCATTCTCAAAAGTGAATGGAAAGGAAAAACATTTTATGTTCTAATATTATAAGCATTTTGTTTAGTTATGGTTTGACTTTAATTTCATGAATCCTTTTACACCAGGAAACATACTTTTTTAAAGTGCAGCTTATTGCAAAGCAAAAGCTAAAACCTGAGCAATGCTAATTTTTGTCTCAATATTGAAGTGTGCTACCATATTTTGAATACAGTCATTCTTTTAATCTGTAGAAAGTCTTTAATTTTGCTAAAACATTATTGGAACTTGCAAGTGTGAATCTTGAAATCAGACTGAACTTCCTTTAGCAATAATCTTTCTTATTATCAAAAGAATGTTTCTATTAGCAAAAAAAAAAAAGAAGAAGAAGAAGAAGAAGAAGAAGCTTGGAATAGCAGCGATTATTTTCTGCATACAGATCTATTGGAAAGAAAAGAAACATACAGCTGGAAGGAATCTAAATGTCATCTAGTGCAGGATTTTACCTCTAAGAAGTGAGACATTCTCACTTTTAATATAATTCCAGAAAATAAAATTCCACTCTCTCTCCTGGTGATATTTAATATACTTCACTGTCAGTGAATTTTCCTTATGCTATATCTTAAGTCCATTTTCTTATTCTGTTTCAAATGGAAACAGAGAAGTTAAGCCAACCATCTGTGTCTATAATAATTCTTTATCTACTTGATGGTCAATACTAAATCCATCAGCCTTCTCTTTGTGATATAATGTATTTGGTTTGCTCTTAAGCCAGTTTACAAATCATCTATTTACAAATTATGTTTTTTTAAACTATTTTTAAATCTCATCTGAATTTTTTCTATATCATCTATAAATTATGATTTATAGACTCAAAAATTGAACATAATACTTTTGCTAATGTATGACCAAATGCTAGTTAACCAATAGGGATGCTACTCTATTTTAGAGAGTTCTCTAACCAAGATTTCTTTTTTCATGAAAAAAGGTTTTTGTACTTATGGTTATACATGGCAGTTTGAACATACTTGTTTATTCCTGCTTCCTAAGACTACTCAGAATGATAGGTAACAAATAAAAAAGGTATAAATCCACATAGACAAAAAATGGTAGATAAGGTTTTATAGGTAAGGGATGTCAACAGATTTTTGGAAGATAGAAAGCAAATGGATAAATGAGAATTGAATTAGCAGAAAGTGGAAAATAGAAAACCGAGTGTTCACAGAGAGGGAAGTCAATGTGAAGAGATGGATTTGTGGTCAGGACAAGGCTCCGCACTTGGAACCACAAGCTGTGCTAGAAGACAGGTGTGAAGGGTGAGGTCAAAATCTGATGATGAATGGAAAGCCCAAAAAGGAGGAGTGAGAACCCCTCCCATCCCTGGTGGCTTGGTAGGTTTATTTTCTAAAGAAATTAGACCAGAGAAGCTCTGGACGTGGAAACAAGATACAGATAAGAGTATGGGTTGGACACCTTAGAGAAAATAAGAATATTACATAAAAACCTGTATGTGAAAAGGTGCTATCTCCCTTCTAGGCACCTGGAACTCTGACAGTCAGGCTTATATTTCTCTATCCCTGGATTAGAAGATTAGGAGATTCTTCTTCTAATTAAACTGACCAGTTGAAGAGAAAAGACATTTGGAAGTGTCCCATATAATGGCTGGCTCTCCACCCAGTCATACCACATAAGTTCAGCTTCTTGAATCTCACAGTGGACAGCCAAAGATCATAAAATATTTTAGGATAATGAAGAAATGAGACCAGAACAAATAAATAAGAAAGGAGGCTCAGAGGCGACAAAGGGAAAAGCAGGAAGGAAAAAACTTCAAAAAATTATGATGAGATATTCTTTGAAGGATTAGAGAAGATATTGCATTCATGAAAGAGGACTTGGAAATTAAACATATAATAGCAGAAATTAAAAATTCAGTGAAAGTTGGAATATTGAAGATAATACCTGGGAAATAGAACAAAAAGGCAGAGATAGCAAACATGAGAGAAAAGAGGAAATAAGAGGCAATTTTTAGGAAGTCCAAAACAAGATTAATAAGAGTTTTAGGGAAAAAATGCAGGGAAGAAAATTATATAAGAATGATATAGAATAATTTTTTAAAATTGAAAAACAAATTTGCATATGGAAGGGGTACATTGAGTGCCCAGCATGATGAATGTGTCTGTTCCAAGACACATCTGATAAAGTTTGTTAATAAAATAAATTTTTCCTAAAAGTTTTAACAGAGAAAAAGGTAGGTCACATACAAAGGCTCAGGAAGCAGGCTGGTATCAGACTTCTTAACTGCAATAGTGAAATCTAGAAGAAATAGAGCTATACCTTCCAATCTGAGGGAAAATGTCCGATTTGGAATCTTGTACTTGGCCAAAGTGTCAACCATATGCAAGGGAAGAATAAGGCTATTTTTAGACAGACATGTAAAGTCTCAAAAATTGGCTTCACATGCACATTTTTTCTTGGGTATTTCCTGGAGGAAGTACTTTATCAAGACGAGAGAATAAACCAAAAATTATGCAGGAATTAGGGCAAAGTGAAGGAAGTTCCTTGATGGGAAGTAAAGAGAAGTTCCAGGGTGACACCTGGATATCACCTGTGTCAGGCTCAGAAAACAACCTTTCTAGATCAGACAGGAGGATCTGATTCCAGGAGAGAAGGAAACAAACAACAATAAATTAGGAAGATTCCTTGTGTTTGTATTTGATGAGATGAGTCTTCTAGTTCTGTACTAGAGTATGGGGAAAATTAGTGTTAGATAAATAAGAAAAAAAAAAAGCAAATAGAAAACTAAAGTAATTATTCATGTTAGGAGAAAAAAAAGATTGTACAAGAAAAAAATATAATTATAGTATACTGTGGGGTTCAGTTATGAGCAGTATGTAAACAGACATAATAATGTAATGTAAATACTATTATAACCAAAAATTGTGATATAGTTAAATTAAGAGAATTTTGACAGGGTGCACAGAAGTATGTGTAGAAGGTTAGAGAGCTGAATCTTCACCTTCCACAGCAGGAAGCCAATACACATTAAAAATGGATAAGAAATAGCAGCTGAAAAATATTTTTTAAAATATGAATGTAAATACTGAAAGAAACAGCTGAAAAGGTTAAAAGTGATTGCCTTTGGTTACTGGAACTCAAGAACATAGAAATTGGCTTAAAATACTAAAAAGTAAGTATTATACTCTACTGCATTTATTTATATACATCTTTGTGTAATTGAATTAAATATGTAAAATATGTTGAACATTTTCTTGTTTGCTTGTAAAACTTATTTTTCCCTTGATTTAAATGAAAAGTACTACAGTGATCTGATCTAATACCTTCGTAACATTATGACTTGAATTTTTCTGAGTTATTTGGGTGACAAACAGTTAGTTATACCCCATAGCTATACTGTATGCTTTGCTTATTTACTTTTTGTGTTGTGTTTTATTGTTTTAGAAAAAAATGGGGATGCCTTAGCTATTGCTCACCAGATTCTCTCAGAATCTTTCATCCTTGGCTGTCAGGAGACTTTGTGAGGAAAAGTATATTGTGGTTTAGTCTGATAATTTGACTCATTTACTTCTTCAAAGTTTTCTCTTTCTTATTGTTTTGCTACCTGTCTATTTATTATACTCATTTCATTCATCCAGAAACATTTATTGAGTGCCTGTTATGTCCAAGGCATCGGGAAGGAAAAACACAAGGCAATGCTCTTGCTGTCAGCAAACTTGACATTCAATAACTCATCTGGCGAGATCAGTGATGGTATTTTATACTTTCTCAGCATCGGTTATTATCAAAGAAGAGTCATAAGCAAAGGGCTGCTTTTCCAAGATAAGTTTGTGAGAAAATTCTCACAATCTCTCACTTTTTATGAAAAGGTTATCTATGAATTTAAATATTTAATTAAATGTTAATTATTTTATAGAAAAATATTTATTTGAGATTTTCATTCATTTCACTTCTGCTCAACCAAGAGGATATCCTCCCTCCCACTACAGCGGAGTTGATATCAAATATGATGGCCATTTCACTGCTGCGAACAGGCCTCCCTTGCTTAGGTGAGGTACAGCCTTTGGTCAGTCCAGTGCAGAAATAGGACTTCAACAGTTAATTGGAGAAAAATGTGCTTCTATCTCTACCAGGAGTCCCTGGGCAGCTGTGGTTTTACCCTCATCCTAGCAGCTAAGGTATTGAAACTAGACAGTGTCTGAAAGAATGGTTGGTTCCGCCCATGGTTTCCACTCTTTATCACTGAAAGCTTTTCTTTTTGAAAGCAAAGAGGCCTAAAATCCTTTCTATAAACTATAGTCTACTTCTTTGTTGTCTCCTCAGAGGGCTTTTCTTGTTTCTTGATACACAGCTTCCATGGGGAGGACAAGGTTGTGAGTCCATAGTTTTCCTGTAGGATGGGTGAAGATCAGACCTACTATTCAGCCAAAATTACATGCAGGAGTTGTTTGAACTTTTGGCTAATAGAGGTTTATTAATCTACCCCTGGCATTCTCCCAGCATAACTATGGAGCTGTATTCCATATTTCTCTAGAAATATAATGAAATACTTGGATAAGCCAATTTTAGATCCTCTCTAGGATTTGTAACATCAGATTGGTTTTAAAAAAGTCATTCAAGCAGGTACATATTTATTTGGGGTCATCTTTGGTTTAGTTTTATGTATTTCTATTGTAAAAAACAGAGCTTGCTTTTTTCAGTTACCAGGAAGCTCATTATAGTTTTTTTTTCCACCATTGGAGAAAAAATGTAAAAGTTTGTATTCTTATTTTAAACATATTTACTATGTTCAGTATTTTAGTAATAAAAGTTACTCAGTGATAATTTATTCCCAGTATTTATAAACTATATATATTTAAGAAGTAAGGGAGGTGAGTCCCATTAAATTATGTTTTTCTTAAGATTGAATTCGAGAAATAAAACTTAGTCTCCATTGAAGTAGCACATATTCCAGCTATCTGCTCTGCTTTATTTTGTTGCCTCTGGCAAGGAACAGATTTATTATTTGGGCTCTGTCTAAATCTATACTTTGACAGTCATGCATGTCCTTGTGGTCACCAAACTATTCTTTTTCCATAAACTAAATAGCAGCAAACAACCTGTAAACAGTTACGGTTGTGTCTCCATAACAGATGACTCATTATATCAGCGGCAGCAGGAGGTTATAATGTAGGCTGGATTTAATGGTAGCAATCTTTTCCCCATTAGAAAAATTAACAAACACAATATATTTACCCAGGAAGAGCTGATATTTTGTTCTGAGCCTTGTTTTGGGATCTCCCAAACCATCCACATACTTGGTGACTTACTAGAAGGACTCACAGGATCACCGTATAGTCAGACCATGGCTTAGATGGATTACAGTGACAAAGGTAGAGTCTGGAAGAATCATGCTCAGTCCTTCCATGCATGCTGTCTATGTGAAAGATTACCCAGAGCAGAATTTGCCTAATAGCGAAAAATGCAGTTTACTGTCTGCAGTGTTTCTGCCTAGAGAACTTCTCTGGGTTTTTATTGGGGGTGGGAGGTGAGGGTGGGATGGTCATATAGGCATTCTCTGCCTAGCAACCTCTACTAAAATTCCAGGCTCTCAGAAAAAGAGCAGTTGTTCATCATAAATCACATTATTTATACAAATAGCCTAGGCACAGCAAAACAACCTTATCAGTTAGGGAAGTCTTCGTATTGGTCGAGGGAACTTTTAATAAGCTGAGTTCTCAGATGCCAGCCAAGGTCCAACCTCACGAGCAAGTCTTTTTAAGGGCAGCATCCTCAGGCCTGCGATGTCAGCACTTCCCTGCACAGGCTTGCTTTTCATTTTTCTAAACCATTTACAAAAATACTCTGAAGTAAGTGATAGTGATGGGGAAAGGCAATGTGATTGTTTCTCTAAACTGTCATCAAGATCAGACTTTGCATTTGATAAAGGTATCTGGAGCCAAAGATGAGAAAAGATTCTTTGTATAATATACTTCTATTTTTAGAAGTCTCATGAGCCTAATATTTTAAAAATTACAATTCAGTCATAATCTGGGTTACATATTGCATATGCATGTGACGGCTTCTGAAATTCTTGGACGTGAGCATCGTACAGTTTAAATTGGTTTTATTGTCAGTAGCTTTGCCTAGACCTAGGAATAGCTCTTACCTCTTTAATATTTTATTATTGAAATATGAAAACTAAATTGGATTTATCAGGAAACAGAGTTGGTATCTAAGGCAGAGCTTCATAAATTGCTTACAGTTACTTTTATAAAAAATAACTCCAGTTTAGAGCCATTTATACAATTGAAATAATTAAGAATTGGTTTTTTTTTTGGTTTTGTTTTGAATAACAAGTATGTTAAAAAATCAAACAATTTAAGAAGTTTTCATTAGGTAAATAAATAAAAATAATAGAATGGTAAAGAAATAGCGAGCAGAAGGGGCTGCCTATTTGCTTTATACTAGAAGACAGAAATGTGTTTTGCTCCTCCACACAGATTCTTAAAACTCCCTCATACAAATTAATCATCATCTCCTGTCTCTGTAGCTCCATTAGGATTTCACAAGATGTCAGTCAGAACCTGAGGAGGTTGAAGAGCAGGAAGGCAGAAAGCACTTGTGTTGGAAAGGAGATAAATAAGTTGAGAGATTTGGGACTAGGGAGACTGTCATAGGAACCATGCCATTGAGCCTATTGTTTAAAATATTTAATGATCCCTTTGCCACTAACACAGTTTCAATCTTCTGTGAAATGAACATTCTTCCCTTCTTGTTACGGCTAAGTGACACAGCTCTGGTTTGACTGACAGTGTTTTCTTTATAGGGAATTTAAATGGCTTTCCTTTGGGCTTACCTAATAGGCTTCAGTGAACAATAACACTGTGTGTGTGTGTGTGTGTGTCCTTGTGCCTTCTTCCTGGGTACATTCAGAAAATGATTCCTTTTTATTTTAATACTTTTTTTTCTATCAAACACTAAATAGTCTCTTTGGATAGGAAATATTTTTCATAACAAAATCTACCCATGCCAAAGTTTCCTCTTCTTTTTTGTAAACATGTCTTTTCTCCATTCCTCTTCTGTCAAATGCTGTGAGATTCAAATGAGAACTGCCAAGAGCAATGTTTGACACAGGCCCAAAAGGATTTTATTTAAAAGTGGCCTTTCATTCTTCCATTCCAGACACTCATTTTAAGGAACGGGAAAGTGGAAACATTCAAGAATTGTATTTCTTTTTTATTACTAAATACATTTTCCATGAAAATAAATATTGAAAACCTATAAAAGCCAAACTAACAACAGTAAAAATTCTTTATTACCCTACTTAATCAGAGAAAATATGTATGATTGTTCCATATGTACTGATATGGGCATGACTTACAGTGGGACAACAATGACTAAGACACAGCTCTTTCTTTAAATGACCTACCATCTGGGGACAGGGTAGGGATGGATAGGGTTGAGTGAACAGACAACTACTGCACAGTGGCTGGAACATTTAACCTGGGATCACTTGCAGCTTTCTGGAAGGTGGCATCTAAGCTGATGCTGAAGGATGCATGGGATTACTCAGGCAAAAATGGTGGAAGGAGAGGAAAGACTTCTGAGACAGAGGGAACAGGATGAACAAAACTCTATAGGTGAGGAGAGAGTGTGACACATTGAGAAGTCTGTGAAATAAATCGGTGTGGCTGAAATGTGGAATCCAAGAAGTTGGGGCTGAGAGTTGAGACATAAGAGGTAGTGGAGATCAGATCACAAAGAACTTGGCTTATGCTGTTAAGAATGTTTGAAATGGTCATTTTGGTATAGAGCCAGGTGGTGGGAACTCAGGGAGTAAGGGGAGAAGGGTGGGGGGAAGACCTACCTACTTTATAATCCCGACCTAGGTGACATGATAGCATCACTATTTTTTTTTCATGTTACCACAGAGCCCTTTTAACAATCATTTTAAGCATCCATATAATAATTTGACAGATGGAAGGACCATAATTAACTGGATAGGACATGATTTTCCGGCTGGATATTTAGGTTGTTAAACTATTTTGGTAGCAAGGAACAAACTCTTAAGTAATATGTGGAGCTGAGAAATTGTTGGAAACACACAAGAGAGGCAGTTATCTCACAGGAACCAGAGATGCCCATTTTTCAGGATCTGGGACAATTGTAGAGATGTTTTATTACTTATTTAGTATCAGGAATTTGTGGCATTTGATTTACTGTTTTGTGGCTTTGCTATTGTCTGTGTCTGTTTCTCTAACTTCTACCAACCAGTTGACTAATTTTCTCAATATTTATTCATTCAAGAGGGAGAAGTCTGATGGGCCTGGCTACTCAGCACCACTCTGAGACAGAACTTTCTTTCCAGGCTACTTCACACCACCCCGTTCTTCTTCTCCTCCCAAGACCATCTCAATGGCCATCTGTGTTAAAAGCCCAAGATCATCCCCTCAGTAGTGGGGTAGGAGGGGTATCACATCATAGAATAGGTCAGAGGGAATCCCAGTCTCCATGGCTAATATTGCTGGTATCAGTCGTTTCCGTTTTTCCTCAAGGATAAATATTGCCATGTTGCAAGTCATGCGTATTCCTGGTATGGTCTGACTAGTGCAGTATTTAGTAGTACTGCCACTCCTTTCATCTGGAAATCATATATTTATCGGGACAGTATTGGTTGCATTATGCTGCCTGGCATTTTTTAAGAAAACATTTTTCTACTTAACAATCTTAATGATATTATTCATTAAGATTTATAGAAACCTTGGCCTAAATTCCCTTCCTGCCTCCCTTCCAGTTAAAAAGGACTTATTCAGTGTCTTCTATATGCCAGACTCTACCATAAGCACTAAGATTACAGCAGAGAATGAGATACCAAAGATCCCTGGTCTAATGGACTTAACTTTCTTGGGGGGAAGACGGACAATAAGTAAGAAATTTCATATAGTTTCTTCTGTGAAGAAAATGAAACAATGTGATAGAGAGTGCTTGGGAGTCAAAGCACTACTTGCTGGTATGTGATCAGCACTGGGAATTTAAGGAGAAAATGTCTCAGCTGAGACCTGACGGATAAGAAGGAGCCAGTAGGGCCCAGGTCTCAGGAAGAATATTCCAAGTAGGAGAGTTGTACACAAGCCTGGGGTGAGAGCGAGCTTGGTGGGCTCAGAGAAAAGTGTGGGAGAATTTTGGAAGCAAAGAGACAAGTAGAAGACCTGCTTTATAATCCTGACTCAAGTGTGCAAAGGGATTTATACAAAAGCTCTCATTCCCACTAATCTTATAGTCATCTTCAATTTGTTCTGCCCAAAGCAGGACTTGTTTTTTTCTCCTAGCCTGTATTCCTTCCATTCGCCTTCAGCTCAGGAAATTAAACCTTCCAAAGGCTCATGTTATCTATAACACCTCCTTCTCACTTCTCCAACCAAATTGTCCAGTTCTTCAATCCTACATCTGACAGAGAGCTCAATGGAGCTCTACATTTGAAAGAGAGCTCACTTTTGCCCATGTCCATTGCCCTTATCTTTGAAGATTCAGACCACCGTTATTTTTTATTTAGGTCATTGTTGTGGCCTCTTGGCTGATTTCTCATCATGGCAAAATATCTGTTCATGTCATTTTGCCTATTTTCTAACTGGGGATTATTTGTGTGTTTAATATTGAGTTTCGAGAGTTCTTTGTATATTCTAGACACTAGCCCTTTGTTGGATATGTGGTTTGCAAATATTTCTCTGTCTGTCGCTTATCTTTTCATCCTCTTGACAAAGCCTTTTGCAGAACAAAGTTTTCCATTTTAACGAAGTCCAATTTATCAGTTTTTCCTTTTATTCATCGTACTTTTGATGCCAAGTCAAATAACTTTATTCTTAGATTTCAAAGATTTTCTCCCATGTTTTTTTTTCTAAACACTGTATAGCTTAATGTTTTACATTTAATCTGTGATCCATTTTGAGTAAATTTTTGTGTAAGGTGTAGGATTTAGGTTGCAATTGTGAGATTGTCTTGGGAACATGTGGAATGTGTGTTCAGTTGCATCAGCACCATTTGTTGAAAAGCCTATTGGTCCTCTGTCGAATTACTTTTGCACCTTTATGGAAAGTCAGTTGGGTGCATCAGTTGGTCTGTTTCAATTTCTCTATTTTGTTTCATTGCTCTGTGTGTGTGTGCCCTTCTGACAATATTACAGTCTTGATTACTTTAGCTATATAATTCTTGAAATGGATAGACTGATTCCTCTCATTTTATTTTTCTTTTTCAAATTGTTTTGTCTATTCTAGTTCCTTTGCCTTCTCATATACATTTTTAGAATAATCTTACCTCTTTGTATAAAACAGTTTTGCTGAGATTTTTTTATAGGGCTTGCATTAACTCTGTTTATTATTTTGTAGAGAATTTATATCTTTCCTATGGTGAGTCTTTCAGTCTGTGAATATATTTTCCAATCCATGAATCCATTTATTTAATTTTTTAATTTATCAGCATTTTGTAGTTTTTAGCACATAGGTCACGTTGTCTTGTTAGATTTACACCTAAGTATTTCATTTTATTTGTATCCAACCCCCTCAGTATTTTATTTTTTGAAAGAGTTATTGTAAATGTTATTGTATTTTTAATTTCAGTGTTCATGTGAGGTTGCTAGTATATGGAAATAACAATTGATTTTTGTATTTTCTACATAGACAATCATGCCATTTGCTAATATGGGCAGTTTTTAAAATTTGTATGTATTGACTTTTATTTTTCAATTACAGTTGGCATATGTTATATTAATTTCAGGTATACAATGTAGTGATTAGACATTTTTATAACTTAAGAAGTGTTTACCCCAATCAGTCTAGTACCTACCTGACATCATACATAGTTATTACAATATTATTAACTGTATTCAAATACGGTCAGTTTTATTTCTTCACACCCAGTATGTATGCCTTTTATTTTCTTTTCCTGGCTATTACACTAGCTAGAACTCTTAGCACTAGATCTAATAAAAGTTGTGAAAATGAACATCTTTGCTTTGTTCCCAGTTGAGTATTTCACCATTAAGTGTAATGTTAGTTGTAGGTTTGGGGACATGCTCTTGATCAAGCTAAGAAAGTTCCCTCTATTCTGTTTTTTGAGAGTTCTTACCATGGATGGACATTGAAATTTTTCAAAAATTTTTTGCACCAATTTGATAAGATTGTGAGATTTTTCTTTTATAGCCTGTTAATATGGTATATTACATTAGCTTAAGTACATGGATTCAAGTCACAATCGTGCAGTTGGAATCATATTTAGTTTTTAAATTTCTAGACATTGAATTGGAGCATTATGTTCAGCTCAGTTATAAGAAACAAAATCTTAATTTTCAGTTGTTAATCAGGGTCTATTAATCATTGCTTAAATGATTGCAAATGTTTAAAATGTTATTATTGTTATTATTAATGGACCTTTAATTGAACTGGTGATTTGGACATTGAATGTATATTTTCTCCTAAACCTTCTAATCTGGAGACTAGTTGATGAATCACTCATTACAAGGAAGTTATTTTAAATAGCAATCAACCTTTATCTTGTTTTTTACTGCTGTTATTGGAACAGAAGTTGTAAATTACTAAGTTATCTTAGATCATCAGTTCTGGAAATAGTTTAAGGAGCAGCTTGGATGATGAATACTTTTTTCAGAGAAAATATTTTAAGGAAGAACACCCTTAAAATTTTTTTAGTGGGCCTTTAGAGAGCTGGAACGCTTAGCTAATTATTCTATAAAGTTGAACGTGGGAAAGTGTTTCTTTTCTTATTTATTGAATGATGTAATCTGTGGATAAAAGGGATAGAGCTTATTATTTGGAAATAGTTTTAAATCTTTTAAATGTATTAGAAACCTATCTTTATACATCTTTTGCCTTGTCATGGATGGTTTTAAGCCTATTCTATTCTCCTTCTTAAACACTTCTCTGGTCCTCACTACTAACTCTGTGCCCTCAACTACTTTAACCCAGCAACATCTTTTGGCTATGTCAGCCACCACCTATATTTTGGCAGTTTTCTGGGATTTGAAGTTTCTCCTGCAAGTAGCTATTGTAAAGTGCAATGGATGTACCGAAAATATATTTGTATAATCACCAAAACTCTTTGGATTACAAAATCCTCATTTGACTTGAAGAAGAAAAAAATATTTCCACATGTAAGTTTAGTTCTAATAAACTGTCCATTATTATTATTTGATTTCTTTTGGGCATTTTTTATTCCTCTTTAAACTATCATTCCCTGTGCATTTTAAATAATGTGAGTGAGTTTAGGTCACTTGGGGTTTTTTCATTTCTGAATCAGTTTTCTATTTCTTCTGCCTTTAGTTCTGCCAAGAAGTAGTTCCTGGTGGATTTCGTTTAATCTCTTGTGGCCTCTGGTTTAATGGCTTCTGCAGGGTCGTGATCGGCGTGTTTTCTCATTTACACACCACCATCTACAGCATTGCAAGGGCTTGACATTTGATTTCTCTGCAGTTTGCTTCTTTATTATGTAACTACTCCTATGCAGCTGAATATGAGCTTGCTAATATCAAGTGTGGAAATAGTTTAAGGAAGTAGTTTTTTTAAACTTTATTCTGTTTTTCACACATCACTGAACAGGATATATTATTATTATTATACTTATTTTAAATTAAGGCCTTTAGGAAAGAAGACAAACTACTGGATTTGAGTACCTCAGAAACAACTGATTTGATGTTGGAGGAAAGTGAGGAAAGACTTGCCAAAAAATTTTGTCTAATACTAAAGATCTGTTTTTCCCCACATTCATGGTTTTGAATATCTTATCATTATGGCATTTTTAAGAATTTCTATTTAAGTTTGTTTTTTATGTGTCTAATTTTTTTTGCTCCTCAATTAGATTGCATGTTCCTCAAAGAAAAATATTGTTTTAAATTTCTTCTATATTTCCACCAGCAAGGAGCATTATAAATATATTGTAGAGGCTCTACAAATTGAAACTGAATGTTGTTTTGTGCCCTCTTTGCTGTTGGTGTGCAAATGGGCAAGATCCAGTCTTTGCTCTCGAAGGGCTTGCAGTCTGTTAGGACAATGTGAAGTACACAAAAATGTATGATCTGAGACAACATAATATGAACCACAGAAAATGCAGTCAAAATGCTTGAAGATTAATCTTTATGAACAATTAAACATTTAAGACAGCCTCAAAGAAGGAGTAGGGTTTGGAAAGGGATCACTTAAAAGCAGGGAATAAAAAAGAAGAGAAGGCTGTTTTAGACAAAGGTGAACGAAGGTATGGCAGTTGGAAAGTCCTGAGAATGACTGACAAGCAGCTTGTTTTTAGTTCAGTTGTAGTACAGAGAGGTGTGGGGTATGTGCAAACATTTTCCTCAGGGCTACATACATAGTTGCCAATCTAGGCATGTTAGTCGATATCTAGCTCTCTACGCCATCTCTGCCAAGGAGTTAACCAGCCTGAACATGCACCTTTGTGAAGCTGGGGAGCTCACTACCTCTTTAGGCGTGGTGTGTCATCTGAGCACTCCTACCATTGGACTGTGGTAGAAGCAAGGGTGGAAGTTGGGGAGAGGTCCAAGTTAGAAGGCCCTTGAAGGTCAGCATGAGGAGTTTCCAGTTATTTATTTTTTAAAATCATGATTGAAACTGTGAATGTAGTTAGACTGTGATGGCAGCTGTGGAGGAGGATGCAGAGTGGGAAGACCGGGCCGGGGATTGGGGGCTCTTTCGTAGTGATCAGGACCTAAAGTAGGGAGATGTTTAAGGGAATAGAAAGGAGAAGACATGCAAAAGGCTTTTGTAACATGGGTAGTGTTTTTGAAAATACCAAACCCATAGGTTCTTGTTCCCAGTAATCCCCAATTGTTCCTCATTGCCCTGCAGCTTTCCATCCATTCAAACTGGGATGGTTATTGTTTCTGGAAGAGGGTGGAAACTGCTTGGCTGGGCTTCTGGGATCAAAAAGAAAGTTTGTTTTAAGGTCTGTAGTGAAACAATCTGAAAGCAAGCTTTTTATATTTCCACAGCTAGGCATTTTTTGAGAGAGAGCAAAAAGGAAACAAACAACACAAGGAAAAAGAATCTGTGCTTTTCTACAAGGCAAAGCTGACAATCTAAGCATAGAATTTACAGCAAGCCATAGTATTGATGCAGGATGTGACATCAGGACTGTTTTTTTGAGACTGGAAAAGAAAAACTCAGGCACAGGCAGGAAGTAGAGAGATTCCACGGGAACGGGCTCTTCCACTCCCTTCCAGGAGCCTGTACATCCAGGAAGAAGGTAGGGGGCCATGCAGGAGACACCTTGGGTGCACTATCTGCTGGAAGGGGACTGAGCTTCAGATTGGACAGTGACCGATACAATTACACTTGAATATAACAGAAAAGAATCACTGGATTACAGTGAGTATACCAAAACAGGATAGGATAAGCGATCTCCATGCAGTCTAGGGGCATGAAAGCAAAGTTGAATTCAGTTGTAGAAAATAAAGTTATTTTCTTTCAGAGAAGTCATAGTTGATATGAAATTTTACCTTGGCTACGTTCTTAAAAGGTAAGATGTTCAGGTCTGCTACTTGGAGGTGGGTAAGGTTTTATCTCGATTTTATACTTGAGGAACTTAGACCCAGAGAAGGTTAGTGATTTGCCAAGGTTACTTATTTGGTTAAGAGGTGGTGAGAAGGGATGTAGAGATGCCATTAAATTATAAATTTTGATTGAGAACTTAAATGAAGTGGTTTACTCAAAGCTGTATATCTAACTAGGGCTGAGCTGGGCATTCTGGAGTTTCTTCACTGGTCCAGTATATGTCTTATTGGCATGGGACAATTAGTATCTATTCCATTTGATATACATATTTCCTTTCTTAATTATTTGTAAATATGAGTGAACATTCTGGCAGGCTGATAATTGATTATTTTATATTCATCTAGAAAGGTTGCGCTTTGGGGATTTAAAGTTTTCTATCTCTAAAATAAGGCTGGTAGCTATCTGATCCTTTAGTAGCATATCATGAGTATTTAGAAAATAATCTTGTCTGTAAAGAGTTTTGAGCTCCCTGGAATTAATTTAATGTTTTTAATTTATCATCATCATGTTTTCATTTAAGAGGAAATGGCAGCTTTGACCCAATAACCACTGATTTGGGGTCTTAGAACCCAGAGTACAACTAAGGCTCCAGGTTTGAACTTGAGCCCAGCTGGCCTCAGTTATTTGATGTGAGCTGCTATGGAGAGTGGCAGAAAACATGGCAGCCTCAGTCCAGGAAACAGCTTCACAGATACCACATTGCATGGAAATGTTTGTGTTGAGAAAAACTGTACCTATTACCCATTTTGTGTGACTCTTGTTTTTACTAGTACCTTTCTCATTAGACTATCTATGAGGTGAGATGTAAAGCCTTGCATACTTTGTGGATAATTGCCTTTTCTGCTTTGCTATTGGTTCCACAACTTTTTGGAAGCAAGAGTTTAGCATCTAAATTATAGTAAGGTTTATATATTATGATTATTATAATTTATAAATCTAGAGACTAAACTATAAATGCAAAGTCTATATCTATATTAATTAAGGAAAGAGTTGCACAAATGAATAGGACAAACAGAGACTCATGGACATGGACTATAGACTAGTAGTTATCAAAAGGTAAGGGTTGGGGAGAGGTGGGAGGTAAACAGGGAAAAGGAGGTCAAATATATGGTGACAGAAAGAAATCTAACTACGGGAGGTGAACACAGAATATAAATAAATAAATAAATAAATATGACTTACTGTTAAACTCATTGGAGTTCATTAACCAATGTCACTATAAAATAAATAAATAAATCTTTTTAAAGAAAGGAAAGAGTTGCAGATAGTAGAAGTTTGGGTTTGGGTTTTTAGTATTATCTTTTTATTCTCTCCTCTTCTTGATACTTAGTCAGTAATGGGGAAGGAAGGGTTTGCAGTGATGATCAATTAAATGATCTTAAGAGTCCAAATTCTAAGATCAAATAAACAGGAGACAGGGTCCTTTCTTGATTTAGCTCTCACCCACTTGTCACCTGTCTTGACCTGAATCCCATAGGTCTTATCACTTATGAGGCTGTCATGGGCTTCTCTTCTATTGCACATCTTTCTATTGCTCACTCTCTCACTCTTCTCCCTTGCAAATAAATGTTTTGAAAAAATTTTCTGTTGTCTTCATTTCTCTTCTTTTAAATACGCTCTAATCTGTCATTCACACCCATCAGTTCACTAAAAGAGTTTTTCACTAAGTTACCAATGACTTCTATGTTGTTAAACTCAGTGGCATTTATTTAGTTCTTAGCTTATTTGATTCCTTAGCAGGATCTGACATTGTTGTTCATTTTGCATCCTTCTTGTTACAAATATATTGTTAAAAATTTCAGACTTAAACATTTTAAGAATGACAACCCCTTGTACTCACCATCCAGTTTAAGAAATAAAATCTTAGCAACATTAACACCTATTTCCTTATAGAGCTTCCAAAGGCTTAAATACCCTTCCCCAGTCCCATTCACCTTTTCCTCTCCCAAGGGGTTACTACTCTTCCTGCCCTTGGTGTTTATGAGATCTTAGGGACTCAACACATTCATCTTCCACATCTGAGTCTTCTCAATTCCCTCCAGCCAAAAACCATCAGGAACATGCTGAGTTTATTAACCATTGCTGTGAGGACAACACACACTGTGACGGGTGTTAGAGAGAACCTCTTATTTAGATTTGGGGTTTGGCTGGATGATATGCAGGAGGATCAAAGGAAGGAGAGCTTTGCTCAAGATTGGATGCTGTCAGAAAGCAGGGGTAGTTCTCTCATTAGGTATCTCAGTATATCTTATCTGTTGTGGGGGAGGCTAGAAGGAGGATAAAGTAACTGGTAGAGAAATAACTGTCATTTTGGCCAAGAAAGGGAGTGTTTGGTATTTTGTGGGTGACACACTGACTTTGCTCTTATCTTGATTAGACAAAACTATGACGTGGCTTTATTTTGTTTCTTTCTATCAGAGTAACCTTGTCTGAGGCTAGTATTCTTTGAGGTGGTTTATGTCTAATAGGAGAACACATGGCCTTGCTGTGGGTGTCAGCAGTGCGTGTCAGGGGTTGCTTTTTTTTTTTCCCTTAACAGTTCTGAAAAAGGTGAGAAACTATATTCAAGCAGATGGAGACCAAATATTAGCTTTGTTATAATGTTAGTTTGTGTGCATGGCAAAAATGGGTTTCCTAACATTAAGCCTAGAATAGACAGACTACCCTACTCGGTCGTAGATAGCCCTGGAAATGCTTAGGCTGGAACCCACTTAGGGCCTTGTCTCCAAGTTCATAGCAGTATAGTGAACTTGGAACTATGAAAGTTCCTTCTTGGTCTCCTTTGCAGGCTCATCTCTTTTTCCTGGCCATTTGGTGTTGGAGTTTTCTGTAGACTCAGAACCAGATTTTCTTCTCTCTCTCTGTACTCTCCCTAAATTGTCTCCTTCTATCACACAGTTTGATTACCATCTATATGCTGATGACCCTGAATCTCTGTCCTCAGGCTGAAATGCTTACTCACCATTTCCACCAGGATGTTTCACAGGCACTTCAACTTAACTTGTACAAGGCCAGACTTTATAATCTCCTCCCTAAATTCCATGTCCCAGGTTTTCCACAGCCTGATCCTATAGCTCCACCCCACACTCCAGCCACCCTGACCTGCCTGCTTTATGCCTCCAAGCCCTGCCATTTGGTTCTTTCTCTGCCTTGCTAAACTCCTTTAACCTAGCTCAGGTGTTATCTCCTGCAAAAAGCCTTTTCTGAACCCTCTACTTAGATTGAATGCCCCTCCCTTGTTTCCTTTTGCTTCTTTATCATAGCAATTAGCTCATTGATTTATCTGTTCATGTGTCTGTCTCCTTCACTATACTTTAAACTCCTTGAGGTCAGGAACTCTTATTTATCTTCATATCTTGAGATATCTATGTTTATATACCTCCTTATACTTATCTATACTTATATATCTGGATATATATCTGAGTATCGTCATGTAGATGCAGTTCTATATCTATATCCAGGGAGATACAGTTATCTAATACATTGAATTAGACTGGGCACTTCATGAGTTTTCAGTAAATGTTAAATTGCTTGTTGTCTAAAGATTTCGTTAGCATTTTTTTTTCACTCCTAAAGTGACCACAGCTTTGGTAATTTTAATATTGAAAGACCGATCCAAGTATTTTTTAAAATCTGGTCATATTTTACTTTACTCAAGGTATAGTTCAGAGAAATAATATCTAGATTGAAGTTTGTAAAGTACACAGCTTTTTTCCTATTAAATTACATGACATTTTTACAAATGGTTTCTTTTCATTTCTGATTGACTGCCATCAGGTTATAACTCCTTATAGTTTACGTAATATTTTGATCAGTCAAATAAGCTTTTTCCATTTCCATTCCATTCTACAAGTTTAAGGTTAAGTGTTCTTAAATAATGGCTATCGTATCCTCCTAGTAAGGGATGCAAGCCGCTGGAGTGGAATGCAGGGCTCCTGCCTCCCAGTGCCATGTTTTTACTCTAGAAACTATTGGATTTCAAGGGACAGGAGTGTGGGAGGTGGGCTTTGACAGCAGGCAGCATTAGTAGGGTCTGATTGGAGTTTCTCTGTGGGCAACGGAGAGGAGACACCTCTGACCTCACCTGGCTGGCTGACGAGACTCAGGATTTGGACATGTGGCCCTGGGCATTCCTGTTACCCAGTTCTGCTCCCAGGTCCGGCTGCTCTTCCCCTGCTCCCAGATGGCAACTTCCCTCTGTGTCATTTACTGCACCTTCCTGAGCGAGGCTGATGGGGTGTATCCACTCATCTTTTTGAGCCAGACCACACACTGAGCAGTCTCTGCCAGCTGCCCACCCTTTTTCTGAGGGGAGGAACGTCTGAGTGAGTCTGTCTGGGCCAGAGCTCTGCAGGGAAGGCCCTCAAAACTAGCTGGTGCCAGGGTGGGATGGGCGGGCAGTGTGTGTAGGGAGCTGCTGAGAGGGAACAGACAGGAGAAAGCTGGGAGGGAGAGGCAGGTGCCAGTGATCTGAGAACAGACCAGGGCTTGTACTGCAATTTCTATGTAAACAAAGATTTGTTTTTCTTGATTTCACCTCCTAATTTGGTTTTCTCAAGCGATATCACTTTGAAATTTCTGCAAGTTCTTAGTGCCAGTCATAATGAAGATAAAAGCAGTAATGATACCACCCATCGTGAGTGTTTCAGCTTATACTCTGCAAAGCGTTTTCACATTTGTTTAAAGAAAATTGACGTTAGTTTTTCATCAGCTTTGTAACTGGAATTGTATGGCCCAGAAGGAGACCTTGGTCTGGCAGATATATTAGACAAAGAATAAACTTTCCATACTGAAGGGGCCCGATGGCTTTTCCGAATTGCTAGGGATAAAGACACAACAAAGCAATACATTATATGCAACGCTGAGGCCTGAAGATGTGGTCAGTTTGTGATTCACAGTGTTTCTGGGTTTCCTTTGCTTCTTGGAGCTAGTAGGGTGCTGGTTTACAAGTGTCTGCAGTGGAGATGGTTACCTTTTTTTCTTTTGAGTGTCTTTTGTTTGAGTCTTAAGCTGAAGTTGTAGAATGTTTGACAAAGGTACCTTTCGTGTTATATTTTTGCTTATGTCAGTCATATCATTGAGCCAGAAAGTTTGAAATAAACATCTGCTGCGTGTTAGCAACAGTGTTAGCCCTCCGTAGCTAAGGAAACCCCTTAAAAATCTTATCTCATTATAAGCTTTTAATAGAGATAAAGCATTGCTCGTTAAAGTTGAACCCTCCTTACTCACTATTCCACAGGATAATTGTATTTTTATCAGTGTTGAGGACCATTAGCTTGGTTTTAAGAAAAAGAATATTCCAGCTCTTCTTTCTACATAGAAGGAACTAATATTAAAAAAAAATAAATACTGTGGCAAGGTCTGTTGCATCTTTATCTTGCCCTGGGGCATATGAAAAAGGTTTGAACACTGATAGACACAATTAGACCAGAAAATATCTAGACAAGATTAGACACTGTCAATAAAGTAGTACATTTTTAGAGTTCTCTCCCTCCCCTTTTATATTAAGACAGTATGCATCTTTAATAGTGGAAATGGAGTGGGAATGGAAAAATCTTAATTAGATCTGCTGCATATTTTATATTCATGGTCATTTAGGGTTTCTTCCAAGTGTCCTCATCTTTACCTAGTAAATAATACCCACCTTGAAATGTTCTTCTGAAACTTCTTTGATCCTTCCAATCAGAATGATCTTTCTCTCTTCTGAAATACAGCAGCATTTTTGTTTATATTACAAGTAATTAATTACATTTTCCTGGTATCATAATTATTTTTACACCTGTTCCTCCCATTGACCATCCCCCTCGTGAGGACAAAGACTTCAACTGACCCCTCTCTTTATTCCCTACCATGGTTGACATGGTTCCTTTCACAGTAAGCATTTAATACAGAGCTGTCCACTGGGTAAATAAAATTCATGTTAATTGTAAGAGCATTGCTCAATTTCAGAAAAGTTGTTTTCTTTATTCATGTTGCTATGGCATAGATGCTTTTTAGGAGAGTCCCATATGTCACCTTTCCAGTGAAGCCTGGTGGGCGTGGAACAAGTGTGTGTGGGGGGGTTTCAGAACTGCTGCTTGTCTTCTACAGGTGCCTGCTGCACTGTGGGTCCTTGTCATGGCAGCGTGGGATGGAACTAACTCTATGTTTATTTTGCTCCTTGGTAATTGTGTAGTATAGTTGTAATGATTATAGCAATTGTCACATATCACGTGGGCAATCAAAAGAATGCTATTCCATGTTATCTTCCAGGAAGAGATATTTTATGCCCATCCTGGGCAGCTTTGAATGGAGTGCTGTTATCTGTCAGGATAATGACACGCAGTCAAAAGAGAGGATCAAGGAACTCCTCTCACCAGAGACATCTGGAAGCCTAATTTGGGGGAGCAGCTTTTATTGTTGTTTTACTTTTTCTTTTGAACCCCAGGAATATCTCTGGCACTAGCAGCTGAAATTAGAACACTGGTGTATTGAATTGTCTCATTTTGAGCTACTGGGAAATTGCATTTCAGAAATATCTTAGGAGGTTCTGAGATTTCTCTGAAACGGTACCTGCTGTTCTTTTAAGAATCACTTGGCCAGTCTAAACTTAGCTGAGTTGTGCTAAGTCTGAGGGGGTCAGGCCTCTGGTCACAAAAGTTTGCTTGCTGCTTGCAGTTTCATGGCTACAGCTGTGAAATAAATTATTCTGAGACCCAAATGATGTCAAAGAAACAGAAAGAAAGCCACCCCTGCACCCTTCCACTGTGCCTGGGCACTGAGCTAAGCCTTCCACATGCACCTGCCTTTTAAAATTCTCCCAGCAACCCGAATGAGGTCTGTACAGCATTGTTTAAAGGAAAGTTTGGGGAGAACTTTTCAAATATACTACTCCCCCCACTTTTTAAAAAAAAAATAATAATAAACTGGGCTTTAGGGGATGATAGGATATAAGAGAGTTATTTTGATTTAAAATTTGAGGAATGCAATTCAGAGACAAGAGACCGGAGTCTAGAGTTCTGACTGCTTTAAATCAGCCTCATCACTTTTGCATGAACATTAGCTATGTCTCTGTGGTTAATTTTTCTCATCAGTAAAACAATGAGAATGCCAGGCTTGTCTCTCTAATATGGTTTTGGCCTTATTTTGGCTCACATTGGCTGCATATTTACTATGCTGAGCGCCTCACATGCACTATCTCATTTCCTCTTCTCAAGGACCTGCTGTGCTACCCTTGTTCAGGACACAAACGTTAAGAGAAGCCGCAGAGCTGCAGGACTCAAATGGACTGAACCCCAAAACCTGTGCTCTCAACCACTGGGACAAAAGGAGATTCAAGATGGGAAAGCCCTTTAGAGAGTCCAAACAAATCTAAATGTGAAGTCTTATCAAGGTGCAGGAATTGGCAGGGCAGGTGCTTGGCTGTGCAAATTAGAAGAATGCAGGCAGAGTCTTCTTTCAGAGTCCTCCCTTTCTACCTGTCTTTCCTGCAGGCAGCACCCAGTCAGCACGTCTAAAACCAAACTCATCTTTCTGCTAAATCTTCTCTTGTGTGCTTTTTCTATGGTAGCTCCATCCTGTGACTCACACAAGCTAAACCCTAGGCCTCATTCTCAGTGAATGCTCTCTTTCTCCTCACTCATCTGAATAGTCTCCAAGTCCTGGAGATGGTACCAAGAAATAGCTATTGAATCCACCTTTTTCCCTACGTTTAGTGCTGTTGCCCCCATGTTCCTTATTTAGAATACCGTGATGGTGTAGTAGCCTCATACCTGGTCTCACAATGCCAGCCTTTCCCTCTTTAGTCCATTTCAACACTGCCATTCGCTGCAGTTCATTTCTGATTATGTGATTCTCTTGTTTGAAAACTTAGATGTTTGGCTAACCATCACCTATAGAATAAAATTTAAATTCCTTGTCATGACATAAAGGCCTGCCATGGTCAGCACAGGCTGCTATTATAAAATACCAACAACTGGTGGTTTAAATAACAAACATTTGTTTCTCATGGTTCTGGAAGCTGAAAGTCTGAGATCAGCGTGCCAGATGGTTGGGTCCTGGTGAGAGCTCTCTTCTCTACAGGGCCCTTTGCTATAACCTGTCTCAACTCCTTTCCTGGCCCCTTACACTGAACAGACATCATGCATCACAGGTCAACCTTCCTTCTCTCTTTATAATGAATATACCTCTGTTAAAGCTCATGGTAAATTATAGAGAAGCAGTGTGGCCTAGTGATCAAGAGCACAGACAGGAGAAACTGCCTGGATTAGAAATGCAGTTTTGCTATTTTGTTACTAGGTGACCTGGGCAAGTGACTAACATCTGCTTCAATGTCCTTATCTGCAAAATGGGTATGATATTAATAGAACCCGTTTCACAGGAGACATCAGAACGGTAGGAGGAAGATGTAGATGGAGTGGGGTCATAATTAGGAAGGTGAGAGTTTACAGAAATAGCATGAAATATTTTGAGAGAGATGCAGAGAACAGATTAGTGGAATATTAAATAGTATTAAACTGTAGACTTGGTTTAAATAAGTACTCTGTGCCATCTATCATGTGTAGAAATAGGACAATGACTATTGCAGATAAACTTATTTATAAGAGTACTATCTTAAAATGTTTTTTAGTGAATCCCTTAATAACCCCCTGGCAGAGATAGTTGACTACAAGGTAGGGTTGGCCCTATGTGTTAGGAGTGGGAGCCAGAAGAAAAGGTAAAGAATGCGGGAAAAGGTGCTAGATTCATGGTGGGCTGGAACCAGAACCTTAACATATGGTCTGAAATTAGCTCTAGGTTTTATTTTTGTGAAAAATAGCAATACATCTTGCACTTATATAATAGTGGGCATCCCCTGTTAATTTTTTCTGTATTACTGGTCCTATTTCCATACTCAGATAAATTGCTCAAAGAGAGAAGGCTTTGCTGATCAAGATTCAAGGAGTTTCTAAAATAGTTCTGCACAATCCATGCTTTCTCTAGTCCTGTTATATAATAACTACTTTCTACAAGAAAGCCCCTTATTTGTATGCTAATGTCTTCCTTGTAGGTGGGGAAGGAAGAAGGGAGCCAGAGGAGTTGAGCTGTTTATTTTGTCTTGACTAAAAGTATCAGTTTTCTTCATAACCTTTTCACTTCAAACACACCAGCAAAACATGTCAGAGGACTCATGAGAGTGAGTGTTGGCACTTTTCGATTCTGTTATGTTTCCAGGGGTTCCTTTAGAATGTGCTGCTGGGGATGAAGCTGTGCTCACCCCCTACTTTCATGAGCTTGGGGAAGACTAGACTCACACAGCATGCTGACTGATGCCCAGAACTGGGGCTAAAGAGGACAGAATGACATCCCTGGGAGAAGGCAGCACACACTAGCTGTGAGGAGACTACAAGTGCCAGAGAAAAACAGACTTTGGCCTGCTCCATGGGTTGTCTCCATTTGCACTGTAGCAGGGAGTCTAATGAAGAGGGGCCCAAGAGGGAAAGGGGTGAGTGTGCTGTATGCATCCCCCCCAATTCTCACCTTCAAATCAAAGCCCCATTTTGAATGCAAGCCCCATTTTAAAGACTGGTATCTGAGTTCTGGTTCTCTGTAGAGGCTATGTTTTGTTATTTCTGGGGCTTTCCCTGCTTCATATGTCCTCAGCTTTCCTGCTCTTTCTCTGTGGCCCTGCTTGTGGGCCCTTCTTCCCTTTGCTGGCTTTAATTCTGTACAGGTTGTATGCTCTGTCTATGCTCTGAAATGTCAGGCTGATTGAAGTAGATGACTGTTGTGGCGTTTTGGGAAGAGAGGCCCGTTGTGTGGTCAAGTCACCGGCCTCCCCAAACTCCAGTTTCCTAGTCTCGGAGAACAGGGATCAATGACTCACATGAGGTGAGACAGCAGATAATGCGCAAGGTCCAGTGAGTCCCTGACGGTCTTCGGTGGAGCCCCCTTTTTCTGGGTGACCTGTCTGAAAAGACACCAGATTACAGCCTTTGACCCAAAGTGAGCATTTTTACCTTTAGCTGTTAATAAATTAGACTTTCTAGTGCTTTGTTCAAGGAGTTCTGTGTCTAGAAATGTTTTAGAACCATTGCTTGGTACATGGTAGAGACATTTGGTAAACCTCTTCCCTTTGTCTCTCTGCTATCAAGGTGAATGAATCATCCATCTTATCTTGAAGGAGGGGCCGGCCTCCTTTTTACCTCTCTGTGCTACCTTCACCAAACTGAATTTGAGCCTATCTTACCCAGAGCCATGGCAGCCTCACAGCAGTGTGGTGTGATTCACACGTCTGACCTCACCCTGGAGATGGTTTTTACCACTCAGCAGCTCCACCTGACATCTGCTCAGGGCCCTGTACTTATTGCTTAGCTAGAAGGTACTTGGCTGCTGAGCATTGCTCACTTTTAATTAGTCCCCTCCTTGTTAATTAACAGCGTGCATCTCCCTGGAAGCTGCACTGGGACCTGGTCTCCCCGGGGGCATGCTTCCCTGAGCCTCCATGATGTCAGGGCTGACATCTGCCTGCACATGAGTGTATTAGTTGACACATGGTGCATGGCCATTGCATGGGCATCTCATCTGTCATGCTCTGGAGGAGAGAAGTGAGAACTCAGTGTATGGCAAGAGTCAGTTCCATAGTGATGCCAGCCAGCATCTTAACTGACCGAGAGATGTTCTCCTTTTCTCCTTTCAGAAAAGAATATCTCTCAGTTGCTAAAAATTCCACTTGCCAGGATGCTTTTTGGTTGAGCTATCTTAACCTGATAAGCTCCTGATATCTACTCAGAAGCACTTGAATGTTACTGAGGAATTCTGTCCCAACTGTGGGGCCAGAGCAAGGCCACACTGGGCATAGCAGGATCAGCCTTATATCCAGGAACAGTGTGAGTTTGTGTAGCTGGTAAAGGATGTGGAAATACATCACAGCTAACTGGGGAGGCAAAAGTTATATCAAAATAGTGCTTAGTACCACATCTGAGGGGCTGGGCAAGCTCATAAATAGGAAGACTCATGATGAGTTTAGTAGGAATCAAAATTGGACAGGTTGGATTCAGAATGACAGGTCAGCTTTCCTCAGGATTATTAAGAGTGAAGAACAATATAGCCTAATAGGTAAGCATCAGATTGAACTGGATTTAAAACTGGGCTTGGCTACTTGCCAGCTGTGAGCCTTGGGCAAATTACTTCACTGCTATAAGCCTCAGTTTCCTTATCTTTAATGGGGATAATGAGAGTTAGCTCATGGGATTGTTCTGAGGATTAAATGAGATAATGTTTATAAAGTGCTTAGTATGATGTCTGGCCCAAAGTAAATGCTCACTAAGTGGTTGTAATTATAAGCCTGGTTTGGAGAAGCTCTCACTTCATGGTACAGGGCGGCTCCACCAGCCTCAAAGAGCCCTGCGGGCCAGGGGTCAGGTGTCTTTGCAGGCTTTTGGCAGCTGACTCAGCCCTGCTGGTATGCTTGCCTGGATATAAGGTCCCTTATGGTACTTATTCTAAAGTCACTTAAAGTGCCTTCTTGTGCCTTCTCTTTCACTCTTTCCCCACGGACACCTCTT
Source organism: Macroglossus sobrinus (assembly GCA_004027375.1). Taxonomy (NCBI): domain Eukaryota; kingdom Metazoa; phylum Chordata; class Mammalia; order Chiroptera; family Pteropodidae; genus Macroglossus; species Macroglossus sobrinus. Next base: position 730,776 of record PVKZ01000424.1, on the reverse strand, counting down.
ATGCTGACTGCCTTAGATCTTTCCTGAAACAAGGGTAGAGATGGCCAAGGCATGTGTGTGGGAGGAGGGGGGCTTGGAAAAATCTGTGTGTATTCAGGAAGACCCTCTCTATCAAGTCTTCTCTACAAAGGTTTGCCAGCAAATTAAAAACCAAAATAAACAAAGGAGAATAAGCGAAGAGGGTTTGGACCTGGTGCCTGCCTTTTTGGCATATGGGATTGTAATTAATCTCTGTGACTTCATTTTCTGATTAGCAGACCCCAGTTTCTTTTTGTCACATTTCCCTTTTCTTGCTTCAAAGTAAAGAAAAAGAAATCAAAATGATTCTTTAAAGAGGCCAATGTGGAGTTGAAGGGTGGACAGACAGCTCTCGATGAGGAAACTTTTGATTGAGAAGTGATCAGACTGTTTTGGGGGGCTCTCTGTGCTGGTTTCTGGAACTCAGAGCTGCCTAATAGGGAGGACCTCACAAACGAGAGTCTTGAGGGCCGTCTGGAAGGCCAAGGCCAAGTCTTTTGGGTTAGGAAGGGAGGGAAGCCTGTTCCTGCATAGGCCTGGCCGTGGTCTGGGCATGCGGCCTGGCAGCAGGTTTTGAGGACCCCCGAGTAGAGTCAGTGGTTCCAGAGGCAGGAAAGTCACCCTGAGGAGCAGGGCAGCGAGGCAGGAGCCTGGCACTGGGGCCCTGGAATCATCTGTGGCTTAAGTGCTGTCCTGTTGGAAACTTGAAACACAATTGGGAAATCGGTTTTGTAGGAACCTGGAGCAAGGTCCCTGGGGTGCCCAGGGTGGTCCATCGGGTTGAGAAAACATTAAACAAATATGTATGTTTTACCATTTTTAAGGATATTGTTTTGTGACTGTATAATATAACAATACTGTAAAACTTGTATATAACTTATAAATGAACACATTTACATATATGATACTTATTCAGAAGTTTACTGCCTGGAATGAGCTATTTGTTTAATAAGTTTGGAGATGGCTGATCTTGAGTGCTGGTGCTGGCCACTGCTGCAGCCTGCATAGGCCCCTTTCTGTGTGAGTGGGGAGCCTGAGGCCCAGCCAAGTAGGCTGGTGTCAGGGCTGGAGCAGGTCATAGAGGAGCACTTCAGATTCTTCCCTTGCCAACTGGACACTCTGAATGTTTGACTGCTGGCTTGGTGAAGGCAGCCCGTTCCTTCTCTGGGATGTGGCTTCAGCACTTCTTCATGTACAGACATTAGTATCGATCTGCTTCCTTCAGCTTTTTGGTCATTACCAGAAATACATCTGAGGATAAAGCACTTGGCCCATGAGTAGAAGCCGATTTAAAACTCACTGGGAAAAAAGGAACCTGATAATAGAATATATAGGTGTCATATTATAAAGTTATACACCTGAAATCTACATAATGTTATTAACTAATACTGCTCCAATCAATTTAATAAAATATTATTATTATTGTTATTCTTCTTATTATTATTACTACCACTACTACTACTAATAATAATAAAAGAAACCTAAGTTCTAAAAAGATCAGTGACATCTGAGAGACCCTGCCCTAAAGCTTCCAGGTAGATGTGGTTTAGGAAGAATATGAACTCTTGTCAGGCTCATTTGCAGGCCATTTAAACTTTTTAACAAGTAACTCAGCCCTGAACTACTTAAGTGTGTACAAGAGGCAGATTATTGTGGACTCAGTGTAGCAGTTGCAGGAGTTGGTTGTGTATACTCATTTCCTTTAAGAGAAGGCAGATGGGAAAAAAAGAAAAAAGAAAAGTCTGTAAACAGAATGTATGCTGTGAGCAGGGCTAGAAGTTCAGGATCTTTCAGTTTTTATAGTGGCTTTTGTCTGTCTTCTGTTGAATTGCACAGAATTTTCCTCCCCTTCTGCCATCCTGGGTCACTCACATCAAACCCCCAGGACACACAGTGGTGTGAAAACCAGGAGGCAGGGACCCTTGAGGGCCATTTTGGAAGCTGGTTACCACACCCTGCATATAAGAGTTAAAACTGTGGTGAAGGGAATTCTAAGTGAAGTCGTGTGTTTGAGTAAAGTCTACAGTATTTGCTTTATGTATATTTGTTAAAGCATTTTAAAACTCTTTGACTAAGAATCCTTGCATGATGCTTTTTCTGTGCATATTCAGGATGGTATGTTTATTCAAGAGATATGACCTCAATTTATGTTCTGTTAGTACAGCGAGTTCTTTGACTTAAGATTAGCTTGAGCCCTTGCCATCAAAGAGCTGCTTGTATGTGCCGAAGTGGGATAGACTCACACGGCTGCTCTGGGCTCTGGTCTACCACTTCCTGGCCCAGTGGATACTGCTTGGTTTTTCTCCATCAGTGCTTTTGGCTGTGCCTGCACATCGACCAGGTGGAGGTGTCTTGTATACCCTCCAACTCCTGTTCCTCCCCCCCAATTCACATACATTTGGTAGGTTGGAGCATGGCATTAACACTTCATATCTATTCTAATGTTGTTATTCTCTTTGGGGCCCATATTATAGTTATTTGAGAAGGCCTTAAATAATTCCTCTATAAGCTTACGAACTTGCTGATGTTGAAATTTGTGCTTGGCTCGTGTTTTCATCTGTTGTACCTTTTTATGCAGTGCATTGAACATAGAAGGTACTTAATAACATTTATTAAAGGAAGAATAATGACAGTATCCTAGATGGAGTAGACTGTAACAATGACCCATGTTGGGGTTATCGCTCTGTTATTTGGTGATCTGGGGGATGTCCAGGATGCTTCCTGGTCTGAGCAGGATGTCGGAGCTGTCAGGCAACTTGCATCTGGAGTCTTAGGAACCCACCCCACTGCTGGACCCATTGGGGTTGTTCTGGCTGGAGGATGATGGAACACCAGTCTGCACTGAGGACTTTTTCTCATCTAAGAGTTTTTGGAATAACTTTCCTATAGATGGGTTCAAATCTGGGTAGGCGATGGAAAGCATTGCTCTACAACACACAGTGGACAATGAAGAAGCCTTCTTCCCGCTGTTTTGTTCGAAACAAAGATTGCAAAACAGGAGTTATAAGAATGGCAGCAGCACCATTGTGCTTGGATGTTCCCTTTGGTCTGATCAATAAATCTGGTATTTTGGACAAGGTGTGTCACAGTCACAGAACCATCCTTGAGAATTTGGCTAAGGACAGGAAGTATTGGAGAAAGCAATTAATAAGGATGAACATTTAAAAATTAAAGTGGCAAGTACTCTGGTCATCACAAAGGATTTTCTGTAGTTAAAATATCAGGAATATGAATCTCTCTTTTCAGAAAAGATCCTAAAATTGTTTATTAAGAGGGCTCTTTCTTGCTCTGCACTCCTTCCCTGTCCCTAGCCACCCCCAAAGACCGAACTAGTTTAAAATCTGGGTGCATTTTCTAAGGTTTTAAAATAGTACCACAATGCTGCAGTGATCCCATAAAGCTATGTTTTTACTGTCATTTCTAACTTGTAATAGTGCTTGGTAATTACATGGTGCTTTCCATCTGCAAGTCTGTAAACACATTATAAATGTTAACCCTTTAATTCTCCCAGTGGCTCTGCAGAGAGAGGGAGAGATTACATGGTGCCTTGTGGCTTAGCTGTACGTTTGGTCTGGTTACAGCTCTTCGAGGTGTTCTTTCCTATATGCGGTAGAGCTGGTAGAGTACCATCTGCTCTTAAGAATGATGTTCTGTGCTGCTAAATAAAAAATTTGAAGTCTCTATAGAAGCAAAAATCTAAAGGATAAAGCTCCTGACTTCAGCAAGCAGATACTCCTAGCCTCTATAGTTTGGCCAGTTGTTACTATTTTGATTACAGATTTGATTACAGAATATAGATTAGATTGCTAGAATCATTAGAAAATATTTTGTCTATTAAAGGATGCAGAGTTTTTGTTTCTTAGATACCTTATCTGCTCCTGACATTTAAAAAGATAAATTCAGTATTACTTCTTGGCAATAGTTTTTTTTGGCTTTTTATTATTATTTCTTTTAAAAGTTGGAATAAATAACTTTGAAATTTATATTAGTGAATTTCAAAAGCCAGACTAGACTTTAAAGAGACTTACAGAACAACAAAATAATTATTGTTCAGTTTTAAATTTCTTTAGCTGTAGCTTTAATATATGGTTTTAGTTAACCAACATAATTTCAATTTATTATGCAAATGTGACAATTAGTCCATTAAAAGAATCTGTTAGAAAGATTATGTACTTTGTTTCTGCAGCACAATAAATTGCGTTGAATGTTCCATTTTTTGTTATTTCAATTTGCTTATTTTGTCTTTAATGACAACTCATTTAAAGCAAAAGTCTCTAAAGTGGCAGAATAATGTGATAACATGTCTTCACTGGTAATTTAATACTTGTATATAATGAGTTCATCTGTAAGATTTCATTAAAAACAGCAAGGTGCCTGAATACCAAAGCTGAGATGTTTTTAATCACAGAATTATAGTAATTATACAAATCCCAAGATTTTCATCAGACAGAAAAAGCTTCCAGGGCAAAACATGCACTTTAAACTTAGCACTAATAACTGTGTATTGTTCTAAATTATAGGAGAGAGAATTCCCAGGCCAAGGGAAATAGTGTAGAGAACGTTATGTGTTGAATTTTTAAGGAAAGTTAAGAAATAAACTATTTTGATAATATAATGATAATTGAAAGAAGCACATCACTAAGGTAATAGAAAAGGAACTTGCCTGTGAGGCCATGGTTGATAACAGGTGAAAATTTATATGGTCAATAAGTTTTTATTGTTTACTATGTTATCAGCTTTGAGAGAAAGCTAGAAGGAACAGCTCTCTTTTCCCAAGGGTCTTGAAGCTGCTAATTGACTGAAGTCCTCCTTCCAGTAGTAAATGGGGCAAATCACCAGTAAATGGGATGCTTATTGGCTCAGAGTCTAGATTTTTGAGTCGAGTGTAAAGAATAATTTAGTTATCATGTGGTTGTTTGAAAATGTCAAATTTTTATAAAAAGACCAGGACGCAGTACCCTTAAGAAGCTTGTTTTTAAGAGAAGTGATTGAAAAAAGGTGCATCTAGGAAGTTTTTATAAAAATCTCTCTAAACAAGAAATTTTATTTGATCATTTTTCATTTATCATTCTTTTTTTCTGGCTCAGGCAGGTAGGGGGAAATAAGGGAAGGGGATTAAGGAAGGGCAAACACTGAAGAAGCAGTGTGCTGTGGGGATGTCTGTGATGGTGGAGGGAAGGAAGGAGGAAGGATGCCTGGGGAAGGGAGAAAGGCAAGTCAGGTGTACTCCTTTGTAATAGGGGTTTGGAGTTGAGGTGCAGAGCATGCATTCAAATAGAAAACCCTGAGGTCTATCTGGATATTCCTTGATGGGTGGTCAGGACACAGAATTCCTCTTAGAGGCTGGAGCAGAGACATGCCTGGGATTTGAGTCCTGATAAGACAGTATTTGTGGTCTCTCTTCTATTCTCAACCCCATCCCTTTCTATGGTAAACTCATCCTTCCCTGACTGCAAGCAGAATTGGAGAGTTAGCTGGAACAACGGTTCCCTGATTCCTTCTGAATATGTTGTCATACACGTCACCCGCATTTATTACTTGCGTATTTGAACCTCTGGCTGCTTCCCCATCATTAAGCTTAAGGACCATTTAGAGCCAGCTTTTAGCCTTGTTCTGAACGAGGGCACACAGGCGAGCCCATGCAGACCTCACATTTTGCAGCCACCCTTGCTGGGCAGGCCCTGGCTGGAGAAGCCCCTGTCTGCACTCTCAGTGTTATTAAAGTTTTGTTTTTTCCCTTTTAACCATCAAAATAATATCTGCCATTGTGGAAAATGTATAAGATACAGAAAAATAGAAGAAGCAGAAAAATCACCATTAATCCTTCTAACCAAAGAAAATTTATATTTTGCCATACTTCCAATCTTTTTTCTGTATTCTTTGTTCTTTATATGCATTAATCTGCAAATGCATATTTGCATTCTGATTTACAGACATGTAACATTTAATCCCCTGTTACAAGCATTTTCCATAAACCTCATGGGTAGTCTATTGAATATTGATTGCCATGGTGAACTTAAGGGTGTTATTATCTTAAGTGTTATTGTCATTTGGTCTCTTCCCAGGTCCTCTGTTGTCATCCTCTGCACATCTGGAAGGCTATGATGGGTATGAATGTGACAACTTGGAGTTTGCAGCTAACTTGTTACTTCTTCCTAGAAGACCATCTTTTAGAAGGAGGAAAACTTCTCTACATGGTGGTTGACTCCAAGGGACAAGACGCGTTGTAGAAAGACATGGATGAAAGCAGCTCAGGGGGTCCCAAACACATGCTTCCTGTGGTCTAGTCCAGGGAAGCCCTTCCGTGGGGCCCTGGCATTCTGGGATGTCACTAGTTCTGGACGCATGGCTGATTCCTGAATGATGATGGTTCGTCGGGGGCTGCTGGCGTGGATCTCTCGGGTGGTGGTTTTGCTTGTGCTTCTCTGCTGTGCCATCTCCGTCCTCTACATGCTGGCCTGTACTCCGAAAGGCAACGAGGAACAGCTGGGGCTGCCCAGGGCCAACAGTCCCACAGGGAAAGAGGGGTACCAGGCTGTCCTGCAGGAGTGGGAGGAACAGCATCGCAACTACATCAGCAGCCTCAAGAGGCAGATAGCGCAGCTCAAGGAGGAGCTGCAGGAGAGGAGTGAGCAGCTCAAGAGTGCACAGTATCATGCCAGTGATGCCGTGGGCCTGGGGCCTGACCGGGGCCCTCCTGAGAAAACCCAGGCTGACCTGCTGGCCTTCCTGCACTCCCAGGTGGACAAGGCGGAGGTGCACGCCGGTGTCAAGCTGGCCACCGAGTATGCCGCAGTGCCTTTCGATAGTTTCACCCTGCAGAAAGTGTACCAGTTGGAGATGGGTCTGACCCGCCATCCTGAAGAGAAACCTGTGAGGAAAGACAAGCGGGACGAGTTGGTGGAAGTTATTGAATCAGCCTTGGAGACCCTGAACAGCCCTGCGGAGAGCAGCCCAAATCAACGTCCTTTCACAGCCTCGGATTTCATAGAAGGTTGGCAAGTTTGTGAATTGGGTTGGAAAATAGAGGAAAAGGCATCTGGGCCCAGGCACCCAGGCAGGTCATAGCTTCAGGGGGCTGGCAATTGGCTCTGGGGATGACTGGTAGAAAGTTTCATGTGAGTGACACCAAAGGTATCTAGCATGGATTTTTATTTTTCAGAAACATCTGTTTCCACTTACTTTCTCATGGAAACCACAGTCATTAAGTAGACAGATTAATTTTTTCCTGGTAGAAGAAAGTAGAACTTCTTGCTTTCGTTTTAAAAAAAAAGAAATAAAAATTTTTAAAAAGATGTTAAACATTAAACTTTGAAACCCAAACAGAGTATGATAGGTTGTTTTAATTTCTCCCATATCACAGGCACTTTTCCTATAGATTAAGCCCAGTTGTTAGGCCTACGAACAGGAGAATAATAGCAAACACTTATACTTGCCAGACATTGTTCTAGGAACTTCACATTTATTAATTCATCTTTTCCTCATAATGACTCCAATGGGGAATAAAGAAGTGGAGGTTCAAATTAAGTAAGTAAATTACCTAAGGTTGCTCAGTTAGCACGTGACAGAGCCATGATTTCAACCTAGGAAGTCTGATTTCAGAGTCCATGTCTTTAACCACTAGGGTATATTGTACAGATTATCAGAGTACATGAAACCTAGTTAGATGAATGGCTTAGCATTTTTTGTAGGCATAGCACAATCTAGTATTAATTTGTATCTGATGGCGTCTAACTTTAGAAGAAAGCAGCCTTGGCTAGTTTCTTGGAAGACTGACTCATTGGTATCTTCTTTTTATCAATTTTCTCAATGGTACTGGTTCAAAACTCAGCTAATAATTTGGGACAGGAAGTACCTTTGAGGGCATCCAGTTCTTCCCCATTTCTGGATAGAATCTAATCCAACTTTCCAGACATGTAGCTGTGTCCCCATTACTCCACTCTTTTCCTACTTTGGTGCTGTAACCACCATCTCATCATCCTACAAGCAAGACATAACTCTTTAGTCGTATCAAAAACCCTCTTGCTGCTATTTATGTCTGTTTTTTTTTGGACACTTTCCTGTCTTGTGATTTTTTTCCCCCTTTTTATATATATACTATAAAATCATGCAATTTTGCTATAGTATCATTTTTCATATACCTAGAGTCAGGTAAATAAATCTTTTACAAGATCAAGCTTTTGGTGTCAGGTTTTTTTTTTTTTTTTTTTTTTTTACTCATTTATGTGAGGTATTAAAAATGCCTAGCACATTCAGCAGCTAGCAAATATAAGCACATGGTGAGGACTCAGTAAGAATTCAAAATATCATGATGATGCAGCATCAGATTTTATAGTGCTTTGGAGTTTATGGAACATTTCCACATATATTAGATCACTAGCTAGCCTCCAGAGAAAATCATTAAACATCCTTAAAAAAACAAATCCTGGTTGCCACTGCCCTGGAGTCTGCTGCAGAGCTGCCCACATACAAAGCAATTTCTAAAGAACTTGATTACAAATCAATGCCTGTGATTTTGGATGTTCGCCTTTGTGGTTTTTCATCTGCGTTTACATTGGAAATCTTTGCCTTTCGGTGTGTAGTACCTTAATACGTAAGGCCTATCATTCTCAATCAGAGTGACACAGGCCTCCTGTCTCTGAGTTTATTTGCCCTGAGATATGACTGACTTCCTGTCAGAGGCACTCTAATCATAGCTGCACAGTGTGGTTTTCATGAGTGGCACACAGCCTGTGTTTTGAGGCAGATCAATCCACACATACCTTTCAAATTTGGTGGACATCTAGTCAGCTGTTTTTGTATGATGAGTAAATAGGCACACACTCTAAATATATTTATACATATTTGACTGAAGAAGCACAGTTTATTTCATTTTTCCATTCTTGTCACAAAAGATAGTGAAGACAATCTTTTATGTTCTTGAGAAACAGAGCACTATGAAAGATTCCACTAGTCAGAGGAAGCTGCAGGAAGGCAGAGATAAATTCAACGTAAGGAGTAACTTTCAAATAGTGATGTTTCAGAGCAAAGTGGGACTCCTGTCTCTGTAAGAATCTGTCATCAACTGACGGCTACTTGGCCAATTGGTTATAATTCATGATTACAGCCTCAGAAAGGCTGTGGGACTGAATTACATTTGAGGACCTTTTCATTCCTGGTTCACGATTGTTTGATCTATACTTGGTTAAGGAGAAGGAAGGGGAGTAGAAAGGGCCTGATTTGCAATCTGTTTTCTATAACGAGTTAAAGCAAGTGATTGGACCTTATAAGGGTGAAGTATATCTTTAACATAATTTATTTGGGTTCCTCAATGTAACCTTAGAGAAACTGATTTTGTGTTTGGTGTGTCGATAGTCCAAAATTTGGAGCAGTTTAGTAGAAGTCCATGGTAAATGTGTAAGTTACAAGTGGGAGGTGTTCCAGATGCTGAATTCTACACAAGGGCAGCAGATTTGCTGAACCCTGAACTAGTAGAATAATGTTGGAGATTCTTTGTGTTAAAAGATGGAAATAGTTATGTAAAACTTAAAGCTAGCTGTGAGGCTGGTGGCATGATGACAGGAGCGTGGGGATCTATATGACTTTGACAAAGACTCTTAAGTTCCTTGAGACTCAGCTTCCTCACCTGTCAAGAAGAAAATGGTGCAAGACAGGGCAAATTTCCCCGAGTCAGGGTGGGGTGGTGGTGGTGGTGGGGAGACCAAGCCCTGCACCGAAAGAAGAGGATCCTCTGGCAGAGAGTAGAAAGAATACAACACGCACACCAAAGTTAGAGTCAAAAGGAAAGTTTATTAGAAAAGGGTAACACTCCACAGATGGAGTGTGGAGTCTCGGAGGCAGAGAGTGAGAGGGACAGTGAGAGAGAGAGACAGAGTAAAGGCACTGAGAGGGACCCTGAGTGCTCAGGGAATTCAGTTTGTATGTCATTCTTTAGAACCTGTGAGTTACTGTTTAAAAGACTTTCTTAACTCTAGAGTGAAAGGCCTCCTGGCAGTTTTCAGTCTTTAATCTTTAGTTCCCCATGGTTTTAGCCATAGGGAATGACTCTTGGTTCCTGTTTTCCCTTCACAGGCCTGGGGAATGGGCTGTAGCAATCCCAGCAGAAATCTTCCTTTGTTCTGCAGGTGTCCTCCTGGCCTGGCTACAGGGCTGATCAGCATATTGCAGTCTGATTGTGGCTTTATTAGTATTTAATTCTCTTGCCTCCCACCTACATTAAGACTGCACCTTGATGTTCTCCAAAGCCTTACCAAGCCCCAACCTTCTGCCAAAGTGCTGCTTTGATTTCTTTTCTTATTATCTTTGCCAAACAACCAGCCCTGAGGGATGCGCTGCCACCCACTCTGCCACCCAGAACTTGCTGTGTATCCTTGTCTATCTTTTGGGATCCTCCTTTATGAAAGGAGGAATTCAGATAGATTATACATTCTGGTCTGACTGTGGCCACTTTATACAATTTTGTGAAGCTTGCGGAGGGAGAATACCACATTGATGACTATCTAATTTATTATCTGTATTGATTTAATTCTTATCTATCTCTAAAACACAGAAGGAACAACATTTGCCTCCTTTTTGCTTTTCCCAGATGTTTCCTTGGCACTGATTTTTGTGTTAGATTCTTGCACAGTTTTTTAAAACCATCTGGGAAAAAGAAGTTAAAGTAGAAAAATGTGATCAGATCCTGTGCCTTAGGATGCCTAACTGTTTATCTCAAGTAAACAGAAAATCATTCTTTATGTTTGTGGTTTAGTTATCTCTTCAGTACTGGATATACAGACTGGGTGGCACTACTTTTGGCTTTGATTTTAAACTTTCAAATAGAGCTCTTGGACATAAATTTTATGTCATTCTATAAAACAGTTTATCTCAGGATAGTTAATAATTAACATTTACTCTGGTGCCCAGTAAATTGTACCCTGAGGGGTCTGGAAAAAGGGGATTTCTCTGACATTTCAAGGGTCTATTATCTTAGTGCAAAAAGATAATAGACAGGCTCACTTAAGGTAAAGATGACCTTTGTCAAGAAAGCTACAGGCCCTGTGGTTACTACCAACCATGACCCACCTTTACTTAGGAATTTTTATGTTCTGACCATTCTGTGTGGTTACTTTTGGTCTCTGAGTTTGTAAGGCCCATCATGCAGGCTTCCCCTGAACTTGTCAGGTTTACTATGTGGCCCCTTTTTCTTTTTCATCCACAACTTGATTTTGGAGCAAGATGGAGCCAAACTGTGATCCTTAGGAAGGTTTTGAGGACACACTGTGCTCTGTTTTAAAAGGAGATATAGAAACAGCTACAAAACCCTAGTAGCTGCCTACATAGTAATCCCAACCTTTGTGCTCTACAACCAAGCCCTCATGCTTTCTGAAGAGCTAAGGCAAGACATAAAGATCTTGAGTTTTCGACTTCCATTGTTTGTCTCGATAACCTCTAAGAGACCCTGTGACCACTTTGCTAAAGCTTTTTTAAATAAGTCAAATCCAGTTCCTCTCAGCTTGCATTTCAGTGACGTGTTTCTTTGTCAACAACTTTGTGACTTTGAAAAGGTTAGGCAGGCATTCAGATGCATTTTGGGGCATTTGAGGGCACCTGGGGGTCTTGGTGCAGAAGCAAGGGAGAGTGGGGATTCTGCACAGTGGGTGAGCCTAACCTGTATTGAGGGCAGACCAGAAAGTCTTTTGGGGAGACTAACTATCAGACAGGAAAGCAAAAGGACGTCAGTTCCTGCGTTGGGCCTCAGTTCTCAGCCAACGTCTCCAGGGAAGCGAGGGCATTAGAAATTGGACAGTCCTTCTGAGTATCCCTTGCAGCATTGCGCACTGTGCACGGGCACTAACACTTTGGTTTACTGTTAAGTTCCCAGAAGGCCTGTGTGATACTAGTTTCCTCTGTGACCTCACCCTGTCCCCACTTATTCTACTTCCTCCCACAGATTTCATTTGTTTGATGATGCTTTAAGTTCCTTTGAGAAGGGAGAAATGCTTGTTTTCTCGAAATCAGAGATAAGAGGCTTAAATGCAAATAAATGGTTTGAGGCCATGCTCTGGAGAGTGAATTCCTCCTGTAGTGATTGTAAGAAAGTCACCCAGCTCTCTGTCAGGATGAACAGAAGAGCTAGAATAATTGCTCTACTGTCGCAGAATATTTCGAAATTCTTAATAATTTTTGAACAAGGGACCCTACGCTGTCATTTTGCACTGAGCCCTGCAAACTGGGTAGGCGGTCTTACCTCCAAGATTGATAGGACAGGAGGGAGAGGCAAACAGCGGAAGGATTAGATTAACTGTGGAGTACTGACACCTGTGCTGAGGGTCAGCTCTGTTGACCTTTGATGGGCTGGAACATATGGAACCTGTGTTTCACACACACCTATGTATACAGAATATTTTGTTGCAAGACTGCAGAAGCTGGCAGGTCTGACTTTGTTTTATGAAGATCTTGTTAGTATTTTTATTGTACTCATTCAAAGCAATTTTGTTCCCATAGGATTTTAAAAAATTCTTGAGGTTATCACTCTTCTTCCTGCCTTCTGTTTCCTATTAAAAATATACTATAAGAGAACACTTGTACTACTCTGGAGTGCCCAAGATAGAAGAATTTGGATTTAGCGGGAGGAGTGAGCAAAGGCTCAGTGGAGACTGAACAGGGCCGTGTGCAAATTGGAAGGCCATGCACTCTGTGGCAGTGGGAGGGGTGGGGGAAGGTAGGCAGGCGAGGGGCCACCTTCTCATGAGTGGTATGCCCCGGTGGTGTGGCTGGGCTGCTGCACAGACTTCAGCCGACTTCGCCATGTTGGGTAGGAACTGGTGTTTAGAAGAAGGATCTGTATTTTTTTAACCACGCCTCTAGTTTGTTCTGTTAGGGTCATGAATGATGAGTTTCAGCACCAAGGCTAATCAACATGTGTGGACGAGACATCTGCTATGTGTGCAGAATGTACTCATCTGTTTTGGGGGCTGAGAAAGGAGGATAAAGCCAGGTCTCAGGACTGAAGGAGAGAAAAAACTGAGTGATTGAGGGCTTGGTAAGGGAAACTGGCTCTTGGTTTTGTAGGCTTCAGAACTGGTGGCTAGATGGTCAGGGAAGACACTCAAGGAGGTAGGACCTGAGCCAGTCTTGCAAGGTGAGAAGGGGTTACTGGGGAAGGAATGAGGTAGAGAATAGATTGGCAGCAGAGGGTGTGATACCAAAAAGCCAAATGACTCAGGAACAGGACTGGGATGTAGGGTTAGGGTGGAGACCAGTCGAACCAGCAAGCAGGACCCAAGAGTCACTAGGAATGTAGCTCACAAGGACCCTGAGTACTGGATATAGAAATTCAACTCACAGGGATTGCCTGTATCTGGAGTTAGAAGGCCCTTTCTTCCCAGGAGGCAATGAGCTGAGACATCCTTGTTTGAGATCTTTTCCTATTCTTCCAGCTGGAAGTTCTCACTCATTCCCTAAGTAGTGTACTGTGCTTGAGGGTTCTTCTCAGCCCCCATTGAGGTTTATAGCTCTTCATTTAGATTAAGCTAGTAATCTGTACACAGCAGGTTTTCTTATTCGTTAATTGCACAGCCTTCATACCAATCTTTCCCATTTGGGAACCAGCTAAGTGAGCCTTAGGGAAGTCTCACTCCACTTAGGTCGAGGGCCAGCACACAGAGGATGGGAGGGCCTCCCCATCCTCTTATTGCTCCTTTTGTGCAGTGTACCCCCAGAGTGGGGGGATCCATATCTCATTCAGCTTTCAGCTTCTGTACCCATTGCATATACTGCACAATGTGTGTAAAAGAAATTACTTGAAACCTTTTGAAAAAAAAGCTTATATGATATCCGAGGTATGTATAGCGTTTACCTTATAAATCTCTGCTCTTAAAGTTCCATTGTAAATTAATTGTTTGGATTGGAGGATATTAATACCATGAATGGTGGTATTTTGTTCCTGGAACGGACCACAAATCTGATTTACTTCAAAATGAAGAACACAAATGTCAGGAGTTGGGAATAAGTGGGTGTGGAGAATAGCCTCTTAAGAAGGTTATTTTCATTCTCTGACCTAGGCATTACTAGTACGTTCTCACTGTAGTACCTAACATTGAAACCACTTTAAAAACTTATTTTCAAATATTTTAGAAGGATTGCAAAAATAGCACAGAGTTCCTGTGTACCCTTCACTCAACTTTCTGTAATGTCAACATTTTACATAATCATGGCACAATGATCTAAACTAAGACGATAACATTAGTGCAATACTATTAACTAAATTATGCTCAGGCTTTATTCTGTTTTGTTTTCGAATCTCTCCTACTCTGTGTTCTCTGAATTTCTGTGGTTTGGTATCTGTCATGCATTTTGGGAAATTCTGAGCCAGTATATCTTTAAATATTTCTGTGCCCCATTCCTTCTCTCTTTTTCTGGAATTCTAATTATGTGTATGTCACATTGCTTGATATTGTCTCACAGCTCTTGGATGTCTTGTTTCTTTGTTTTTACTTTTTTTCTCTTTGTGGTTCATTTTGGGTAACTTTTATTGACCTAACTCAAGCTAACTGATTATTTTCTCAGCAGAGAGAAGGCTACTGTACTGATAAGCCCATTCCAAGGCATTCTTTATCTCTGTTACTGTATTTTTAATATCTGGCACTTCCATTTGATTCTTATAATTTCCATCTCTCTGCTGGAGTTACCCGTCTGACTGTACATGTTGTCCACTTCTTCCACTACAGCCTTTAATATATTAATCATAGTTATGTTAAATTCCCTGTCAGATCATACCAACATCTGTGTAATATGTGAGTCTGTTTCTAATAATTGTTTTATGTCTTGGATTTTTTTTTCTGGCCTTTTCTTATGCCTCACCATTTTTGTTGAAAACCAGACATTGTGTCAGATAAATAACGTTTATGCCAGGAAATGGCACTTTTTTCTTTCTCTTAGGATTTTAGTGTTTGTGTGTATGCAGGGGCGAGTTAATCTAGTCAGAAGTTGGGCTGGGTTTAAGCTTTGTTATGGTTACCCTCAGTACACTCCAGACTTTATATTCCTTTACTGATACTTTGTGTTTAAGGTAGATGTTTTTACCCGAGATCTGTCTCTGCTTTGCCCTGCTGTTTAGGGCTTCCATTTGCACTGCCCCTTTGAGGACTTCTTGTGTTTTTCTCCTGTCCCATCCCAACAGTTCTGCTGTGACTTGTCATTCAAACTTGTTGGCTTAGCTGCGCAAGACAGTGGGGGGTCGGGTCCTCTCTGATGTTCTGATTAAATCTCAGCCCTATGCAGGTACCATGTCACTGGATCTTAGGGAGTTTCCCTATTCCACCCCCAGGAATAAGGTTGTTTCATTCCTTCTTTCCCTCAGCTGCAGTGATTTGTTACCAGTTCCCTAAGAGCGAGGATGTTTGCTGCCCTTTCCCTACCAATAAGGTGTTCATTCTATAGGGGAAGACAGGAGAGGAATATCGGGACGGAGTGTCTTGACACCTACCCCCCTCCCCCACACCCCGCATGGCTGCTGTCCTCCTTCCCTGGGCCTGTACTGCATGCACACTTACTTAAGGCTCTTTCTGATTTTTCTGTAAGTACCCAATGAGGTTCCTGGAGAAAGAGCCTACAAGAGAGTCCAGATTTCTTTATTTTTTGGAACCCCAGGGTTTTCCCTGACCTGCCAGTTTGCACTTGGCCCTCATCATTTTGTTAACTACTTCTTAACAGGGTCCACTTGCATCTACCCCAGGAAGCTAGTGCACATGTCTCTTTTCTCCATGCAGGCTCCTGTCTCATCTCAGATTTGGGGCCAGCTGTTTATTCTGTGACCTCACCTCTCTAAGTTAAAAAAAGTCTTGCATTTGAAATTAATCACTCTCTCTTTTGTTGTTAAGTGATGCTCCTTCAAGCTCATTATATCCTGGAGTGGATACAGAAGTATGAAACCACTTTTTAAAGTAATAATTTAAAACCTATTGATTACATTGTCTTCTTCCATTTCTCTACAAATCAATAATCTCTTCTCACAATCTTGTTTCAACTATCACGCACAATTCAACAGTTTAAAAGAATGGAACTTCATTGATTTTATTTGTGAGTGGGAATGTTTTGGCAACTTTCCAAATATGGAAGTCCATTATTAGATTTACTTTCAGTGAAAACCTCAAACCCCATAATCTCTTTTCTGTAGCCATGAATCAAAGAAATGGTGTTGTTGCCTAAAACCCCACTTGTCTTATATCTCTATTCTTTATTTAAGTTTTAACATTGAAGTATTGGACACTTGGATTTCTTCACTCAAATGTCATATAATCATAAAAAGTAAATTTATTCTTATTTTGACAATTTATAATTAACAAGCACACTTTCCCAAACTAGGGATGTTGAGCCATCCCATCTTCCTCATTGCCAGAATTTGGGGTTATTACTTTCCATCCTTTTCTTCCTTTCACTGTAATCTACCTCGAATC
Source organism: Macroglossus sobrinus (assembly GCA_004027375.1). Lineage (NCBI taxonomy): Eukaryota > Metazoa > Chordata > Mammalia > Chiroptera > Pteropodidae > Macroglossus > Macroglossus sobrinus. The sequence continues at coordinate 714,319 of PVKZ01000424.1, read as the reverse complement.
CCTGATGCCAGTGTTGATCCAAGTCCCATGTTCACTGGATTAGGGGGGTTAGAAGGGTAGGAGAAAGAAGGGAAAAGGTAATATTTAATTTCCACCTAAAATATCCACTTTTTCCTGCATTTCCCCTGCCTCTGAAGGCCTGCAGACACATTGGTGGCTGAAGTGTCTATACCTGCTGCCCATCTCTATCCTCACCCTACACAAACCCTTGGTCAGGAAGCAAAGCCAGGACTTCACAGTTCTAGGAGGCTCTGCATACCCTTCTGGTCCTGTTGTGCTGCTTCCTCTGGGGTCCTGTCCCAGGCAGTCACCTTTGCTTCCTTCCTTTCCTGCACCCATCCCCATGGTCTGGTGCCTGTGCCCTAAGGAGCCGGGTGAGGAATAGCCTTTTCTCCAATTCAAAATGTCTGTTGGACTTTTGAAATTATAACTGTGGATGGATTTCATAATTAGGTGCTTGGGTTGATTGATATATAGTGTTATAAATGCTGTACAGTAGGCACATAGTGGGTTAAAGAGGTTTTTTATGGGCTGGTCTGAGGACTTCACCACAACAGATTATCTTGTTTCTGTGCCTTCTGAGTCACAGATAAATGCTTTAACACAGCCCATCTGTAAATAGAGGACGACCTCCCTGTATTTCCTTTGCAGTGTAAATGCTGCTGTAGCGCAGCCAGCATTTCTCTGCACCACAAGTTGGAATCCATCTGATCTACGCAGAGAAAGGGAGCAGATGGATGGCAGTGCCGAGATTATCTTGACTGTAAGCAAGAGACAGGGTCTGTGAAGCGTCTTTCCTCTCTCTCCATCTGTTTCCATCGAGGTTGTTGATCAGAAGTCAACATCCGTAGAGAGAGATGAGCTTGTTCTTCAGAGTGAACAGTCTGCTGAGCTCTTTGACCAGATGACTTTATTTTCATATTAGGACCTGTAAGAGCTCAGGAGGGAGAAGGATAAGCACCAAGGAGAGAGGCTCCATCGTGTAAATGCTTACCCGAATCCTACCTGGCTCTCCTCTGCCACCAGCCTCTGGGTTTTACTGTGGATATAGGTGAAGGAAAGGAATAGACCTTTCCTACCTTGTAGAGTTCTATTTGGTTTATCAGTTGATATGGAAAATACCATTCATGAAGAGGTTTTTGGTAGGGAGGATACTGATGGTAGAGAACAGCCAAGAGGAAATTTAATTACAGGAGGAACTAATTAGGTCAAGAACTATTTGAAACTTCATAGCTTGTTAAATTTAGGAATAGATGGGTAGTGGGAGACAGTGAGACTTAGGCTTTGAGATTTTTAAAGATATGGATAATCAGTGGTCTGTTCATTCATTGGCTGTGCCCTGTGTAATAGGCATTGCCAGTGCTGGGGATGGACATAGTTATGTACAAAGTCCCTGCTCCCTCATAAGCTCCAGAGCCCAGTAGGAGGGACACCCATGTACATAGACAATGACAGAACAGAGCCATGCCTTAAACAAGTGGTACGGGGGAGAGAGAATTAGCTGTAAGGTGACATGGTCAGAAATTATCAAAAGTTTTATGTGCTGTCTAAGGGTCTCTAGTTTATCCTATAGGACAAAACATTAAACAAAATGTTAAATATAGAGTTATTATATTACCAAACAGCTCTACTCCTAGGTATACACCCGAGAAATGAGAACATATACTCACACAACAAGTTGTACATAAATGTTTATGTAGTATTGTTCACAATGGCCTAATGGTGGAAACAATCCAAATGCCCATCAGTGGAGGGACTGATAAACACAATGTGACATATCCGTACGATGGAAATTTATTCACCATAGAAAGAAACAAAGTGCTGATACACACTACAATGTAGACATCCCGTGAAAACATTATGTTGAGTGAAAAAAATCCAGATATAAAAGGTCACATATTGTATAATTTGATTTATGTGAAATGTCCAGAACAGGCAAATCTGTAGAGACAGAAAGTGGATTATTGGAAGTTGACTTGTATACTTAAAAATATTTAATTGTTTAGTTTGTGAATCATATCACAATAAAGCTATGTATAAATAAATAAAAATAAATATGACATAAACTCTGCCCCCCCCCAAAAAAAAAAAGACCGAAGGCTGGGAGACTAATGAAAAGACTTTAAAACAGTTAGGTGATGAAGGCTCCTGAAGGCTCCTGAAATGAGGCTATGGCAGTGGGATCGGAGGGATGCTAAATTTGTTCAGGAGATAGTGATTCTTTAAGTCTAACCGTAGACTCCTAAGGTTTTCCATAGACATTTCTCAGGCGTATTTAATGAATAAGCTACTATGAGCATATTTATTTATATCATGGCTTTTTCAAAAAAATTTAAGGCAGCTATAGTGTTTATTGATGTCAAATCTCTTCCCCACTTATGTAAGTGCTAAATTATATCCTTCTTATATAAGACACAGATATGGGCAGACACTAGGCAGGGGAGCTGGGGCAGAGGCTGAAAGAAGAAAGACCTAAACCTTGTTTTTTACTATAAGATCAATTCAACAGACAGATATGAAGCATCTCTGTTTACATGTTTCTGACCACAGTCAACTGATTGCCTTGAAAACAAATTTCCAATTTGGAAATAATTTTCCAAACATGCTATCATTAGTTTGAGGGTAAACATTTAAGCATAATAACTAAAAGCAAGTATGCCATTGCTGGGCGGGTGGCTGTTACTGGGCTGGCAGGATGGAACAGCTCTGAGACCAAAACACAGCTGGGCCTCCGGCTGGTGTTGAACTGGAATGTGCCATTACCATGAAAGCCTTGGGGGCCAAACCAAGTCAGACAGGGGCATCAGGCCCGACATAGGCAAGGCTTGGCACCGCTTAGCAGACCGGTCCCAGCAGATGACGGAGTTCAAGGGGCTAGACATGGCTAGAGTTTTGGGGTTGAACTAGACACCAAGAAACAGGCAGGAGGTTAGATCTGAATCAGATGACCAAGAGTAGTGTGTTGGAACCTGAAGAGCCTAGAGATTTTATCACCCAGACGTTTATTGAATGTTTACTGCATGTCATCCACAGCCCAAGGGTGTGTAGGTTGATCTCAGGATGAGGACTGTGTCCTTCTCTGAAATGGAGCCTTCATGATTCTCATGTAGTTAATATTTTGTTATTTAAATTCTGTGAATTTCTAGACATTTTCTAAAGGATTCTTAGACATTACCAATGTTCCTTTAAAATGATAGTTTGTAAACATGTTATTCATTTTCAAGTTCATAGCTGAACTTCCTCAAAATATGAATATGTTTATATTCATATGTGCTACAGTATGTGCTACAGTATACTTTAGCCTTTCCTCCATGTTTAATGAAATCATTAATTCCTGTAACCTCTACCCACAAACTAAATTGCACTGAAATTCAAGTGTATGGATATAAAAGTATGTCTTAGTACCCTCCAATTAGGTACCAAATTTATTTAGAATCAGTCATGTCCTTTGCAGATTATTGGACAATGGAGAACTACAGATGATGTGCTAAGAGTGAAATCTAAAAAGACTTTATTTAAAGATACAGTGAGCATGATACAAGTACTTGCTTAAACCTAAATGTAAACAAATGTCATGAAAGGTAAATGGGCAAAAGATATGAACAGATCACAAAAGAAGAGATATGCGTGTCTGCTATACATATGAAAAATGAGAAACAAATAAAAGTTAAAAGTAGAATATTAAATTGCCAATGTTTAAAAAATAATAAGACATTGGTGAGAGTGAGGTGAAATGAACATTTATACTGAGTAATGAGAGTGTAAGCTAGTATAACCATTGTGTAAGATAATTTGTAGCAAGAGACTCTAAAATGTTCATATCTTTTTCCAGTATTTTCATTTCTGAAAACTTATTCTCAGAAATGCTCATGAATATTTATATTAAGAATTTTCATCATAGAAGTATTTATAATAGTGGATAAGAAACATCTCAAATGTCTGACAATAGGAAACTGGAAATATCATGCAGTATCTACATAGTGTAACATTGTGTAGCAATTGAAAACCATTTATTCAGTAACTTAAGTAAAATGGGGCAAAGCCTATGCTGTAACAAAACTACAATTTCAGTTGTGAAAATAATTATAAAGTTTACATTTTTCTTTGAGAAAAAAGATTGAGAGGATGAAAATACTATATCAAAGCATTTACAGTTTTATTACTCAGTGGTGGAATTATAGGCAATGCTGTTTTTCAGACATTCTACTTTGAAAATCTGTTATTCTTATATTTTGCAAAAAGATATAACAATGCTTGAATCATGTTGACATGATTAAAAGAAAAACTATGTTTGACCTTCTCAAAGTGACAAAGTCTGGTGGTTGAAACAGACACAGAATTCCAGGTAGTGGTATTAGTGCACTTCTTTTTTCTGCTTCCTGGTCCATCTGGAGAGTCAAGAAGAAAAAAAACTTGTCAGTCACTTTCTCAGTCTTGACCAGTCTTAATCCCAAATACAAAGAAGACTGGCATAGGCAGTATGCCAGCAGAAGTGAGTGTTTTTTTGGTGGTTTTTTTTTTTTTTTTAAGGAAAGTGATTATTAGCCTCTTGTAAGGTTAGAACACAACTTCTCTTGCCCCAAGTTCTACTCTTGCCTTCATCATGATTGACTGCAGGTATCCAGGCTGAAGGGAACAGTTCGACATAAAGCTCCAAGTGGGCGCGAGGAGCTCTGAAGAACAGTGGCTCTGGGTCCTTATGGCCCCAAACAACAGTTAGGTAGAACCTGTGTTCAAATGACATTGCCAACAGCTCTGGTGCTCTCTGTCTGAGTCCCTTTCCTGTGGCATCTTACACTGCTTTCTAACCTTTTAAAAGCCCTCCTCTGAGGGATAGGAGTTTCAAATGTCAGGAAGAAAGAGAGCAAAACATCTCTTCTTCTTTTTCTTTAAAAAGGAACTTACTGTCAACAGTGCCTTTTTTTTTTTAAAGCCTGTCTCTTCCTTTTCCCTTCTTTCCCCAAAATATGTTTCGCAGTCAGTTTGTGAAAACTAGTGTGAGCTCAGCAGCCTCTCGTACGAGGCCTTCCATCTGTAGCACGGTCTGTATTATGTGCCATATATTTAGAATGCCTAAATTAGTAGTGTTCCATGTGCTATTTAAAGACGAGCTGGAAAGTCGGATGGAAGAGCAGGGCTATTGATCAGAACTGGCTTCTAAACGGTGTTGGCTCTCATCCTCGAACCCCAGAAGTTAGAGACATTTTGGGGACATCAAGTGAACAGATGATCTGTGAAGGCAGCTGGCTTCTGTGGTAATTAGTCTGTGGAAGCAATTGGTCATTTTCTGCGTTTGGAGCAGAATTTCGCTTCTGTTTGTGCCATTCATGTTGTGGACAGAGGCCCCGCTTAAAACTCATAGGGCTGGAAAATGTGTGCCCATGAACCATCACAGCTGATACAGAGCAGTTCAGCTTGGCTTCCCAAGGTAAAAGGTTCCTAGCAAAAAGATGGAAGGAGAATTTTGTTTGTTTTTAATTTAAAATTGGAGATACATACTCAACTGTGTTTACTAGGGCTAAGGGAAGATGATATTGTCAAGGGAACCAGTAAAAATACAAGACAAGACACTTGATGGTGCAGACCCCACTCATTTGTCTTTCAATGTGTGTGTACTGGGATCGGGGAGGGCGGCTCCCCACACATCCAACAAGCAATTCTCTGACACCAGCTGGGTGTCCTATAACTCTATTCAATTCTAACACTATCTACCTGGAGATAGCATCAGACTCTACAGGTTTGGGGCCCAGTCCCACAAAACTTCCTCTGCCCACTCGCCTGCACTTTTGACTGTCCAGCTATAGATTGGGGGTTCCAATAACCCCCTCTTTGGGTTCGATTAATTTTCTAGAGCAGTTCACAGAACTCAGAGAAACATTTTACTTACTAAATTAGTGGCCTGTTATAAAAAGATATAATAAAAGGTATAGATGAACATTTAAATGGAAAAGATCCACAGGACAAGGTATGTGGGAAGGGATACAGAAACTCCTGAACCACATATCCTTTTGGGATTTTACGGAGGCTTCAGCAAGCAGGCATGATCAATCACTAAGTCCATTTTCAGCTCTTTTCCTTTCTCAAGAAATGGAGGATGGGGCTGAGAATTCCAAGCTTCTAATCCTGGCTGGGTCTTTCTTGTGACAGGCTGTCATTCAGGAGCCCACCCAGAGTTGCCTTAGCTAAACAAAAGACATTTCTATCACCCAGGAAGTTACAAGAGTTTCAGGAACTGGGGTCAAAGACCAAATATTAAAACAAAAGATGCTCTTAGAGTTCTTATTACTTAGGAAGTTACAAGCATTTCAGGAGCTCTGTGTCAGGAACTGAAGACAGAGACCAATATATATTTTTTTATTATCTCACAGCAGGGAACATTTATTAGACAATCCCATTCTTGTGCTGTCTTCTTTCATAAGTTTGGCTTTGGAGTCAGGTTGCCTGGATTTAAATCTCAGTTGAACCATTTAACTAATTGTGTCAGGTGGGTAGGGTGCTTAAACTACTCTGACCCTCACTTTCTCTGTTTGTAAAATGGACATTAGTAATACCTCATGGGGTTATTGCAAGGAATATATGGGTTAATACACATAATGCTTTTGTAGCAATGCCTGGCACAATCAATATGAATAATTGATATTATTGTTTTTGTTATTTGTTGATAGGCCGGGGGAAAGTGTTTTTATAGCCCCAGAAAGTTTTCAGGTTCCTTCCTTCCCTGGCTCCTTTACACTCCTGAATTACAGTTGATTTTCTTTAAGACACCACTGAGATAGCGGCAGGATCATTTCCCTTTCTTGGCTCATCTCCAAAATATCATTTGATATAAGCATAAGTACAAGTTTGTCAGTGAAGAAGCTTTTAGAAGTTTTCTTCACAAAGTCAGAATTGTGATCTTAACCAATGTTAATTTTATGGTTATGAGATATTTTAAAAGTCTGTAGTATATTAATCATAATTTTTGTGCATACAGTATTAATTGAAGTGACAGGGTACCTATTAGGAAGTATATGATGTGGAGAATTTTTTATCTGAGGTAAATATCAATATTTATTCACATTTCTTTCAGCATGCCTTGGAAGGTAAGCTTTTGCTCTTTGTTTATTTCTTTGGGCTGCTCTATTCCGTTCTAAAACCCTGGGTCTTATTTGGCTAGAGAATGCCATGATTTCATGATTCCTACAATTTTTTCCTAATGAGAATCCTGTTAGGAGATGGATGACATAGGCAGGATAGCACAGTTGGCATTTGAAAAGATAATTCTGGGCTGAGAACTACTGTGAACAGCAGACATGCGCTCAGCCCCTTAGCTGAAGCTGAAGGCAAATGTGTTAGCGTGTGGCTTCTTACCTATTGGGGTTTATGAGCAGCTGAGTCTTTCAAAGCTTTACCTTTATTCTTATCTAAAATTTTACCCATTGTTCTTATTGACTTTCCATTCATCCTGTTAATTGCTACCAGATTCTTGTTTCTCTGGCTCAGGGCTCATTTGCTTCGCACTTTGCACTTGATGAAGACTCCACTAGGTGTTGACATGAGCACCCTTCCACAGTGGGCTGTGTCCGAGACGTCCCTGTTGTGGAGACAGGGCACCCAGTGCTCTTTGGATCTGGCAACAGTTTGGCTGAGCAAGAGCTGCAGTAAAAGGAACTCATCCTTTTATTTCTGGACACCACAGCTACTACTGGGAGGTGAACTGCTGATCTCTTTTCTGTGTTGGTTGTCTTATGTGAAATCGTTGGTCTTTTTTTTTTTTTTTTAAACAGATCAGGCATTTAATTAGGTTCTTCATTATAAACTCAGAACACCAGTTTGTGAGGATAATCGCCATTTGTGAGAACAAACACAGAGCGCAGATAGCCCTGGAGCTGAGGGATGGCTTTGATTTTTGGTAGAATCTGTGAGATGACAGCTTTCTGATCAACCTTGCACTGCTCTGTGATCTCGTATTTCTCTTTCTCTATGTTGAAGATCCCTGGTGTCTGGGCTTGTGTAGCTTCTTCTTGAAGTAAGCATCAGTAAGATATTTGGGGATTTTCACACCAGTGATATCAATTTTAGTGGAGGTGGTGATGACAAATTTCTGGTGTGTTCTATGCAGGAACTCGATTGAAGGACAGAGGTCCAGTCACAAGTAGCAAGCCACTGCTCAGCTGCTTCAGGAAAACTACCCTCTTGCCTCTTTGACACCCACTGAGGATGATCAGAATGGTCCTGGGGGTGACACTAGCCCGAAGTTTTCTCTAATGCTGACTGAAGGGTTCCTTGCCATAGCTCAACATCTTTCGATGCATATCTTCAGTAGGATAATATCTCAGCATTTTGCAACGTTTAACCACTCTGGTGTCACATTTTTGTCGCCTCCAACTGGTTTTGTGACAGTAGCCAGAACCTTCTCCTTTTTCTTTTCGATTTAGCTGCTAAATACTTCCTCTTGTGCATGGCCCTTCTGGGATACATGGGAATACCTGCCAATTCCTCTGACCAGGACAGGGTTCTGACTGCAGTGGGGTTACCCTTCTTAGGCGTTTTGGCCTTGGGGTTACCCTTTTTAACCCTGCCACTGGCATTGGCCTTCTTGGTTTCAGGCTTCTTCTCCTTAGTGTCCAGCTTGTCAGCTTTTTCACCCGCCATCTGCAAGATGGGAAAGAGCAAATTGTCTTTTTAAAGCATGACTGTGTTTTAGGACCTACTTGATTTCATAGTGTTTTTTCTTTTTTAAATGTTAACATGATAGATGAGTCTCTGAGGCAGAACATGAGTAAGTGTTAAGGCATAAGCTCTTAGGAATAAAATTTAAGCTCTTTAGAATTGTCATCTTAAGAAAAAATTGAAGTAATTCTTCAGAGGAGAAGCATCCAATAAAAGTGTGTGTTAGCATTTGAATGTAGGTTACCTTTCTTCTCCCAAAATAATGGTTAAAGGATTTCTCTTTGCTTGGCTTCCTAGGAGGACATGTAGTAAATCCTGAGACCCATTCATACAGGCATTAAATAGTAGATAGCATTTTTAGTTCCCATTCATTCAATGGCATTATTGAGCACCCCCTAAGTGCCAGGCACTGCCCTAGGCATTGGGGATCCAGAAGTGAAAACCCAGATACAAAGCCCAGCTCGTAATATACATTCTACTAAAGAAGAGGATAAACAGAAACTGAAATAAGCAAATTATGTAGTATGAAAAAAAAGGGGAAAAATAAAGGAGTTTAAAGAGAGTGGGGGCTGCTGGGGAGAATACTACAGTCTTAAATAAGACTGACTACACCTTGTTGAGAATATGACAATTAACAGAAACTTGAAGGTGAGGGAGCAAGTCATTCATACATCTGGAGGAAGAGGATTCCAGAGAGAAGGAGCAGCTGGTGCGCTGGCTATGGAATGCTGGGGGAGCAGGAGAGAGGCCAGCGTGCTGGGGCAGAGTGAGCGAGAGAGAGGAGAGCAGGAGATGAAGTCAGAGAGGGGCGGACCCTTCCTGTGGACCACTGTGGGGACTTTGGCTTTTACCCGCTGTGAGTGGAGAAGACCCTGGCTGCTGTTAAGCAGAAGGGTAACATGATCTGACTCGCATTTTAAAAGGATTATTTTGGCTGCTGTGTTGAGAATAGACTGTGGGGAGATAGGGTAAAATTAAGGAGACCATTAGGTGGCTGTCGCAGAAACCAGATAGCAGATAGTGGTTTGGACCAAGATGGTGATGGGTGGTTAGCAGCAACTGGACTCAGGGCACATTTTGAGGGTAGAACCAGCCTGATTTGCTAATAGATTGGTGAGAGAAAGAGAGGAGTTAGAAGTGACTCTGGGGACTTTAGCTGAGTAACTAGAAGGATACATTGCTGTTGACAGAGATGGGAAGAGTCTGGGGAGGGAGTGTGGGAAGAAAGGAAGAGAGAGAAGGAGGAAGAGAGAGAATGTTAGGGGCAGAACAGGGGTGTGTTTTACAAGTTGCTGATGTGTTTCAGATGCATGAAGCTTGTTTTTCTGAGAAAATCATAAGAAAGATATTTTGATGATAGATTTTTTAATACACACACAATTTGTTCTTGAAGGTTGACCCCCTATATAACTGATAGTGGGAATTATTGGTTTTTGGGTTGGTGAGAACATTTTTAGTGGTGTGGCAGGGCAGATTCAAGATTGTAGTGGATTGAGGAAAGGAAGGAGAAGAAGCGGAGTCTTTGGGATAGACAACATGATCTAGAACTGCTCTGTCCAGCGTGGTAGCCATTCACTATTTAAAATTAAAATTAATTAAATTAAAATGATATAACATTATAAACTTTGTTCCTCACTTTTTCTAGCCACATTTTCAGATCCCAATAGCCATTTGGGACCACAGATTGAGAATATTTCCATCATGGCAGAAAATTGTACTTGACAGTGCTGATCTTGATGCTTAGCAGTGAAGGAGAAGAAAGAAATAGAGCAGTAGCTATCCTGAGAGTCCTGTGTATGTATTCAGGGGTGGCTCTGTGGGTGTTTGTGTGTGTGTGTGTGTGTGTGTGCATGTGTGTGTATTTAAGGAGAGAGACATAAGACATATGGAAAAGAGCTCAAATGTAAATGCATGTGTTTGCCTCTGTCTGACCAGGTAGCTGTAGCGCACAGAAAAGATCCCCACCTCTCCTGCCAGCATTTTGATACCCTTAAAAATTATTTCAAATACTTCTAGTTGTATTAAAAATACTTTACTTAGGAAGAGAAAATATTGTTTTGTCCCTGAGAAAGTATCATTTATCTCCACAGTTTTTAGCTTTGCACATAAAAAGTGGGTTGATACATGTTTGTTGATTTAGACTCTGGATTGCTATTGGGGCATCAGTGGTCTAGTGGTGCAATAGATACATAATCACCTGTGCTGAGCACTTTCTATGGTCCAGCTACTGTGCCACGTGTTGAGGATATAGAAATGAATTTTTACTATAGAAGGCATTTGCATCCCCAGTTTTGCACTCTCTCCCCTCAGATGGTCCTAAAGTCCACTTGAATATTGTCCTGTGCGGTGATTTGGGGGTCAAGGTGAGCTTGGGTAGCCTTGCTAAAGTCCTCAGCAGTGTAGTTAGCTAGAGACCTGTGATGTTATATCCCCGACTACATTGCAACTCTTGAAGTCACGCCTGTCCACATGTGTTTATTGAGGTCCTGCTAAGTGCCTACCCATTTGTTAGCTGCTGGGATGTAGCAAAAATTTAAAAATAAGATAAAATCCCTACTCTAGTTGGGAAAATGAAACGTAAATGCAAGAATATAAAAGCAAGACAGTGAGTAGAAAGGTGCTGACTGCGAGTGTGGGGGCAAGCATCAGGGCATAGAGGGGTCCAGTTGCCCGGAGTAGTGCAGGAGAAAGATACGACTATAGAGAGTAATTGTAATTTTATCAGCCTCACATGAAAATCTATTGCATTATAAGGCTAGTGTCTGATTAATGATAGCCTTTAAAACTTGAAACAAGAATTTTAACTTGATATTTCCAGCAATAGGGAATATTTTAGGTGCTTGTGATCTGATACAAGGGAACTTGCCAAGTGCACAGACCTAGCATCCCTCATGAGCATATGGACCTGAGCATAGTGAGCAGGGGTGGAATGCAATGATCCTGCCTGCGCTTGACGCTGTGTGAAAACTTCAGTATCACTATTTAAGAATTAAGATCTCTCCTTTCTGCTCCCAGTGCTATCAGTGTTGCTCCTAATCCCACAGATAACTCATTGCTGGGGTAAGCTTGCTAGGGATGTGAAACGAGAAGAGAAATGAGCCCCTTTTTATAGATACACATTTTACTCTTCAGCTCTAGACACTCCAACTCATTAGATTATTCAGAGAATTAGAGATTCCCAGTGATGCTTCAGCATCTGTGCACTTTGCAAGGTTTGTATAAAATATACTACTTGATTTGTAATTGGAATTTAAGGAGGAGGCAACTGAAATATGCATTGATGTAGTTATATATAATTCAAACTGAAAATAAGCCTACCTACCACAGTGAGAATTTTCCCATTAGGTTCTGCTACAAAGAAGTACCTGTCATTTCATTGTTTATACCACTTCTGGTTCTTTAAGAATCTCAGCGTGCAGAGAGAAGTTTTTTCCTGAAGATAGGTATTTAGTGTGATTCACTGACAGGCATCTTTGAAACCTAAGTCAAGAAATGTGGCTCTCCCTCAGGTCCTTGATAAACCTCACAGCTTCTGAGGGTACTTAATGAGAAATACTAACTGTTCATATTTTCTGTATCTATATCTGCACAAATATCTCTTAATTCTGGATATCTGCCTGTATAACAGCACTTCTTATACCTTTTGAACAGTATTCTTTTGTGGGCAACAGATTTCTTCTTAAGTCTCAAATTCTATATAGTTTAGATGTCACAAGGAAAATAAGATATAAATGCTGAAGCATGAAGTATTCAGACTTTATATGTGAAAATAGTGAAAGGAAAAGAAGAAGAAATCAGCTATATGAAAATAGTGAAAGGAAAAGAAGAAGAAATCAGCTATATGAAATTGATAAAATCAAAGGCCAGCCAGTCTGTAGGACACTTGGGCCACTGGCCCACAAAAGACACTTTGAGAACTCTGGTTCTCACCATGGATCGAGCCCTCCAGTTCTCTGAGTCCTTTCCCCATGGCTTACTTGCAGAATAGACTCTTGTTCAAAGGAGGACAGAGTCTCAAGTCTTTTTCTTTGTATCTGTGGCCCCTGAAGTGTCTTATCACAGTGACAGCTGTGATTACCACCATCTTCATTGGAATGGATGGAGTCCCCAACCCAGCGGATGACCTTTACACAAATCTTTCAGATGGGTTCCTATCATGAAGTGTAATTTTTTCTCATATCTTTTCCCAGTTCCATCTCTTCACGTCATAACACCCCACATCTCATAACGGCAGCCATTCACAAGACCATTTACCATTTGGGTTTTTCTCTTTGTACTCCATGTCTATAACACCATCAAATAAGCTGTTCTTCAGATGTTCACGATTTTCTCATGATCTCAATATTTCTTCTCCATGTTCTTAATAGAAACATCCATCATCCAGACCCTAACCTAAAGTGGATTTTATATACCAGGGAAAACCAGATTACTGTTACACACATGGCAAAGCTGCACAGTGTACGTAAAGTTCATTTTAAAGAGAATAACAAGCACAGAGGGCTGGAAGCTCTTCTGATTTTAATGTTGTGCACTCCAGTTTCATTTGATTATTAGGACTGTAAGGGATAAAAACCTCAGTCACATTAGGCCTCTGCAACATTGATGCTCCTTTAGCGATGCACTTTAGAGTAATGGAGCAGTTCAGTGTTGGAGAAAGGGGAGGCGTTATTTTTTCCATTACTTAACTTATAGAATTGTTCTGAAGAGTATCAGTGACACTTAACTGCCTGTGAATGACTTCGCCTCCATTTGGGAACCACTGGATTGTGGAAGCTTTGAAATCATGTTCCTGAAAGCAGTGCTTTCCAACCTTGGCTGCACATTACAATCTCTTGGAGGAGTCCAAGCTGCAAGACAGACTAATGAAATCAGAATCTCTGGGGGTGGGGCCTGGGTGGCAATGTTTTTTAAAGCTCCACAGGTGGTTCCAATGTGCAGCCATGGCTGCGAATCACTGCTTTGAAGGAATCACAAGATCTAGAGCTAGAATAGTCTTAAAGCGATAGTTCTCACACCTTTGCCTCTTTCAGGAGGCTGGTCCCTAGAAATTGTGATACTCTTTGTGGAAGATATAAGGGCACATATATTTGCTCTTACTTCTTTAATGAGTATATAACCTTCTTTGGTGGGGGGGGGCGGGGACTGAAATTTGTCTTCCCATGCCCCCAAATATGCTAGCTAACAGTTACTGAGTGCCTAAAATACTTTGTGCATTAAGTACTATATATGCACCTCAATCCTAACAATAATCTTATGATATAGGTCTTTTATTACAATCATTCGTTCTTATTTTATGAGTAAGGACACAGAGGCAAAGAAAAGTTCAGTCACTTGCCCAAGATTACGCAGCTGGAAGTTGACCCCATGCACCCTGGCTCTAGATTCTGTGATGTCTACTGACTCCCAGTCTACACAGAGGGAAAGTCAAACACTGATTCATTCAACAAATATTTACTGAGCGCCTATAATGTGCCAGGCACTGCTCTAGAATGTTCAAGCACACTTACTCATACTTTTATTGTTATGAATGGCTTAACAGTTAACAGACCTGTGTATCACTGTCAGAAAAATGACTTAAAGTCAGTGGTTTTAAAATAATTGTTCTTGGCCAGATGTCCTAAAATATCAACTCTTCTATATATAACAACCTTATACAGCAAGTTAACTATTTAGTTGAAAGTATATTTTAAAAATTTTCTTTGAAACTCCTCTTTGACCCATGGATTATTTAGAAGTATGTTATTTAATTTTCAAGTGTTTAGAGAGTTTCTTGTCTTTCTGTTTTTGATTTCTACTTTAAATCACTCTCTATAGTTTAAAATTCTTTTAAAATTGTTGGTTTGTTTTATATCCCAAAATATAATAGGTGCTTGTGTATTATGCTATTGTTGGGTGGAATATTCTCTATGTCAGTTAGAGTCTGTTGGTTGATTGTGTTATTCACATCTTCTATATCCTTCCTGGTTTTATGTCCTGACAAGGGAATTGAAGTCCTCAACTATGATCATGGAATTGTCTATTTCTCCTTTCAGGTTTATCAAATTTTGTTTTATGTATTTTTAGGCTCTGTTATTTGTTCTGCAATCTACTTTATACAGCCAGTTCTTTATTTATTAATGTTTGCATGGCATAGCTTTCTCCATCCTTTTTTCTTTCAATGTACTTATGTCATTTGTTGAATTTGAAGTGAATTTTTTGTAAACAGCCTATAGTTGTATTGTTGTTTTTTAAAAATCCACTATGAGAATCTCTTCCTTTTAACTAGTATAGTTAGGCCATTTAGATTTAAGGTATATATTGAAATATTAGGTTTTATGTCTCCCAAGTTAACTATTTATATAACCAGGGTACATTTTTATTTTAGAAAGTTCACCAAGAGATTAAATAAAAACAACTATCAGTGAGACCCCTGACCAAGGGTTCTTTGTTTATTTGTGTGATTTTATGGCTAAAGTAAGAGTTTGATATCATCCACATGAAAAGTTTTCTGAGCTAAATTTATTGCAGCCATTCTCAAATGTGTGGAGTTCTGGAGTCTCAGATGCCCATTTGTCCATGTGTTTCATGGACCCAGAACTTTTTTCTGAAGAAAATTTTAGTCCCATCTGGGGAAATCCCTTTGTCTAGCTCCATGCAGAAATTGGGTGGCCTTATGTTCTGGTACGTGCTGGTTTGTCATAAGAGGATGCCAGTGATGCCACAGCACAGTAATGAATGTTTGTATTTACTCTTAATGAGCAGCAGAGCATATTTACATGCCATTATCAGTTACTCATGTCCCAGTTATTTTGCTGGATATCAAATTATCCCAGAATTTAGAGGCTTGACATCACCATTTTCATATGCTGACAAGATTCTGTGGGTCAGGAATTCAGGAAGGATAGTGGGGATGGTTTGTCTCTTTTCCAGAATATCTGGGCCTTTGTCTGGGAAGGCTAAAAGTCTAGAGGTGACTCAACAGCTGGAGTCTAAAATCATCTGAATGCTCATTCACTCATGGATCTGGCAGCTGGGCTGGATGATGTGAGGACCAGGACTGCTAGTACTGGAGTACGTACATGTGGCCTCTCTCTGGAGCATATCTTCTTCACAGCATGACAAACTCGGGTGGTCAAACTTTCCTACATGGCAATCTGGGTTCCAAAAAAGCTGTTTCAGCAAACAAAGAAGAACTGCATCACTTCACTGTCCTGTCTGAGGCAAAACACTCACAAGCCCACTCATCATCAAGGAGAGGGAACACAGACTCCTTCCCTAGATGGGAACATTGTCATATAATTTGGAGGGGTCGTGATTTACTTGAGAAAAAATATTTAGGGAGTACTATCTAAATAGAGTAAATATTACCTATTCTTATAATTCTCTAAGTTTAAAAAGAATTCCTTATATTAAACTATCACCTGAAAACTTCATATCTAATAGACCACATTATTTTGATCTCCTATAAAATTATTTTCATGCTTTAGTAGTTCAGCATTAGTTTTATAATATGTTACTGGAGAGGCAGTGGCTTTCATCATCCTAAATTACAATCATGTTTCTCATTTATTGTTATTTCATGGACACAGTAAGTCGTGTATTGGTTAATGCCTATTTTGTACAGTTGGGAAAACTGAGGCTTTGAGAATTGACTTTGTCTAAAGTAATAGAGCGAGTTAATGGTTGAATGGAGTTGAAATTCAGGTCTCTCTTCCTCCTGGGCCAGACTCTCTCTGTAAGAACTTGCCCTGGCTTTGTGACCTAAGGTGTCACTCTATGACTCGCTACCTCGCAGGGGTTTAGCATGACCAGAACATAGCTTGGCATTCTGAGCAGATTATTATATTAAAAAGATGTTCTTGTTGGCTTGACAAACCATGTGAATGTGATTTGAGAGACAGACATGAGTCAAGGTAATGTAAATACAGTTAGGCTGTGTGTGCTTGAGTTTGGTGATAAGTTGCTTAAGGAGTTGTGCAGGGCCAAGCTTACCAGTTAACCAAAGACAATGGTATGGGCACTCATTCCTTGCTCTTTGACCTTTTAACTTCTGCTCATCGCTGCTGCTTATATCTTAAATTTTCTGCTTTTCCGCAACATCCTGAATGTACTGTCCCACAGTGTTTTGAGAGGAAGTCCTGCAGCTGTTTGGAAACGTACCCTGATAATGGCCGCTCTGACTTCCTTTCCTCGGATGTTTGTTCTGGAATCCCTGCAGAATTCTCCACTGTCTTAGTCTCCCTGCTGCTGTCTAGCCTCTTAAACCCCAGTTAGTCCAGGTAGGTGTTTAGTCTGTATAACTTCTCTCTGTTGGTTTCTTAAAATAAGGAAGGTTATGGAAAGAGAGAAGGCTGTTGTTTCTTCGTAGAAGCTCATCATCCTTGAAGAATAAGAACTCAGGGTGAAACAGAGGTCTGTGTAGCTTGGGTCTTGAGCAGCACATTGTCTAGTCTGGCCAACGTGAGAGCACTGAGGGAGAGAAAGCACAGAGGCCCAAATTCCAGGGCGGCCACTTACTGGCCTGTTTATTTTCTGGAAGAACCCCACTTTTTTATTAAACTTATCCTCTGAAATTCATCCCCCGCCCCCATGCCTTCTGTTAATACTTCTGACATTGGTCTTCGTTGTTTAGTCTCACTTTGACCCATTTCGTGTCCTTTGACCCTGCCCTTCCTAAGGCTTCACTCCTCCCTCTCTCGGGCTCCCTTAGGTCTTCCTTCAGCCACTTTCTTCCCAACGCTCTGACTTCCTTGCCCTCCGCAGCTGCTCTGCAGAGCCCCGTCCTAGATCAGTGAGTCACTGTATTTTATCCTTTCCCTGTTCTTCCCGCTGCTGGAGGAAAGTCACTGTGAACTTATGTGTTGATGTCAGTACAGCGTATGTGCCCTAGCCCAGCTGTGCCCTTGTGCTGTTTTGTAACTCCTCTCTGTGTCCTTACGCCACTCTGTCTCCTATTCTCCACTTCCACCATCCCAGCCCTTTAGCCCTCTTTTTAAAGCCTCTGCCCCACTCTGAATCCCTCACTCTCAGCGTTGCCTTTCCCTTGCTTCACTGAGAAATTATCAGCGTTTATTGTCGTGCATGCCTTTGGCTCCTTGCCCTGAACCTGCACTATCTGTACTCCTCCTCTCCAACTCCTGTTCTGTTGTGGGAAATAGGTGACCCTTCTCTGTCCAAGACCAAATCCTTTCTTGGATTGTAGAGTCCACTCACCTTGCTTTCTCATTCCATCTGTGTATCTTCATTATCTATTTCTATTTGTTCCTTCCTCTCAGCATATGAAGGATTTCTTTTTCCTATTTTTTTTTTAAAGAAAACACTGTTAATTCTATAATTTCCTCTGGCTAGTACTCTAATGCGTTCATTCCCTCCTTAGCCAACCATTTTCCTTCCCTCCCTCCCACCCATCCTGTTGTACAGCAGGTTTTCGCTAGGGCTGGAGAGAAGAGTTCTGGTTTTCCTGGAGCTTACCTTCTGGTGGCAGAAACAGTAGTAAATATGTGGATAAGTAGACACCATTCACAGAACGTGCTAAAACGGGAACATGAAAGGGGTGACAGCATGACTGGAGTGGAGGGGGCAGCTTCAGAGAGTGAGATTAGGGAAGGCCTCTTTGTAGCATTTGGGTTGAGGTCTAAAAGGGGAGAGGATAAGCCTTGTCAGGACCTGAAGGGGAAGATCTTATTGATGAGATCTCCAGTGATCTCCTGCTGGTCATCCATTGGCCCATTTTGCCCTCATCATACTTAACCTTGATGTATCATCTGCACTGTCAAGCAGCCCCTACTTAGCTGTGGGGGTGGTCTTCCTGCTGCTGTCTTCTGCCTTTCTCCATACTTCTCTCATAGCCACAGACCTCTCTGTCTCCTTTGCAGATCCATGCACTCTGCACCTGTAGACTTGGGATATGCCAGGTCTGCGTCCTAGGCTCCCTCTTCTCATTCTACAGACTTCCTGGGTGATCTGACCCACAACTGCAGCTTCACCTTATATGCAAGGGACACCTAACTCTTTGTCTAAAAAAGGCCTATCTGCTGAGCCTCAGACCTCCTCAGGCAGCTTCTCAAATGAGCACATCCATAGCTTAACTCATAACCCTTTTCTCACCTGTAACTGGAATCACACTACCTTTTTCTCTTTCACCTGCCATCTGATTTCTAATCAAGATCTCTATAGTTCTTTCTACTTCTCATCACCACTACTGCCTTTTTATTTCTTGCTGAATTATTGTGGTTCTTTCCTCATTACCCTCTGATCACATCGCTGTTATCCATCCATGCTCCCCACATCTGTGAGCTGATAGTGCTGAGATGATCTCCTCTCTCCCTTGTTGAAGACTTACTGCGCTCACGCTCCCTTGAGCTCCAGGGCAGAGTTTGCACTGCAGGATGACCTAGTGGGCTGGCATGCTGTACCCTTCCTGACTTTCCAGCCTCATCTCCCACCTCTCTCCCACACCTACTTTTTGCAACCCAGCTTGGCCGAACTGTCTCATAGTTTGCAAACATCACAAATTGTTTTTGTTTGTTTTGTGTACTCATGCTATCTTCCTGTAGCATGCCCTCTCCGATTTTGTGGTCCTGGCAAACACTCACTCTCAGTCTTTAGTTCTGCTGAAATATCTTCGAGATCCAACTGTCCAGACCCTCCAGCAGGTGGAGACTCCCTCCTTTCTCTTCCCTTACATCTTATGCAGTTTCTCTTAGGTGCTTCTCATATTATTTATGCCTGTTTTGTTTATCTACTTGCTTTCCTCTGTAGAATGTGAATTCTGAAGGTACAGTGAATTTTATCATGTTCATCTCTATATCTCTAATATAGAACCCAATCCATGGTAAATAATAGCCATAAGAACAATCAATAAGGATAAAAATAACCATATCAAGTGAATATGAATCATGTGAGGCTGGTAGGTCCCTGGTGAGGAGCCCAGCTCAGTGCTGCACTGAAATTATGACATGCCTTCACTTCCTTATTGTCAAATACTGATAGCTTTCATAGAGTAAAAGGCAGATTGTAGTTTTGTGTGTGTGTGTGTGTGTGTCGGGGGGGGGAATGGCTCTGAAAAGAGAGTCAATGACTAGTACTTGTGATGGACACCTCTAAGAAAGTGGAGTTCTTGGAATTTTCTGATTAAGAAGCAAGTGTTGATTTTCTCTGCCTGGATCTATGATGTGAATAAATATATTGCAAAAGCAATAACTAGAAAGAAGAAAAGGTGATACATGCGTTGTTTCAACAAGGACATCAGTCTGTGCAACCAGTTCTTGTCCAATGAAAGAAAGGTTTTGTGAACAGTTGAAAACAGCGATAGTCTTGAATCAGGGCATGCGCAGAAGCTGCTATGAGTTAATGCACTTCGATTCAGGAGAATGGTGTGCACAGACGTTTCTATAGGCCAGCAGATGTGGCAGAGCTTTAAAGTGGTTACTTTTTATTGTTTTACTTTTATGGGGAGAAATTATTTATGCTGTAGTATCTGAGCATTTAGGGGTTCATGGCAGACTTAGGACATAACTTTCACAAATGTCAAATGTCTATTCCTTTCCCTAAGAAAATAGAGCTGAGAACAGATGGCACTGTAATGGTGTTTTATTTATCTCATGTGATCTAGGAATGAGATATTCCATCTAAGCAGAAATTTTTAGGTAACTGAACTACCAAAATAGTAAAAAGTTACTGTTTTGAGTAAAATCTTTCTCAGAATTTCCTTGTTTCTCTTCTTGAACAGAGCAAGGAGAATGTGCTCTTGCAGGGTCAGCAGAAGGAATAGTATGTGCTCGTATGGTGATGTCTTCAGAGGTGACCTATGTGGGCGAAGTGTTTTTTTTGTTATATTAAATGATCTCAGATATTTAAATTTCTCTTTAAAATAATGTTCTTCCTTCTCCCCTGCTATCAGGAGGTGACCTATCACTATTTACTACTGTCAGCATTTCTGCCTGTTATAGATTCTCTTTTCCTAATTACTTTTTGTCCTGTTAGAAATTTCTTTTTCATGAAAAAAATCTCCCCTTTTGGAATTTACTAAATTAATGTGTTATGAATTCAGATGATTATAATTTTAACAACAGTTACTATTATGTGTTGAAAGGAAAGCCCTAAGGGTGGATGTAAGGATTATCTGTGGGTAAATGAGCTAAGAACAGTGGTTTTTACAACAGACTTTCTATTGTGTGTTCTGACTTCTGTTTTTTTTTTTGTTGTTGTTGTTCCTGCTTCTTTTCTACACTGAGTTATTCCTGTTGCATATGAAAAGTGACGTTTAGGGAGTAAACCTTTGCACAGGGGACTCTCTCAGTCAGTCGTTAATACGTTTGGTGGACACAGGGAAATCACGACTTCTCTGGGTCTCTGTTTGCTCATCTGTAAATTGAGAAGGCTGGACTAGATGATTGATGGTCAAGGTCCTTTCATGTTCTCATGTGCCAAAAAAGTAGTTCAGCAAAGAAGAGTTTGAAAGCTCTAAGACCAAAGTGACTGGAGGACTGAATGATCACTTTGGGTTGAGTGTCATAGAATCATCCCAAAGTGGGAGGGTCATATTTAGAAGGTGTGGAAGGGGGAAAGGTAGACTGGTGGGAAAGTGTCTTGAGGAAGGCCTTTCAGAGAGGGGCAGTCATTGCAATATACCATTTTAGCTATTCTTAAGCATACAATTCTGTGGCATAAAGTACATTCACATTGCTGTTAGGGTGTCTAAACCACTATGCATTTCTAGAGCTTTTCATCACTGTACCCATTAAACACTCAGTCCCCATTCCCTGTTCTTCTAGCCTGCTTTCTGTGTCTATGAATTTAACTATTCTAAGTACCTCATCATATAAGTGGAATCCTGCAATATTTGTCCTTTTGTGACTGGCTTATTTCACTTGGCACATGTTTTCAAGATTCATTCATGTTGTAGCATGTATCAAAATTTTATTCCTTTTTAAGGCTGAGCCGAGTAATATTCCATCGTATGTATCTACCATGTTTTGTTTATGTATTCATCTGCTGATGGAGGTTGGAATGTTTTTCATATTTTGACTGTGAACATGTGTGTACAAGTATCTGTTCGAGTCTGTTTTCATTTCCTTTGGGTATGTACCCAGAAGTGGAATCAGTGCATCATATAATAATTCTGTTTAAGTTTTTGAAGAACCACCAAACCACAGTGACTATACCACTTTATATTCTCAACAACATTGCAGGAGGGTTCCAGTCTCCCCTGGAGGAGGAGTAGTTATATGTGCTCAGTGTAAATCAGCTTGACTGGAGCCCAATTTCACATAGGCAGAGGCATCAACTATAATTAGGACATTAGATTGGGCCCAGATTATGGAGGGTCTTAAAGGCTGGCCATGGTACTTTATTGTATAGGCTTCAGGAAGCTGGTGAGTGATTCTGAGCAGGGGAAAGTAGGATATAGTGGTACTGTAGGAAGGCTAAGGGTCAAAGTATGTGTCAGATGCTTGGGACAAGGGTCGGCAGAAGGTTGCAGTTATCCAGTTGGGAGACCTAGGCTTCATGTCTGAAGATAGGAAAGGCAGGAATGAAAGTGGAGACACTTCTGGGTGCAGCAGTGCAGCATTGGCCACAACCTATGCACACTCACATTGACTGGGGGTAAGGATGTGAAGGTGAAGAGCGGTATCTCCTTGACCATCAGCATCATGACTTCTGAGGTTCTAAGTTGAGGACAGGATGTAGAATGGTCACCTTGTCTACTGAAGGAATACACATTCACAGCAGATCACGAAGCTGTATCTTGGACACCTGGAGTTGACCCCACATAGTTAATCATCCTAGGGCCTGGCCCTCTTGAGTAGGATAAGATGAATGTTAGCATGGTTGCACAGGTACCAGAAACACCAAACTCAAAGTAAGTATGGAGGGAAAGAAGGGAAAAGAGGGTGCCAGTTAGGGTGTCTAAACCAAAATTTAAGCTAGCTTCAAAGTTCCTATTTTGATCTTTGATTTGTACAGTGTGTAAAAATGATACCATCCTATAAACTATGACAACGACGCTGTTTTTTTTGTGTGTGGCCGATTTGTCATCATTCATGCCGGTTACTGACTGAAACCCATTCCTGCCTCAGAATGCTTCAGCCCCCTTTCCTCTCAGTTACTTTGTATTTCCACCACTAAAGAGTTACAGGGGGCACAAGGGTCCCCGTAGGTTGTCCTTTGTGTTACAGGCAGGTAGAGGAGCGTGTGCCTGTGGGTGTGGTGAGCGGATGCCTGGGTGTGGATTTTAGTGGATACTGGATGCAAGACAGTTTTAAATAACTTACTTAAAATAGATAGAAATCTAAAATCAGGTCTAAGACATAATTAATTTAATTAGGCAGAGTATGGGGAAATATGCTTAAAAGTTGTTCAAGGCATCATCACCATGATGTGGAAGACAATGAGAAAGCAGCTGAAATTGTGGTGTGTGAGACTATCTTGGGTGTATCTTGGGTGTATTGGTCTTCTTGATAGTAAGGAGCGCCATATCCGGAAATCACTCACAAAGGCTGCTACCTATCCCAGCGGGCTGAGGATGCCTGCACCACAAGGACAGCTGTGTTTACATGGTTATAGGACTCATTATTAATAAGAATTATTACTCTGGATTTCTTATAAATGGAGGTCTATCTTGAGACAAGTTTGTGTATATTTCTACCTATATCTTCAAATCTGTGAATTTAGATTTAAAAATTAATGATCCTTATCCTGATGCTGAGAAAGAAAATGACTCAGTTTTTAAAAAAACAATTCCTAGCCCACTTTTTTATCTGCATATTAAACTGTCGACAGCCTTTTCCATGTTTTTTGCTGTGTGGAGAGGGTCTGCTTGCTGACACCGAATAGCAGAAGCTTGACAAGCCACAGCCACCAACCCCAGCTGGTCTGTTTCACGTGTGCAGATATGCTGTTACTGAATGCAACTCCATTTTGAATCAGCCAGCCTTATTTTGACCCTAGGAGTTGGTGGTTTACCCTACTGCTGTAGGCACGTTAGAGGTGGGGAAGGGCCTATTTCCTCAATGAGTACTGGTTGCATGAAAGAATTAACAGGTTTTGAAGGGAACCACTTCATATTTTCACAGAAGTCCTTTGAGCTTTCTAAGAAATGAACCTCTTTCTTTCTTCTGGGAATGACCCCTGCGGGGACTCTGAATTCTGTTTCAACCTGAGCACAGTGAAGCTTCTCTCAGAGAAACTTCTCTCAGCTTCGCTGACTTTGAGGGCTGTTGAACAGTATGCCCTGTCACCCAAGGAAGCAAAGAAGGCTTCAGAAGAGGAGTCAGTCCTTGTAAATCTGTGCTTCAGGTCCTTCAATCACCCGTGCTCACTGCCAGCAGATTGCACATTTTGAATCTCCAGGCGGGCCTGTGAGACAGCTTTGAGAAACGACACTACGGAACTTTGCGGTACCAAACTCCTCTTTGTGGCACCTGAAAGAGACCCAAACTTTGAACAGGATCAAAGAGGCTGTAAAACTGGGGCTGTGGGATGAAAAGCTCCTCTGAGGTGTAGAACAGAGAACTTGGCAATGTTTGTGAAGATGACCTGTACTTCCTGTACAAGAATAGACAAGGGAGAGTGAAAAAATAAGTAGTTTGTGAGAGGCCTTGAAAACTGTGACTGGCCACGGGCAGATATTTTCCCTGGAAATTTACTTTTCTAGCTACTCAAAGACTGGGAGGTGTATTCTAGCTAATGTGGGGATTAAGAGGAAGGAAGCTTATGGAATAGAAAGCATGGCAAATGAAAGATAAGAGATGAGGAAGCTTATCTAGTGATTTGTTGGCTTGAATGTTGTTGTTTTTTTTTCTTTCTTACTGTAGAAAAACATCCACACTAGCAGTGATAGGGGGAAGGCAATGGAGCATAGGTACCAGGGGATCATGTGCTCATTGGATAGGGAAGTTGTCAGGTCAGGGCCTCAGGAGGCTCACCCTGAGAGTTGAGAGGAGATGCTTGGTCACATCTTCAACCTGACAAGCGAGACTGTGTGGAGTTTAAGTAACAGTCACATGGGGTGGAGCACACTTTTGGGAGGAGGGTGGTCCATTAAATAGACCTTCTAACTAGTCTGGCTCTGAAGCACTGAGCTATGCTGTTTCTCAGAGTTAGGAAGGGCAATATGAAATTAAGTAAGTTGTGTGCCTGTTACTGTGCAGAGTACTTTATGTGTTTTCTGCTTTAATGCTTCCAGAAGCTTCCACAGGGACACATGACCCTTTGACTTACCCTGAATAGACTACTATGGTCAGTTCATCTGAAATGGCTGTAATTTCTAAGAGATAATTTTAACATGCTTTTAAATTAAATGTAACAATTATAATATTTATCTAATATTGCAGAAAGTGCAGTTAATAGCAGAAAATATATAATCCCACTTCATGTCACAGCCAATCTTATTTTGGCATATTTCCTTTCTTTAATGCCCCTAAATACAGTTTTATATCTAATGTTACCAACTTTTCCCATGTTTTTATGAAATTTTCATAACTGTTATTTTTAAATTAATGGTATTTTGATTTCTTTTGGGATTTTTAAAGTGGGAGCATTGGTTTTTAATAACAATTATTATAAGACATAGAGATTTAATCTTAATATGATTTTTAAAAGAGGTGTTTTGTGCGAGATCTCAGCTATTAAAATACTCAGCAGGCAAGGTTAATTTTTAAAACTATCTTTTCTTGTGTTTCTGTGAATAGGGATCTACCGCACAGAAAAGGATAAAGGCACTTTGTATGAGCTCACGTTCAAAGGGGACCACAAGCACGAATTCAGACGACTTGTCTTGTTTCGACCATTTGGCCCTATCATGAAAGTAAAAAAAGAAAAGCTCAACATGGCCAATACGCTTATCAACATTATCGTGCCACTGGCAAAGAGGGTGGACAAGTTCCGACAGTTCATGCAGAATTTCAGGTTTGTTTGTTTGCATCTGTTTATCTTCCTCAGAGTGGTGTGTGCTAAACTCTGATATCATTTCCCGTCATCTCCCTCATTTCCCCTGCCAAGTACAAAAGCCCCTTTCTCTTCTTGTTCAGCTCTGTTTTCTTCATATAAAGTTTTATCATTTGTGTTTGCCTTCCCCTAAAGCAATTAAAAAACTGCCAGATAAGCAGATTTACCTTCAGAAGTGAAATGTAGAAAGGACTGGATTTTCATCAGGATCTGCAAAGATGGCCTCATGCCTGCTGTGTTCAGTTTTAATTGCATTTGGACTCAGGTTTGGGGACAGCGAGGGCTGTGGACTTGAGCTAGATGATGTGTTCACTCAGCTGCAGACTGGCTTCATTTATTGCCCTGTTCTAGCAGTGGCTGGAATGGGTTGAATCAGAATCTATTTTTTAATTTTAATCTATGTCTCCCCAGAGATTAAATTTAGAATTATGCTAAAAAGTTTTCAAGCACTCATTTTTATAGCCACTCAAGAAGACTAAGTGGGGTTTTATTTTTAGATGCGGTAATGTAGTTTTTGCATGTATATCTTTAAGCTCTTGTGCAGTGTTGTATCCTATAAGCTATATGGCTAACATTCACTTACTGGTTGAGGTTAATCAGCTAATTTACCTAGATAGCTGATTTTAAAGATGGAAAGTCAGATGTGTCTAATTATAAATCTTAGAAGATCAAACTTATTTCTAATCTTTTATTATTAAATTCACATTATTAAAAGCCAGGAATATTCACTGGTTGATACTTCTCAACATTCTGAGTAATAAATATATTTTTTAAAAAATTCTACCTTTGAGGGTAACCCTTTTTAAATTAAATCTTTAGGTCAGAATTCAGTCGTTTTAGAATAGACCTTTGGAGGTCATTTGGTCTAATTCTCCCTTAGTTCAGAATCCCTCAGTAGTATTCCTGACATATAGTTCTCTATGCAGTGTGTGTAAGTGTATGTGTGTATGTGTACCAAATAACTACCAACTTCACAAAGTAGGTTGCCTCTATGCTGACCATCTCTGGATAGAAAGCTCACTTTTATTAGGACCTGAAGTCTGCCTCTCTATAATTTCTACTCAGTGGATGTAGTTGTAGCCTCTGAAGAAGTGACTAAACAAATCCATTTCCTCTTAAACATCATGGCTTTTCAAATATGTGAAGAAAGCTATCATAACTACCTTTGTCTTTTCTGTCCCAGGTTCAGGAGTTGTGCCTTTAGTGGTGATATCATGCAGATCTGGGTGGGCCAATATTTCCATTTGTTCCCATTTTGGATAATACCCCTGTGGGTATCATCACTTTATTGTCAGCCATGTTGTTCTGGCTCCAGTACTGAAGTGTCTATGTCACTTTGGCTTCTTTTGGCTTTCCTTTGGTATTTCTGTGTTCTCTCTCTGTCTTCTTTTTGGAGGGGCAGAGTACTGCTGGTTGAGCATTACAACCATGGAACTTATGGTTGGCTCTAGGCATTAATTGAAATCATTATTCCTGGTGGCTGGTGAGCCCATTTCTAGGACTAGTTTATAGTGAGTTCCTGTGTCTAAGAAGTTGTCTAGAGCTTGGCAAGTTAAGGGCTCTGAGATTTGCTTCAGCACGTAGCTGGGCTTGGTAAGGTAGTGCTGATGCTAAAGAATGTCTGTCTGGTGAAGTAGGACCCCAGGGCCTGGAGAAGCGGGATTCTCTTTGGTATATATGACTGGCTACTGCTTTAGTGTCATGCGGATTGCAAATAATTAATAAGAATAAAACCAGAAGATAAAATTTTGTTGAAAAAAGTAAAATTAATAGCTTATAGGTATCCAAAATTGAGATAGTGAAATGAAATGTAATTCCAGTTAATGTTTTAAAAATGAACAGAAAACCTAGAGCCTTTTCTCTTGAAACACTCCTGAGATTGTTGCATGTGGGCAGGAGAGAGTGGTTGGGAAGACTTGTTACGTGGGTGGGATATTTGGAGGGCCTGTGTATACTACTTGACCAAACGTGAGACCAAGAAAACGACTTGGAGATGCAGTACTTGCCTTCATGGAGAGTAGAATCATGTGTCCCCTGTCCCTTGAGTTTATTTCTACAAGGGACAGTGGGACACAAGAAAGGCTGACCAAGACAGAAGATGTTTGAACAGAAGACTGAGTGAGGAGTTTGCTCTGTAGTCCAGGGATTTCTGAGTGTGTTGAGGTCTCTAAAGAAATGAGATGAGAGAGGGTATTCAAGCCTGAGAGTATTTAATTCTGTATCAAAACTCAGTAAAAGTGGCATTTCAAATTGGCCAGCAGAGAATGGATCGTTCGGTGCATGACTTTAGCACAATGAACCAAACATAGCAGGAAAAAATTAATTCTTATTTCACACCAGAATCCCAAATAAATTCTCTGCTTGATTAAGTATTTAAATACAATTAATACGACTATAAAAAGTATTGGGAGAAAACATAGGGGCTATTTATTAAATATTGGACGTCGTCTCTGTGAAGTTCCTTCCATGCCACGACTGGAAACGCTGACTGTGGACAGCACTGCACATGGCCCCATGAGTGATTTTTTAGTTCCTTTCGTGTTCTCTGTTCTGTAAATTTTTATGTAGTTAACATGTATTTTATGCTTTGTTTAAAAATTCAGTGAGAGGGTTTTTTGGTTCTTATAATTTAAACATGACTTTTTGGTTTATAAAAGTGATACATGGCTATTATAAGATGTTTAAACAATACAGAATACAAGAAGAAATAAATTATTTAAAAATTCACTCTTGACCCCACCTCCCAAATTAAGCATTTCAAACATTAATTGGACACCATTCTAGGTACTTTTCTTTGTTTATATGAAGATAGAAGAATAACTTGCTAGCTGGGAATAATTTAATACATGAGATATACTATATATTCTATTTTTAATTAAAGAATTAAATTTTATCTTACTCAGATTTGTGAAAGAGAATCTGAAGTATAACAAGGAATTGCTGACCTTTAAGAAAATGTTTTTCCACCATGAGAGATATCAGTTCCCAAGAGATCTCTCTAAAGTTCAAAAAGTGATTTTGCAAAACAAGATTGGAATTATTATGTACGTTTGCTACACATTTTAATTTTAGATTGGATCGATTAAAAAATTACAATAAGAAAAAGAAATCGGCAGTTATACTTTCTTCCTCTCCTGTGTTCCCTCTTCCAGTATCTTTAGTTATCTATTATTTTTACCTTGTCAGAGTTTGCAACCTTTACATTGTTTTGTAATCACAGTTCCTGTATTAAAGTGGACTCAGTGTGTTTTCATTAGCAGTCCTCTGACAATAGCTTCCTTACTCCTAAGGTTCTGGTTGGCAAAACAATTTTTCAAGAAGGGTTGTAAGTGCTTGAGAATAAAAAGCCCACTTATTATCTTTATAGTTTAACTATGACTTTGTTGGACTGAATCTTTTCAGGGGACACGCTTTCTGTAGGATTCTACAGAGATTATTCTTGCATCTGATAACACCATGGAAAAGTGTTAGGACAACTTGATTTTGTCCCTCCCAAAAATGACTTGCTTTTGCCTACGCCTAAAGAATTCCTTCTTTAGTCTTGAATCATAATAACTTAATCAGGATATGTCTCATCTGAGTGTCTATTGTTCTCTCTCACATTTTCCTGTACTTGTTTCCTTTTGTGGATTATTTCATTATGGAACTTTTTGAGATGTTCTAATTTTGGGTACTTGTCCTGCTTTGCTGGATTCTTTGCTTCACAGACACAATTGTAGTCTCAGGTCTTCTCCATTTATTAGCTTCACTCTATCTTTTAATGCCTTTATCTTTTATCTGCTTTCATATAAGCCTTTCCTTTACATGAGGAATTTGATTTTTAGATATATCTGTGCCTTGCTATTTTTAATTTATTACTTCTGTTTGTTTTATAAATATATTTTCTGAGCACAGAATATGCCTGTTAACCTTAATCTGTTGTTTTTGTCACTTCCTCTTTGAACTTTTTTTATTGAATTCACATTTTTATTAAGAAAGTATGAAATACTATAAGATATTTTCTTCTGTTTGAGTTATATATTTTTTCAGACTAGGTTTTTCATTGGCTTTTTGAACACTATTGCTTTCTTCTTTAATTTTGTTGTTATTCTTGAAATGTGGTAGCTCTGGTGCTTACCTTTATCCTCCTTCTGCATGGCATGTGGAGGGCCACCCAGACTTTCTGTTTGCTCTGAAGTAGAGATGGATTCTCCTTGGCTACCTCCACTTCTTGACTGAAAACTGCTTGTGTCCCGTTCCTACCTATAATCTGAAGACAGGGTATTTGTTGTTCTAATCACTTCATCTGTAGTCTGAAAGAGAGGTAGAAGACAGTAAGAATGCAGCTGAGGCTCTATGGCTCTTCTGAGCCCTGGGATGGATATGTGAGTTATATCAGGTTCACTCTACCTAGTTGTGGATGGATCTTTTCCTGAGGGGTAGGTTTTTGGCTCTTAGAATGGGCCTTTGGTTAAGGGCTGAGGCCTGAAATATCACAGAATCAGCCCCATTTATTTAGTTCTCTTATCTCATTTACCTGTTGTCTTTAGCAGCTCTTCCCCAAAACTCCCACAAGTAGAAAAGAGGAAAAAAGATTTTGGCCTTTTATTTAACTCTGCGTGTGTGTGTGTGTGTGTGTGTGTGTGTGTGTGTGTGAGAGAGAGAGAGAGAGAGAGAGAGAGAGAGAGAGAGAGACAGAGACAGAGACAGAGACATATATGAGATACTTCATTTGAGTGTCAGTGTCTCTCATCCTTTCTCCTCTCCCTGCTCTAATGAAGGAGATTGACTAAATGTGATGGTCTTTTGTCCTTTAGTTCTGCCAAGTCCACCTTTTTTCCAGAAGCTACTTCACCAAGTATAATTAGGTTATGTATACCTTCCTTCTGTACTTTACACACAATGTGGAAAAACTAAATATTCTTATGTGCTCCCCCTGTGCCAAGATCCTTAAATGGGGGTTGGGGGTCCTGCCTCTTCTCAGACCAGCTGTTCCCCTCTGCTGCCTTCTCACCTTGGCTGTCTCTCCAGCTCCTCTTCTGGAAGCAGTTGCTAGAGCTGGGAGCCACATGAGGCTAAAATGGAATCATCTGTTTCTTGCCTTGCTTTCTTCTCTGAGATATTTAAGGCAGTCTATTATGTCCCTTTCATTGGTCATTTTTTGGTAGCAGAACTTCTTCCATTTTCCATTATTTTTGTTATATGGTTTGTGATTATAGCTATTTGAAATTAATTTATTTGAAACCTCTTTCCAATGCATTTCTTTTAAAATGTAAACACCCCTTGTAGCCCATCCAACTGTTACTGTAGTTATTTCATCCTGCCTTATATTATAGCTCTTCATTCTTTCCAATACATGGTTAAGTCCTGGAGGCAGTTGTCTAGGTTTGCTTGGGACTGAGAAGTTTCTTGGGATGTGGACTTTCAGTGCTAAACCCTGGAGAATCCCAGGCAAACTGGATGGTTGGCCCCCCAACAGGGACCATAAATGAATATTCTTTTTAGATCTTATTCCAATAAGAATAATGCCTTACACAACAAAGTTAGCTCAAGGGATCCAGGCAGCATGTGTCCAGGTACAAATAATTTACACCAAAATACAGACATCCTCATGTACACAGTCACCCACATACACTCTCTCTTACACATATCTTTGAGATTGAAGTCCGTGAGAATTCTTTTGAAAAGCACAATAATTACAGGATCATTCAGACAGTGATGTTTTCATAGCACTGCTGTGCTCATCCTCTCGTTGAGAATTTGTTTACTGCATTATAGACAGTTTCAGTCAGGCACAGTAGATGGAGAACTTCTCAGGGGCAGAAATGTCTTATTCATTTTTTAAGACTCTCTGGTAGAATATCTGGAACATGGTCTGTTTGGCTATTGTTTGTTGAATGAAGGAAAGAGTAAATTAATAAATGGAATGGACTCCTGGAGGTGGACCTCAGAACAAATTCTACTTTGCCTTTTTGGGAAACCTCAGCTGCTGAATGATGAGTGAAGTTCATATATACGTGTTTTATTCCTTGAAACGGGCAGTGCTTTGAATGGATTTTTAAATGCCAACAAAGATGTTACTAGAAAAACGAGAATGCATTTTATTCGGGCTCAGCAGGTGACTGTCTCTTGATTCTGGGATGGATTTTTTCCAACTGCACACATAATTTTAAATCATGGTTTGTTGAGTGCTTGGCACTGTGTGTGTGCTTTTATTCTGCTCTGGCAAAGGAAGTTAAAGCATTATCTGGCAATTTTGCAGAAGGGATCTTTTCAATGCAGAGAATTTTATTGTTGGTAAGTGATGATTCAGTCTGCAGGGACTGGGGCTATGAGGGAGCTCTCAGTTTTGAAGCACATTGTCGCATCCCATGCCTCTGCTCCTGATCTCTTTTCTGCTTCTAAGAGCTCTGCCATCAGTCTGGGTTTCAGAGGCAGCTCTTACCTTTCTTCCACAGGAAAGAAACATTATTCTCAGAGCCAAACCTGTGGCCAGGGTGAGCCCTGCATGCCTCTTGCCTAGGGTCGATGTAATCTTCCCTGTTGTTTACTTTGCCTGGAATTCTCTTTTTCCTCCTCTCTGTGTTTTCATACCTTTTCCATCCTTCAAGGTCCCAGCCATTACAGCCCATAGGAATTACTGTGCTCTCTGAATTCTCTGTACTTTTCATCAGTGCCATGAGGTGTCCTTATTTTATTTGAGCTCATTTTATTTCCTATGTAAGTTTTTTTGAGGGCAGGAATCATATCTTCTATCTCTTTAGATTCCTCCCAGCCACCCCAGCTAGACAATGACTTCTTTTTAATGTCATTATAAAGAGCATCAAATAACTTGGCTTCTGCAATTAAAGCTCAGGGATTTCTAGAAATCTATGATGTGGATTGTTGTGTGAGGATTAAGGAAAGTAGCTAACAGAGACAAAAGGAATTAAATGGAAGGAAATGCAAAATATTAAAATATCACAAAATAAGCTCTCACCAGTAGAATCTTTCCATTAACTTACTTTCAGAAAACTCCTGTTAAAATTATGCATTCACATACCTCTACGTACACACATACATGTACACAAACATATTTACATACATACATTTATACATATTCATATACACATATCTACACATGCATTTACACACATATTACATATGTGTATATGAAGCAAATCCTCAGCAGAGGATCTTACCAGGTGAGTTAGGTGTTACCATTGAGAGAACAGGACATATGCAAATAACAGGTAAGCTTCCATGGAAAAAACAGGTCGAGACAAGTGCGGAGCCAGAGGCTTGGCCCTGAGAGGGCTGTCGGGACCCTGGAACATGAACTGCCAGGTGCCTGGGACAATCAGAGTCGCAGAGAGTAGAAATGGGAACTAGTAAAGGTGATTGTGTCTGCTCAGGAAGGGTGAGACTTAGCAACTGTGCTCCTGCCTTGTCATTTCCTCAGACAGTCATGCCACCCGGGGTTTCCAAGGTTTTCTAGAATTGTAAATGAAAAAATGCCTTTTTACCTTTGCTTATTCAGTCTTTAAGACCTGTAGTATTTGGCACACACAAGAAAAGCCATAGTCAAGGATTCTAGCCTAACCCTCTTTGGACTTTAGCTTTCTCATCTGTAAAATGGAATTAGTGTCTTCTTTATTTGATAGACTTCTTATGGCAAAGAAGGGTAGGATCCAGTCCCCTTTTCTGGCACTAGATGGCCGCAGTGGGCCAGGCCACCTGTGTGGCCTCTTGCATCTGAGTTTTCATTTACCAGATCTGCATATCGAAATTTCATTGTTTTCTTGTTAAGATCAATACAAATACAGGTAATTATGATGGTCAGCCAGAAGTGTCTCGCTCGCTGCCTCATCTCTGCTGTTCTACCAGTTCACTCAGTTTACTTCAAAATCCTTTTGCACTTTATGAAATAAGTGTTTGTTTGAGCCTTGCCTATTGTGAAAACAAGCCTAAACACACATGTGCTTTGTTTTCTAGGGAGACGTGCATCCAGCAGGATGGGAGAATTCATCTAACTGTTGTTTACTTCGGGAAGGAAGAAATGAACGAGGTCAAAGGAATACTTGAAAACACTTCTAAGTAAGTACGAAGTGGAGCAATAATCAGGAATCATGGTGACTGAGCTCATACATATCCAAGGCTGAAACTTCTGTTTTAGGTTGATTTTCCTGACAGTATGGGAAAACTGGGAGGTTGTTTGGTTGCTGGCCATGTTTCGGGGAATTCTGCGCCCTCCTTCCTTGGGAGACCACCCTACTCTGTCTGAGACTAGTCTTCATTGTGCAGGGTATTGATTTTGACTTTGAGATTAACTGCCCT
Organism: Macroglossus sobrinus; assembly: GCA_004027375.1. Lineage (NCBI taxonomy): Eukaryota > Metazoa > Chordata > Mammalia > Chiroptera > Pteropodidae > Macroglossus > Macroglossus sobrinus. Next base: position 680,443 of record PVKZ01000424.1, on the reverse strand, counting down.
GAGCAGTGAGGGTGGGGAGCACAGGCTCCTTTGAGCTTCCACATGATTGGATGCCATCATTCTTAGAACTGTAGATTTGGGATCTTTACTTAAAGAGTAGGAATTAAGGAGGACTCAGCTGTGAATTGAGCTCCATCCCAGCCACAGCTTGCATGGCTGAGTGGTATCCATACTCATATCTCATCCACTTAGCAAATAGTCTCACTCTTCTGACTTTCATTCATGATGCACTTTGAGAGATTAGGAGGAAGCCAGAAGTGATGGCTGGGACAGGATCCTTGATTAAATCTACTCAGTTGAACAGAAATTATTTAACCAAGAACTTTAGACTTAGGCTTGTATGTTTATTCTTTTTTGATCAGTTGCATGGAGGAATAAATATATTCAAAAGCAGCAGAGATAGGTTTTTTCCCCCTACCACAAGTATTTATCTAATAAATATCTATGGCATGTTGTACGAGTGAGAAAGCTGGAATGGTACTGCCATGCTTTTCTTGGTTTGCCATGGAGATTTGTAGGTTTCAGCTGAGTAATAGGGCAGGGCTAGTTTCTTCATAAGTAAAACTTGGAAAGTGATCAATAGTTAACTCAGCAGCAGAAATGGTCTGAATAGGTCTATATGGTCTAAATATAAACAGGGCCTCTACTTCGCATTTCCGGTAAATGGTTCTAGGATGATAGTCAAAGGATAAGATTCCAAGATTTAGTGCACTTTTGTATTTATTGTCATGTTTTCTTACTAATTTTGTATTAATGTGTACAAGATCAGAATGTTAATTATAATTATTCAAACATTCTGAAGCTGTCTACTGGCCAAATTTTGTCCATCAGTTGTTTTTGTAAATAAAGTTTTATTGGGATGAAGGCACACTTATTTGTTTACATATTATTACATATATTACATATATGGCTGCTTTTGTGGTACAACTGCAGATTTGGATAGTTGTGACAGAGACTATATGACTTGCAAAGCCTAAACTTTACTGTTTGGCCCTTTACAGAATAAATTTGCTGACCTCTTTTCTAAATCAATAAAGAGTTAAGAGTTTAAAACTAGTAACAGCTTAAAGCTATGGTCCCTACTGAAGGGAGATCAAAGAGAATGAAATAATTGAATATCTTAAATGTAAGTGAAATAGAAATCTCTCGACTGCAGTGCATTGCAATATCCTTTTCATCTCTGCTTAGGAATGAGGAATGTCAATTATTAGAATGTATGTCCTCTGCACAGTGGATAGGTTTTAATATCTCTGGAAGTGTCCATCCCTGAGCATGATCTTTTAAAAATGTCCCAGATGATTCTAACATGCAGCCAGGATTGAGAGCCATTGTCTTAGAGAGTGGCAGTCCATCTCAGGAGCTTCCTGGGAGAGGTCTTGATCGCAGCCAGCTGCCCATTCCGAGGTATTTTAAGTAATTATCCAAGTGACCCCAAGACGCATCCAGGATTGAGAATCTCAGTGGGCCCGGCACCTTCTGAGCACAGGGGATGACCAGACATTTACTAAGAGATACATATAACCAAATTCACAGGAGTTTGATGGGTAAGTGGAAGGCCAGTTTAGACATAATCCTCTTTCTAGTGACTAGAATGCTTAAGGACATTATCAAGGCATTCTTTTCAGTATCAAATTACCTGGCAAGCTAAATTCTTAATCAGAATGTTGCTTGGTGAGCAAAGAATGAATAGAATCTGAACATGAAGAGTGAAATCATTTGAGTGGTAGGGATGTAAGTTTACTTCAAATTCTGGAGAATTTCCAGAGGTTATTCTACCCATAGCAGAGAACTTTGTGCTAGAGACTGAGCTGATCAGTGCTTTAAAGCAGTGCTGCAGAAACTTTGGCAAAATTAATCAGAATCTCAGTTTTCTGTGTTGATGTTCTTGATCTGTTAACTGGTGATAATGTCGCTGATGCCTTGGGGCGTGTCCTGCCCCCTCTGTGGTGCAACTTTGCTGAGACCACCTCCCTTAGGAATGCCCCACCCTTGCAGCCAGCCTGAGTTGATCTCACACTGCTGCACCGCCACTGCGCCTTCAGATGAATCTTCCTATTCACCCATCACCCCAGCCTGGTACCCAAACCGGCTTCTACCCTTGTCTTGACAATTTATTACGGCCTCCAGCCAAAGTGGGGACATGGTTTGCCCCATTGCCTTTGTTCTCATTATTTGCTTCTACTCTTTCTACTTACTCTAAACCCCCGCCTGAGTCCCCACCTCTGGAGCTGTTCCTGACCTTTATTCCTCTCCTCTCTGAACTGTACTCCCTTTCAGCACACGTTATATTTAGCACTTGGCATATGATTTGGCTATTTAAATTTCTTTCTATTGTCCTAACTAGGTTATAAGATGCTTGATAAGTAGTACCATATCACATGCCTCTTTGTAGCTCCAGCACTTAGCAGAGTGCCTTACTCAGAAAATTTTCAGTGTTTGTTTATTAAGAGAAGGATAATGGGAGGTATATAGTAAATTTGTCAACACAGTAATCTATATGAAAGCTTATATAAGAAGCTTTATTTAAATATAATTTTTATCATTCTTTTAATATGGTAAAACTTTTGTCTAAATGCACCTTACCTTTAAATAGTAATCATTATTATTTACATGGATTATCTTATTTAATATTCACAGCAACCTTATGAGGTAGATGTTGTTATTATTGGCCCCATTTCGTAGACAAAGAAACTGAGGCATAGCGAGGTTGTTACTCAGGCTGCCATCTCTGACCTGTGGGAGAGCCAGGATATGAACCCCGTCTGTGAATTCTGGGATGTCCAGTCTAAAATTGCACCAAATTTTCACTCCAATATACTTTCTCCTAAACCCCACAATGGTTAGTTGAAAGTAATAATATTTGAAATCAGTCTATATGAAACTTATTTCATTTGGTTATCAGTAGTATGATTACACTGTTCTAAATCCAGCTAATAAGTGTATATATTTTAAAAACATCTTTTAAAAATCCAGTTTAATGACTAGGTGCAATATTTTACTCTCTCTCGGTTTATGCTAACTCATTTGAGATTTACTTTTTAATTAATTGCTATAGATCAGTGTTTTGCAAACTGCAATTTGTGATTCATTAGGGGGTTGTAAAATAGATTTAGTGGGTTATGTACAGTGTTTGAAAACACTGAAATAGAATAGGATAGATGATATCAGAGTGCCTTCCAGCAGTAAGGATAAGTATTGTTTCATGAAACTTTAATTTCTGTGCATGTGTGTGTATGTGTGTGCACGTACTGTGTCCTAATGTGTAATATATTGCTTTGTAAGAGTTGCAGTCAAAATAGTTAAAAGCCACTGCCGTAGAAAACAGCACAAATCAGTTTTCAGTATCTGATTCTTATTCCACAGAGTTTTCTGTATTAAGCTCAGTTAATCCCAGATTAAAGCCAAACTTAGTAGCTCTCAAATATACAGGTGCTTTGGATAACCTGGTGTGCTTTTGAAAATATGCATTCCTGGGATCCAGTTCCAGAAATTCTGAGTCCGTGGGCCTGAGATGAAGCTTGGGAACCAACACTTAGAATGAGTTCCACATGTGATGTTGATATGGGTGGCTCATGGCCTACACTTTGAGAAATGCTGGATTAGATAGACATTTACTTATTGCTGTGTTAAGTTAAGTCCTCACTTAATCCCAGTGATAGGTTCTGTGACTTAAAGAAAAACAATGTATAATGAAACCAGTTTTACCATAGGCTAATATAAACAAGTGTTAAATTCCTATGGCATGTCATCAACATTATAATGAAATGCCATTGACTGTCTAGTGTTATTCAAAGACCTGTTGTATTAAGAAATTTGAAAAACATTATAACTGGTAGATGAATTAGCATAAGTTGACATTTACTGCATGGCAAGTTTATTTTTATACAGTCATGAGGACACAAAAACATCTTTCAGCAGAATTAGCTTTGAGATTAAAGTACTAGAAATGAGACACTGCCCTGCCATTGCAAGTATGTGACATAAGAGGGAGTTGTGTGTGTGTGTGTGTGTGTGTGTGTGTGTGTGTGTGTGTTGTCAGGGACCTGCTTTGCCATGGTGTGTGTCAGCATATCATGCCTCTTTGAAGGGATTTGTTTGACATGTACCCTCAGAAAGATTATATCAGGACATCCCAGAAGAATATTGGAGGGGAGAGAGATTTCATTCTGTTTTGTTTTGATTTGTTTCTGAAAGTTGAGCAGAATTGTTGCTTTGTTTTACTTTTTTTTCTTAAACGAAGAACTTTTAGAAACTCTCATCTGCTAAAATGAAAAATGCAACATAGTGAATCTCTCTCAAACAGATAAGAGGCATGCACCCTGAGAAGCACCTCACACACCTCAGGCTTGTGACCATCTCACCTGGAATTTGCCAGGGAATGGGCCAAGCATGATTCTGCTTGGTGGACCAGCGCTTTATGGAGATAAGCCTATATTTTTCGGCATTCTAAATGTTTCGTTGGAAGATTCAAACATGGCATATAGATTATATTATTGTGACACTGTTAAATTTCCTGAGTGTGGTTATTATGTTGTTATAATATTATAAAGGGAATGTCCTGGTTCTTGAGAGATACTTGTCTTTGAGGGTAAAGTTGTCATACTGTCTGCTATGAACTCTCAGCATTCAGAGGAAGAAAGAAAAAATGTATGGCAAATATTAACATCTGGTTAATCTGAGTAAAGGGTATGTGAGTATTTATACTGTTCTTATATTTATGAACATTAAAAAATTTTTCCATATATTGGGTGAATATATTATGAAAATATTAAGTGATATGAAGTTCATACAATGAAATATAATGCAACAGTTAAAAGAAAGAAATGTGATGTCAGCGAAAATGGTGAGCAAACAAACACTCTCATCCATAAAAGCAATAAGAAATTTGTTTAAAATGGTTAGAATCAGCTCTTTAAGAACTCTGGAAATTAAACAAAGCTTGCAACAATTTAGAAAGTGTTTATCCTAGAAAAATGACTGGATTTCAGTATGAGTAGGGAGTTCTGTGGAACTTTAACTTGCCCTTTCCCACCTCCCTCTTCAGCTCTTCAGTAGTCTTGAAATCCAGCAGCCCACCAGCACAGCAAGAAGCATAGCCTGGCAGCCACCAGGGGCCAAAATGGGTTTAGAACTCCTTTAAAACGTTGTTCCCAGAGAATGTCATTGTCTGACTTGTCTAGGGGTCCCCTGGAAGATTCCACTTACAAGATTATTTTTATTTGACCTGACTCAGGGCTCTCCCAGTGGAAAAAGCCTTTTTCTCCAGGGGGTATTCGTCAAAAACAATTATAGAAAGTCTGTAACTATGGTTGCCTGAGCTGGTAGGTAAGAGTTGGGGAAAACATTAGACTAACCAAAAAACTTAAAAGCTGAATCTGGAGAGCGAGATCTGCACAGGGGCTTTGAAAAGCTCTAGTACATTCCTGGAGATCTAGAAGAGCAGATACATGTCTAGGGCTATGCTCATACTTAGGAAAGACCTAAACAGGCCCTAACATTTTATCTCTGGATGACCTTGAGGCTCTGTGCAAGAAGGAAGTAAGGCAAACAAAGTTGTTAACTGCCAGGATGAGTGTTAGTGGCATGAACACGAAGTTCCTTGGCAAAGACTTAGAGACTTACTGGTTCCAGTTATTTAAGGAAATCTCTCTAATCATTAGCTTACCACTAAGTGGTCACACACAACAAAGACTAAAGACTACAGACTACAGAATTAGTTCATGAAAGTCACTAAACAAACAACAACAAACTGCAATAACAGACCCTGAGTTGATTTTGATTTCCAGGGTTGATACTTTATATTATTTAAAATATTCAGTTTTTAAAAATTATGATGCATATGAGGAAGTAAAAACATATGGCTCATGCATAGGAACAAAAAACAATTATTATAAATTGTCTCTGAGGAAGCCCAGGTGATGGACATATGACACACAAAGACTTTAAATCAGCTGTATTAAAAATGTTAAAAGAATTAAATATTAATAGAACTAAAAAGTATGAGAACCATGTCTCACTAAATAGAACCATGTCTTACCAAATAAACAGGTGGAACTTATAAAAAAAGAACCAAATATAAATTCTGGAGTTGAAAAGTAGAATAACTAAAATGAAAATTTTACTTGTTGGGGAGGGGGTTCAATAAAGGTTTGAATAGACAGGAGAAAGCATCGGTGAACTTTAAGACAGGCCAATGATCCAGTTTGAGAAACAAAAATAAAGAATGAAGAAAATGAACAAACCTTAGACACTTGTAGTATACCATCAAGCATGTCAGCATAGACATAATGGGAGTCTCAGAATGAGAAGAGAAAGGGGCAAAAAACAAGTACTTAAGAAATAATGGCCCCAAACTCCCCAAATATGATGACAAACGTTACACATCTAAGAAATTCAACAAACTTCAACTATGAAAACTCAAAAGAAATTTACACTAGGCATAGCATAGTCAAATGGTTCAAAGACAAAGATGGACAGAATCTTGTAGGCAGCAGGAGCGGAGCAGCTCACCAGTTGCAAGGAATTCTTAATGAGATCAGTGGCTGACTTCCCATCAGAAGCAGTGGACGCCAGAAGTGGAATGGCATATTCAGAGTGCTGAAAGGAAAACTGAGAATTCTATATTCAGCAAAACCATCCAACAAAAATGAAGGAGAAATTAAGAAATCCACAAATAAGCAAGAACTGAGAGACTTCATCACTAGCACACTTACCCTGTAAGAAATATAAAAAGGAGTCCTTGAGGCTGAAATGAAAGGACACTAGTCACAAACTCACTTCCAGGTTAAGAAATAAAGAATGCAAGTAAACATCACTACATAGGGAAATATAAAATACAGTATAAATATTTTTGTTTATAGCTCTATTTTTCTCTGATGTGATTTAAAAGTAAACTACATAAAGCAGTGATTATAAATGTATATTGATACGCACATGCATAAAGATATTTCAATAAAGTAACAGTACAAAGACAGGAGAGAGAGTGGAGGAACAAATTTTTGTACACTGCTGAAATTAAGTATTTCTTCAAGAAGAAATAGAAAATCTAATTAGACCTATAACAAGGAAATGGATTGAAATAATAACCAAAACACTTTCCACAAAGAAAAGCCCAGGCCCAAATGGATTCACTGCTGATTTCTACCAATCGTGAAAGATGAACATTCAAAATATAGAGGAAGAGGGAACACTTCTCAATTCATTCTGTGAAATCATTATTATTCTGATACTCTAACCAGATAAAGATATCACAAGCATAGGGAATATAGTCAATAATATTATAATAACTATGTTTACTAGTTCTATTATAGTGATTACTTTGTAAAGTATAGAAATGTCTAATCAGTCTTGTACATCTGAAACTAATATAATATTGTATCACAACTATAATTAAAAACTAAATTTTAAAAGATCACAAGAAAAAAACTATACACCAATATCCTTTCTGAATATTAGATGAAAAATCCTCAACAAAATACTAGCAAACTGAATCTGTCAACATGTAAAAAGGATTATACACCATGACCAAGTAAGATTATCCTAGGAATACAAGATTGACTCAACAAAAATCAGTCAGTGTAACACAAACCACATGACCATCACCATATACACAGAAAAAAAAAAAATTTAAAAAATATGCATTTAGCTATTCTGGGTATTTACTCTAAATGGAATCATACAATATATGACCTCTGTGTCTGACTTCTTCACTTAGCATAATGTTTTGAGGATCATATACATTGTAGTATGTATCAGATAGTTCACATTTGTGTATGGAAATGTAACTACTATTCATATGTTATTTTGTATCCTGCAATTTTACTAAATTTGATTAGTTCCAGCAGTTTTTGGTGGAGTCTTTAGGATTTTCTATATATAGGATCATGTCATCTGCAAACAAAGGCAAGTTTACTTCTTTCTTTCCTATTTGGATAATTTTTATTTCTTTTTCTTATCTTATTGCTCTGGCTAGGATTTTTAATACTATGTTGAATAGGAGTGGTGAAAGTGGGCACCCTTGTTTAGTTCCTGATTTTAGAGAGAAGGCTTTTTAAACTTTTCACCATTGTGTATGTTAGCAATGGACTTATCATATATGGCCTTAAGTTGAGGTACATTTCTTCTATACCTAATTTGTTGAGAGTTTTTATCATGAAAGATGTTTAATTTTGTCAAATGATATTTTTGCATCTATTAAAGTGATATATGGTTTTTGTCTTTCATTCCATTAATTGTGTATCACATTTATTAATTTGAGGATGTTGAACCATCCTTGCATCTTAGGGATGAACTCCACTTGATCGTGGTATATAATCTTTTTAATGTGCTCTTGAATTCAGTTTGCTGTATTTTGTTGAGGATTTTTGCATCTATGTTCTTCAAGGATATTAGCTTGTAATTTTCTTTTCTCTTATATGCCCTTGTCTGGCTTTGGTATCATGGTAAGGCTGGACTTGTAAAAGGAGTTTGAGTGTGTTTTTTTTTTTTCTCCGATATTTTGGAAGAGTTTGAGAAGGATTGGTATTAAATCATCTTTAAATGTTTGGTAGAATTCACCAGTGGAGCCATCTGGTCCTGGACTTTTATTTGTTGGGAGGTTTTGATTACCGATTCAATATCTTTACTCATTATTGATCTGTTCAGATTTTCTGTTACTTTATGATTCAGTCTTGGTAAGTTGTATATTTAATGAAATGTACCTCTTTTTTTCCTAAGTTTTATAATGTGTTAGCATATAATTGTCCAATAGTAGTCTCTTATGATATTTTGTATTTCTGCATATCAGTTGTAATGTTTCCTCTTTTGTTTATTATTTTATTAATTTAAGTTGTCTTATTTTCTTAGGTAGTCTAGTTGATGGTTTATCATTTATTTATCTTTTCAAAGGAAATTTGCTAACACAGAATCATATCGTACAAACAGGCCTGTAGAAGCTCAGAATCTAGAAAATTCTTAATTGTTTGAAGTACTTTAAATTCTTCACTGTGTTTAAACATCTTCAGTAAGTAGAACTCATAAGTGATTTCAATATTTATGGCTGTTAGGTTTAAAATTGTAAATTATACATTAAATATAATACTGATTTCTATGTAAATTTTTAAGTGCTTTTTTTTTTTTTAAAAAAAAGAGAGCTATTGTGGGAAGTGTCACATTAAGAGAATTTCCTTGCAATGATGGGAAGAAATCTGTATTAGAGTAAATCATATTAGACAGCAAGATGTTTTATCATTTTTAATCCGGCAATTCTGGGAAATGCTAGTCAATTAGAGAAATTAAATCTTCAGTAGAAACAGTATCTTTCTCGGGTCATTATAACCTTTATCAGAATGATTAAAGATAACTTGGAGGAGTCCCCAAGCACCAGACTATGTAAAGGAAAGGAATTGAATGAGAAATTTAAGTTTAATCAGCCAATAATACAATTCAAGAAGAAAAGAAGAAATTATGAGTAATTATGAGTAATCATGTGGCCTTTTGAAACTGCAGACTCTGATTCATAATAGGAAATCAGATAGTATAGAATGCAGTGCTCTCATTCTATCATGAAAAGTGCCCATTTCTTACTAGGCCATTTTTTAAAGCATGCCACTAAATATTACATTTTTTTGTATTGGTAAATTAAATATTTTGAACCAAATTGCATCTTATTTTTCTCAGCTCTCTTTTTCTTCTATTATTTATACATTTCTTAACTTCTTAAAAGCTTGGGTTTGTGTCTATCCTGTGGAATCTGTTGATTGAGACTCTTTCTGATGTGAGAGGTGGACTTATGTGTGGAGGCATCTCCAGCACCCGCCTGAGGGAAGAAGGCGACATCTCAGAGCATCGTTCCCCAAGAGTAACAGATATGAGTGCCTCAGTGTTTCCCATTGATTCATCTCTGGATTCGCCCAGTGTTTATTGGTCATCCACTGTGTCCCTGTATGAGCATTGTGTGAGATAATCTCTGAAGATAGAAAAAACAAAAAGTAAGGCAGTTTCTGTCCTCCAAGGGTTCAGTGACTGCTAGGTCATCCTGTGCATGTCTGCATGAGCAAAGGCACAAGAAGGCACTGGGCATAGGAGGACAGAGACAGGACTAGGCAAAACTCCTGGGAGCCCAGAGAGGGACTTCAATTTGCAGCATGGCATGAGAGGTGCTGACACTTGACATGGGCCATGAAGCTTGAATGGGACTTTCACTGGAGTGTATGGAGAAAGGACCTCTGAGAAGGACCACTGAGCAGAGACAGGAGGCCCCAGCCATGTCCATGCCATCAGTGACCATCTTTTGGCTGGTCACTGTGGGGCAGGGGGGACAGACAGAGTACCAAACAGGGTTCCTGCCTGTGTACTTCTATGGTCTGCATTTTGGAGTTGTAGCCTTGTGGCAATGTTGTGCAAATTTTAAACCCATAACTGCCAGACCACATTGGAGTGAATCACTTTTTTGCGTTCCAGTGTGTTCTTGCTTTTTCATGACTTGGCTGCCTCTTAATACACTGTTTCAAATACTATTAAGCAGCGGGTGCTCTGCTTAGTGAGTCCCTTGACCATTGAGCAGCATTTCTGAGTGAAGACATGGGACGTGTTGAGGGAAGGGGCCTGGCTGTCTTGCAGAAGCCATATTTTCTCCATCCTGTTGCAGCCTGTGTTCTGGAGCTGGTTCTGGTGAGTTAGCAATGGGGTGGGAGGGGGGGTGTCCCACTTCCAGGCCAGATGTTTAACAGTGTATTATTACTCTGTGTTCCAGAAAAGAGTGCAAATGAGGTTGCTCAGATTCTCCTTCTGGTGTTTCTAGCTCAGCCTTCTTTCATCATAGAGAACACTTGTTAACGATCAGAGAACCTTCCTGGTGGCATGAGAGGAGAAGGAAGGATTTCCCCAGATAATGGTTAATTATAAGAAGTGCTGGAGTTGTACCATTATCCACCTGCAGACAGACCCATAGCTGAGCACAGTGACCTGGCAGCCACTAGGAAGCACAGGTGGTTGACAGAGTTAGCCCTGGGCCTTCTCCAGTGCTCATGACTGACTGATGGTGCTTCCCAGGCCAGCAATGACTTTGTCCTCACCCTACCTCTGTGTGTATTGATATCCAGCTCCTTAATGAGGCCTTCAGCATAGAGCCATCACATGTGTGTGTTGCCAGGCCAGTAGTACCACACATGTTTCCTGCTGGCCAGAGTTGGTCAGGGTGGATGAGGAAGCCATGAAGAGCTGGCCCAGGCAAGGTGATGTACACGTGAGGTAGGGAGTGGGGATGGGAGAAGTGGAGGCTACTGGTGCAACATGTGCAATGGCCTTGTAGAGTGAAGGGGCTGTTGTGTGGGCAGTGAGAAGACAGCTGGGTTTTGTGTCCTGGGGCTTTCTCTATGGCCTGCAGACATACTAGAGAGGAGGTTTGAAATGCATATTCAGATTGGGTAGTGCCACAAATGTAACATGGATCATCTTATCTTTGCCGAGAGGTTGGATGAAGAGAAAGGAAGCAGATTGCCATTTGCATTAGGCCATATGGAGGGTGCCCCAGCTTAGAGGCATATAGAAGTTGATGTTTCAACACTTTTTTTTTTTAAGTTCTTCCAAAAATTAAGATGTCAAACACTGGGCATAATCTTCTCCCCATCTCTGCCCAGGGACTTTGACTAATAGGCAAGCCCCACTCCTCACCCCACCCCCTACTGTGGCAGAGCAGAAAAGAGCAGCTCAAGCCAGGGTTTGCAGAAATTTTGGACAGAACAAACTAGATTAGCTAATTAGGTAAGCATCTATGCCAAATGACCACTCTCCCCTCTAAATTTGTAGTGGTCAGCTGTCTCTCTACAGTGCATTCAAAAACTGATCACCTGCAGGCTTGTCATATCTTTAATGTTGTTATCTCAGTTTCTGATGCTGCCTTGTATACTTATGTAAGTATTCAACAGGACTTGACTTCTGTAACTATTTGATATATCTACACAAATGGACTGTAAGCTGTTCAAAGAGGAAAGTCCTACAGTTCCTTTAATGCAGCATATTAGGGAGCTGCATTCTTCTTCCCTTGATGAAAGTTGTTCAAATATAAAGCATTTTTATATTCAGACTCTTAAATGATAGCTCCTGGAAGACCTCTTGGAGGAGATCCCTGAATTATGAGTCAGATACAACCTGAATGAGGAAAGCCCTGCTCCTTCATTGCATTTGGGGATGGTGGGTGAGTCCTGTGAAACCTGGTGAGAGATGGCCCTAAATGAACAGGCAAAATCCAGGCATCTCACAAGGGTAAAATGTTCCTGAAACGTGAGCAAATAGGGAAATGGGTTGAGCTCACTTCCAGGGGCTTGGCTGTAGAAACATCCAGGGGAGGTGAAGGCGACTGCAGCTGAATGTCTTTGGAGGCAGGGAAGTGGCTGTCCTTAACCAGGGCCAGACCAAGGAATGAAGAGACTGTAGAACATAACCTCAGTGCCACTCAGAAAATATGAGCTGGGGCCACCTAGCCAGAGGAAAGAGTCAAGATAAAATTCTGAGAGAGGAAGAGAATCCCTCCCAGAGTAAAGCAGTGCTGAACAGGATGCAGAAACGTAGAAACTTAGAAGTTTACAGTGTAAAGAGGCCTTGGAACTCTGTGACCATCAGATTTTACAGTGAGGAAAATGAAACCAGAGAAATGAAGTGAAGTGCCCCCAGTAAATTAGAGGCAGAGAGTTAGGATTAGAATCATTTATCTGTTCACACGTTAATTCACAAACATCTGTTGAGTGTCTCATGGGGACCAGGCACAGTTCTAGGCCCCAGATCCAGGTTTTCTGACTCATGCACTGGTGTCTTTCCCATCATCAGGCCTCCTGTCTTGATCTAAATCTGAAAAAGCATGTCTGGTATCAGACTCAGACAAGATTAGTCCCACAGTTCCCAGGGTAAAAATCCAAGCTAACTCCCAGATCCAAAAGAAGATAATAAGTCAAGAGGTAGCAGAACTAGTCCTGCTGATTACCGGATGCAAGTACAACTTAGCGTTTTAAAAGTTTATGACTCCATATTTGTGTTGATCTTTATCCAAGATAATTACTGAGAACTCAAACTGAAAAGTAGAAATGGATTTTTGTACTTGTTTTGAATACATCAGGATTAGGGAGAAGTTGGGGGATGCAGATAAGCCAGGTAGTTGGGAGGGCTCAGAATGATAGACAGGGGGGAATTGGGGGGCTGGGAGAATGGAGTGAAGGGTTAAAGAAGTATAAATTAGTAGTTGATAGATGGTCATGGGGATGATGAGCACTGCATAGGGAATGCAGTTAGTGTTAATATGTTGGCTAGGTGGGGGGCCAGGGGAGGGAGGGAGCAATTGGAGGGAATGTTTTATGAACTATATAGATGTCTAACTAATGTACTGTATACTTGAAACTAATTAAAATAAATAATTTTAAAAAAAGAAAAGAAAAGAAAAGAAGGATGATGTCAGCAGGAAAAGGAGAATTTCCCAAATGCCAGGCCTCTGCATGGGTAGAATTAGGAGATAGAATAGAACTGAAAGTGTTTTTCTAGTAGCTCTGTCTGGTAGAAGACAATCCCTGTCCCACTAGGTGCTGAATGAGTTCCTGGAACTTTTGTTCAGGACATGCCCCGTTTCTTTTCCTGGGAAAGAACAGTTGAATGAAGAAACAGCTTGACTTCACTGCCACGGGCCTGGGAATCCTGGCCTATGCTAACAATAGCAATAGCTGATGCTTACATGGTGCTTTATATTCTTGGCAGTGTTTATCTAACTAATAACTGTGAGACAGTTAAGGAAGGTGTTATTATTCCTGTTTTGCAGATGAGGCAACTGAGGTTCTGGGGATTAATGGGCTTGCCTAGATCACAGAGTTAATCTAGGTGTAGATCTGTTATAGAAACATAGACGTATATCAAGACCATCATGCCTGGCTCCTGGAGTCAAATACGGATGGGAAGATGCTAGGTGGAACCATTTAAGTGGGATTTATTTCCTTGGCCCTGGTGGTGTCCTGGGGGTGGCTCAGGAGGCATGGAGATTTTTCTGTGTTCTGTTGACCTAGTCGTCACTGGTTAGTTTCTCTATCACAAAAAAATACTCATTAATCATGACAATATAGTTTTTGATCTGGCGAAATTACTAGAGAAACAAGAAATAAACTGGTGTTAAAACTTCACTGGGTGTTTATTCTTGATACTTTTAATACCAATGAGTTTTTGATGAACAGATCATTTTGTAACTTCTTGGATCGTCTCGGTGGCCTCAGGGTTACAGAAGAAACTTGGGAAGATGTGGATGGACCTTGACCATGTATTTGCAAGGGGATTTGTTGGCTTGGGAAGCCTGGGCACATGAGTTACTGTCTGGTCTTTCCTTTTAGAGCTGCCAACTTCAGGAACTTCACCTTCATCCAGCTGAGTGGAGAGTTTTCCCGGGGAAAGGGACTCGACATCGGAGCCCGCTCCTGGAAGGGAAGCAATGTCCTTCTCTTTTTCTGTGACGTCGACATCTACTTCACCTCGGAATTCCTCAATACGTGTCGGCTGAATACCCAGCCAGGTAAGGGCGTGTGGAGTCTGTTCTCTCGCTTTCCCTCAGGGTGGCATTTAGCTCTGTCACACTCACGTGTCATTCTCTTCCCAATTCACTCTGATGTCCTGCTCCCTAATCAGCCTTATTTACCCCAGTGACGAAGAAAAGGAAAATCATCTGGTTTAATTGATAGTGTGGGCCTGTCAGTCATCATAATTCTGGGACTCTTCGTCCCAAGTTCATGTTTATAACCTCTACTCCATTTTCAGCTGTGAGGTCAACTTTGGTGAACATCCACAGGACAAAGTGTGGTGGGGAGGACATGACATGGAAAAATGTCCTGAAACCAAAGGGAAAGGAGTAGTTGTGAAGAGGTACCAAGGGAGGAAGGGCTTTACATGGAAATAACCCACAATATGAAAACTATTTTCATAGAATTTGACTCATAGGCAAGACTGATATTCAGCTGATCACTACTGACATGGGCATGTCAGTTGTTAAAGCATTGAAATTCTTCACGTAAATTGATAAAGAGCAGTTGCCCTGGTCTCCCTAAGTCTGTGCCTGCTGCCCTAAGTCACCCAGGTCTCTGGCATTCTTTCAGACAGCCCCACGAGCAGCAATTAAAGGGTTAATGTCTGGTAGAGCAGAGGGCACCAAGACTCTCTTTCACACCCACTCCTTAGTGCCAGAACCACTGACTTGTTACTATTTTGAATATCACTACTGTGATAAGAGGTCAGAGATATTAGAGAGTCTGTCCATCTCATCTACCTGGTACAGAACTTCTAAGATCTATTTTAGACTTGAGTAAAGGGAAAAGGAAGAGTGGATGCAAATATTTGGGATGTTTCAGAGAGCTGAATATAAATGAACAAACCTAATAGTTTTTTTTTTTTTTAACCTGTTTCTTTAAGCAGATGTTTGTTTTCTGGTTTTCAGGGAAGAAAGTATTTTATCCAGTCCTGTTCAGTCAGTACAATCCCGGCATAATATATGGCCATCACGATGCAGTCCCTCCCTTAGAACAGCAGCTGGTGAGTAATTACTCCGCAGGTGCCTTTGTGTGATTCTGTTTCATGTCTTTCATTACCAGAGGCACCTGACCATGAGTAAAGGTGAGTGGAAATCTGTGGATTGATTCCCACAGTAATTTTAAGTTTGGCCAAACATTCTGGCCTTTGCTCCCAGTGCCTTGTTGATTAAACTTGTGTGCAGTATTTAAAAGTGAAAAATAAATAGGAACAGTACCTTACAGAAAGGTAATTTCACACCTTCATAGTTTTCTTCTGTGGTTTTTGGAAGCTAGTTTATTGCATTATGGATGCAGCACATTTTCTCTTTATTACTACAAAATCCTGCAAAGTAAGAAAGATGAGATTTATGTTCCCATTTGACAAATGAAAACCAGAAGTCAGAAAGCAGTGGGTCACCCCAGGGCACACAGCAAGTAAGTTAGCAGGGACTAGATCCAAGGTCCTTCTCATCATGCCACATGGAGAGTGGAACCGCACAGTCACCAAGCATTTCTGTAAGCTGAGATGTCTCTTTGCTAGTGGTGGCAGGTGCTCTGTCCATCAGAGAAGCAGTGCAAAACAGGCAGCTGAGAAAAGCCAGAATGGGGTCTCTGTACCACACATTGGCATGCCCCTCTGAGACTATGTTTCCCATGATTGTTGTCACCCCCCAAGTTGGGCTGTGACCTTTTCCTGCAGAGAGATCAGCCAGGCTCGTCTAAAGCTGCTGTCTGGCTCAGGCTGAATCTCAGGGGAGCATCTGACCTAGGGGAGGTCTGGTTTTCATTGCTTCTCTCTTCTCTTGAGGCAAAGTCATGTTTCTTCCCACTGAGTACCTTGTAGGCTGGGGAAAAGAAATTTGCTGTGTGAATGTAAAGATGCGATAGGACTAAGTCTCTCATGCTTCTGTGCAGTGGGAGAGTAAACAGATTTTTCACTGAAAACTTGTGTTTTATGAAATGCTTTTGGAGGACACATTCTGTATTTAAGCTTCTAGAAGTAGCAAAACCTGTTTCTCCAACCATATTTGGTGCCCCCTTCCAATTAACCTCTGGCAGTTGAGGCAATGATCTATTCCGGAAGTTTCAGCTTGGGTTCCTTCAGGTTGGACAAGGTTTATTCCTCATCCATGTCTGAGCACAGCTTCACTTGGGACCCAAGCCATACAGCACAGAGATGATATAGTTTTCTCTTCCCCCAGTGAAATTCTAACACCACAGATATGCTGAATGCTTATACATAAACACAGCAAGAGAGGTTTTCGTTCCCCTAAAACAATCTTTTTCTGCTTTGGGACAGTATCATCTTCATTGAGACAGAAACTTCTTATTTCCTTTCTGTAAGAGTTTTAAGCTTCTAATAGGGTTTGTGGGGGAAATGAGATACAACAGTTATTTTCTTTCAGTCAATCAGAATAAAAGTTTCTTTTTTAAAAATGAAGTACCACTTTACATTTGACATCAAATGTGATTAATGTTTTGGCTTCAAATTCATAAAGACCTTATTTGCTTGCAAAGAATTCTGTTCATTTCACAGTTTAAAAGTTTTATCTTTTTGTTACCATTCCTATAGGGAAGCAGGTACCATGGGTACATAGGGAAGCCACAGGTATGGTGCAGTTAAGCCAGTTTCTCAGATCCTCAGAATTACTGGTCAAGCCAGAAATAGAATTCAGATCGCTGTGTCTATAGCTGGAACTTCTGGATTAGCCGGCAACCTTTAACATTTACTTCTAAATATAACTTAGACCTTTCCTAGTCCACATAAGTCTGATCCTTTGGGGTTCAGTACTTATACAGAGAAACACAGCAGTTGTCCCTGAAATGAAGGGCTCTCTGTCCAAAAAAGGAAAGTTGATTATGTTTTTGATTATGTTCTTTACTGGATGAACCATTTCTTGAGCACTTGCTGCCTATGGGGAATTAGTCTGTGTATTAGTGGAGGAGTTAGAAGAACTGAAACAGTTTCACATACTCAGAAATGATTGCAGGATCATTTCACCTACTCTCTTATATTTTATAGACTTGCCCAAGATCACACAGCCAACGAGTAACAGAACTCAGGCCAAAACTAGGGTTTCCTTACTCTAGTGCAGCGGAAATAGATTTGTTTAGGATCTAGATAAGAGCTGAAATGTAAAGGATGTGACCTGACAGAAATTCCAAGGTAAAACATCAGACTACAGAAACTAATATCCTGAAGATAGAATGTGTATGAGCTGAGTTCTAAACTAAAAAATAATGATTACAGATGGATAAATTAGGAAAGATTTCCTACCATTTTGATTCAGTCTGGAAAGATGCACATATATTAATACAGACTTGATAGCCTTCCCTGGAATGCATCAATATTAAAGGTGAAGGGAGAACATAGATCCATAGTGTAGCTGTACCGGAAGTTACTTACGTATGCAAACAAAAGACAGCCTTTTCCAACAGCTGCAAACACGGCTTCATGGTTATTACCTCTGGCTATTACCACTGTTGTTTGATAAGATTTTGCCTGCAGACAAAAGCAAAAAAACAACCTTATGATTTTTTGTGTGTGTTCAGACTACTTGTTTCTTTACTTGAGTACAGACCATTAGTAATAAGTAGTAAGTGAAGTCATGGGATTTTATACGATTATTAATTTTTTGAGTTTTAAACCAGACATAAAACTTGTGGTGCTTTAATGTAGAAACAGCTCTCTAAGAAAAGAATGACTCTGATTTCACTAATTATTAACTTTAAACATTCCACTTTTCTGCTTCTAGCCTTGTCGGTTCTCGCTGGGGCCTTGGCAGGAGGCTCTTAGCACTTCTTTCTTTAGCTTCTTTCCCTTCCCTATGCTTCAGTCTTTCCTTTACCCTCGGCCAGAGATACATTTCCAAAATGCAGATTGATTACTTTAAAAAAATCTTTTATGGCATAAAGCCAGTGGTGTGCCGGTAAATGTTTAACAACCCACTCTCTGAAAGGGGCGGGGTGGGGGGAAGCCCTGATTCATAGCATTTTGCCATTTCCTGTAGTGTCAGTAGAGGTGGCCTGTTTCAGGCTCCTGATGTGCTGTCAATGACAGAGTTGGGAAGTGCCTTGAACAGTCCTGCTGAACTGGGCCTGGCCGGCTCCAGCACAGTGCTGCAACCTTGATTCCTTGTTGGGATTAACTGCCCTCCACAGACTGACTCTAAAACTGATTACAGAGAGAATGTTTGCAAACCCCAGCACCTGGCACATGGTCCCAACTCAGCGGACACCCAAGCCAGCCTCTCTGCCAGGCAAGCCCCCTGCCCAGTGTCCCCTCATCTCCTTCCACCTCAGGCCATCTCCTCACCACTTCTACCACCCACAGTGGCCAGTATCTCAGTCTGCCATGCGTCCGTCCAGCCCATTATTTAAATGCGATGACTTTGTGCCACTTTGTTCAGTGTGTGAACGGTATGTAGGCTCCTGCCCTCATTCTTCCTCTGATTAAACCCTTCCCTTTCTACTGCCTCCAGAAAGTGTTTTACTACTAACCTGAATTTCATTTAACTTATAAAAATTGCTGACTTGACATAATCCATCCTTTTATTCTGTTTTTATGTATTCGGGAAGCAGACACTCACTGAGTACCCAAAGTAACATGAATAGATGCCACCCACACAGCCTTTCGTCAGCCAGCACTGTGCCTGCATTATCTCGTGTAATTCTCGGGAAGGGGGAGAGGCTTTATTCTGCTCATTTCACAGATGAGAAACTGGAAGCTCAGAACCATAAGTCGCTTGCCCAGGCCGCTAAGTGGCAGGGTCAGGAACGCCAGTGCTGCCTGGGTGATGGAAACTGGACTGAGAATGCCAAGTGGACACATTCTTTGGGCTCAGAGTGCTTCTAGGAGGGTATGGAATCTAGCTTGAGGTTACAGATTTCTAAAACAGAACCTGGACAATTCCTTGTTCAGCGTGATACCCTTCAGAAGACATTTAATTTTTTTAATGCAGATACCAATGAAAGACTTTAGAAATATGTGGGTTAGTACAAATCTTAACGCAGGTGACATTTGAGTTTATTCTTAAACCAATTATTTGAAAGCTGTGGCTCTAGAATACTTTATTTCTTAAGAAATAGAAACTGTCAAAGAACTGTGCCTTATCACAGGGCACATGCAGCCTCTGGAATCCTTTGTATTGTGATCCCCGAGCCCTTAGGGCCCAGATAACAAGGAATGGACAGTGTGGGGTCAGGGGGCACCCAGCCCAGCCACAGAAGCCCCAAAGCTCAATGTGTCTGCCAGTCATGGACAGGGCTGGCTACATACCTGGCATGGCCCGCCCAGTGTGCAATGAAAACGCAGGGCACTTGTTCAGAAACTATTAAAAATTTCAAGATGGCAATAGCAGAGCCTTAAACTGAGCCCGAAGCCTTCTCAGTGTGAAGCCTGTGGACTGCGTGGCTTGTATACACACCACTGTTGTTTCTGGTGAATGTGAGGCTGCTCAGACATGACCTTGATTCTTGGGAGACTCTCTGCTTTAGGGGAAGTACTTTGCCTGGGTATTTCATTTTAGGGCCCAGATTCCTTCATGGGCAGTTGGTCAGCGCTGTTAACCCAGAGAGACGCTGCCTGCCTCACACATAGGAAAGCCGCAGGACGCCACTTTCCCGTGTCTTTGGGGAGAGACACTGATTCGTGCTTTGTGTTTTGGTCCTAATAGAAGATAATCACCCTGTCACGTGAATCGGATAAAGAGCTGCGGGTCTGGAAAGTTCCTGTAGGAGAGTAGTCCTGACAGGCGTCCTTTTGTGGTATATCTGTGCCCTGCAGTGTCCTGCTGAGGTCTAAGGTGGGGAGAGGAAGGGTGCCGTGGAGAATCGGGAGGAGGCCAGCCCCTGAAAGACATTTTTGAAAATGAGGATAGCACTGGAAAACAGATCAGTGAAACTCAAGACCCCCAGAAAGAGGAGACATTTTCCTTTTAAAGTCTAATTTGTATCTTAGGATTTCTTCCCCCTCTAGTCATCATTGGTGTGTGTCTTGTCAAAGCCTGAGCAGAACGGTGGAGCTCCTTATGCTTGGACATAGGTCCTAAGAAATTAAGCCTTCTGCTTAGCCTCCAGGAAGGTGAGAATATATTTGTCTGTTGGTCAAGAGCCACATAATTCAGAGAGTTTTCCCACTGGAATTCCTAGGCCCTTGCTGAACCATTTGCTGACAAGAATTTCCGACTAGAACCATGTCTGTTTCCACTGGCTTGATGCTGTCTCTGCCCTACGACTGGCTGCTCCTCATTTGTTCACTGGAGAAGTACAGTAGGTCCTCAAATAACATTGTTTTGTTCAACATCGCTTTGTCATAATGTTGTTGAGATGCCATAGGAACTCAAATCTTGTTCATGTCAATTAGCCTATGGTAAAATTGGATTTGTTATACATCGTTTTTCTTAAAGTCATGGACCTGTCGCTAGTGTTATGTGAGGACTTACTGTATTTATTGAGTGCCCATGTGCTGAACAGTGTCCTGGGTGCTGGAGACAGAGCAACAGAGCCAACAGGATAATTTCAGAGAATCTGGTTTATAGAGAAAATAAACCAAGTAACGGTATAGAGAGTGGCATGGGTGAGGAGAGCTGACACTGAGTGGAAGGCCCAGGATTACAGCTGTGAGCAATGACTTTGGAGCAGAGCCTGGTAGTGAGTTGAGAAAGGGTGACCCAGGCAAGGGGGATGGCAAGTGTCCAGGTGCAGAGACCTGTGAGCCTGGTGTGTTCAAGGGACAGAATATCAAGGACAGAATATCAGATCTTTATGTAAGGGGGACATGAGATGGGAGAGGCAAGCGGGGGCCAGGTCACCTGGGGCCTTTGCAGGCTAGAGGTTCCCTCATGGCGTTTATTCTAATTACTTTAGAATTATAATAATAATAATACAATTAAAACCATTGCAATGCTTTAAATGGGAATGTGCTGTGAGCTCTTGTACACTTGAGAGTGCTCACTCACTCCCAAGTAGGCTGCTTTTTGAGAGCACCGCTCCAGTTAGTGACTCGGCACAGCTGGGGGTGGTAGAACCTCTAATAACTGAACCCTAATAAGTGCTCTTCATCTTTGCTGTGGCGTGACTGAGTCAGTTCCCACCAAGGGCTAAATTGCAATGAGCTCTTCAGAGAGTGGCTTTTTGTGGCTTGCCAACTTTAAAGCCAACATTAATAAGTGTTTATATAGCTCGTTCTCCAGATCACAAATCAGTTTGTTTCTGTCACACTGTCCCCAGCTGAGGGTCACTCTTTGCTCGGCCTTGCCAGGCACTGCATTCACTCATCCCAGTCCTGGCATGGCTGCCTCTTCAATCCCACTTGTCTTTCTTCCCAAGGCCTGACCCATTGTTTTTTCCTGTTTGGAGCTTTCTCTTTTAGATTCGATATATACCTCAGCCAAATATTTGAAGTTTTGGATACTGACACTTATCATTTTACCCAGAAGCTCAGAGAACTTCTCTGTGTCCTGGCCAACAGAAAGGATATTAAGCCATTGGCTGCAATGGAAACAGGGTACCTGGTATGACAGAGATGAAACAGAAACCATTTTTAAAAATGACTCAGTCTGGAGATTTTTCCAGACTTTCCTGCCCTGAAAAATCTTTCCAGTTGATAATAATGAAATTGTCTTGTCACTTGTCAGATATTGCGTAATAGGCCTTTGTTCTGAGAGCTCGTGTTGGGGACCACACCAACTGACAAAACCTCTTTTGGTCTTTATTTTCCTTAGGTGGTCCCGATGCGTGCTCGCAGTAGTGCAAGCGGCATCCATATGTAGGTTGTAGTGAAAATAAGATGGTTTCATAGGTTACAGAGTAAAAGAGTTTTTAAGTTCATCAACCAGGCTGCAAGCCATTTGTCAAATATAATTTAGCCAGTGGTATAGATAAAGGGAAACTTCTCAGAGGAGGAATAGCAGTAATAGGATAAATATTTGGATATTAGAGCTGGAAGAGAGCTTAAGGATAATTTAGCAAAACTTCCACATTTATTGGAAAGGAAATGGAAGCTTGGAGAAGTCAGGAACCTGCCTGAGGCAAAAAAGCTAGCCAGTGGTCAAGCTGGGACAGGACGCTGGTGCTTCTGCCCATAGACACTCTTTTTAATTAGCAGTGAACAGCGCCAGATGTCCCAGACAGGAAAGGCAAAAATCCGAGTGGACAGGACCTGCTGCAGCCTCCCCTCCTTCCTTTCATCAAAGCACCTATGTAAACTACAAGAATGAATCATGAAAAATAACTATTAAAATAGGTCCCAAAACCATTTCCAGAATCACCTCAGCCAAAAACATATAAGCGGTGTTTTTTAAAAGCCTTGCTGCTTCAGCCAGTATATTGGAAATTTACTTGCAAAGGAAAAGATTGAGCAGGGCCAGGTTTTGCTTTTTAAAGATAGTCACTGCTTGGATGGCCTCTCGGCAGCCCTGCAGCCTGGCACCACTGAAGATGCTTTTTGGAACAGTTTGGTTTTAAAAGAGCTTCAAGATGAATGGACAGAGTCTTTCTTCACAACCTGGACTCTTAGTACCCTTTTCCTCAGCAAGCAAGCGTCAGCAGAGCCAGAGTCACAGGCCTAAGTTTCAAGTTTTCCTTTTATTCCCTGAGGGAGTCCTGTTTGTGTGCTGTGCCAGGGCAGCTGAATTCTGAGGAGTTCTCTATCCCTTTTCTCAACTTCCTGAGCCCTTTGCTGGCTCCCTGCCCAGGCCTGTGCGAAGGGCCGAGGCCTCCAGTTCTCGCTGGCACTGGTGTTGGGCCAGACACGTAGGTGGCTTTTCCATGGCACTGCTCAAAAACTTGCTCTTCAGTGTGTGTGTGTGTGTGTGTGTGTGTGTGTGTGTTTTCATACCTACACCCTAGAAACATTCCAGTTGGAAGTGCCAAAAATCACAAGGGCCCATTTGGGGATGGGTGAGTTGACTATTTATGACCATCTGAAAGGACTCGAATTCACCTGCCTTTCCCACACAGGGCTGTGACTCTTGATCAGTGCTGGGATGGGCTCCCCATTCAGCGTTGCTCAGACGAGGCTGTGAATACTCTGTTTGTTGTTACTCACTCTGTCCTTCCTCCTCAAATGAAGTGTTTTCCCTGCAGGTGATAAAGAAGGAAACTGGATTTTGGAGGGACTTTGGATTTGGGATGACATGTCAGTATCGGTCAGACTTCATTAATATAGGTAAGACACGTGGACTTGCCACAAATCTGCATCTCTACTGCCACCCAGAGGCCAGTGAGTGGCCATGCAGGAATCAGGTCAGGTTCCAAGGAGTCTGGTGGCAAAGGTGGTGCCACTTCCCAAGAAAAAGATATTGCTCTTGTCATGGACTTGGGGCTGGACCAAGAGGGGGCTTTGGAGTGTGCGGCACTTCAGCCCCTGTAATCTCCACCAGCACCTCTCAGTCGCCCCAGGCGAGGTGCACAGTCTGAGGGAAAACAGCAGCATAAAGGCAGCTTCTATGCAAATCCTCCAAGGCCGCCTTCTCACCTGGTGAGGCTCCTGCACCCTCTCGTTTAGAACATTGTGGGCTTCCACAATAGGGGGATCCATTAAAAAATAAAAGCAACATGGGAAATTTTGGAAAACACGTACCAGAGAAGATTCAAATTTCTCTCTGCTAAACCTTTGAAAATTTCAGATGTCACTTCAAGCTCTGAGTATACAGTTGCTATCAACAGGCACAGGCACACATGCACGCACGCACACATACATGCACACACAGGCTTCCAGTGCACAGAGAGGAAAGGTCCTCAAGGTACAGTTGAGAGGCTTCAGAGGCAGAGGGACCTCACCCTAGGTGAGGGACGTGGTCAGGGTGAGATAAGAGTCACCTGACCCCTTGGAAATTCCACACCATCTCCTATGGTGCTGCTTATTCGTGGGCCTCTGAAGGGAGTAGAACTGTGAATTCTACATGGCTAGGGTAGAATGAACAGCTCAGAAACGTTGACCTGGGGCTCAGGGTTCGGGGTTTGGGGTAGACCCTGAGCCGAGGTGGAGTCAGGGTGGCCCTGCCTCACACAGCACTGACTCCCATTCCCACCAGCTCCCTGCTGGTATCCCAGAGCCTGCTCATTGTATTCTCTCTGGGTCAACTCTCCCTCTGGCCTGAGGCCTACAACTTCTCTTTTTAAGATCAGTGAGTCTATTTGAGCAGCCCCAGGTTTTTGTCCAGGGATGATGTGGTCTACAGCAGCGGTCCCCAACCTTTTTGGTACCAGGGACCAGTGCTCCTCTGAGAATCTAATGCCTGATGATCTGAGGTGGAGCTGAGGTGGTGATGCTGGTGCTAGGGAGCGGCTGCAAATACAGATGAAGTTTTGCTTGCTGACCTGCCGCTCACCTCCTGCTGTGTAGCCTGGTTCCTAAGAGCCCATGGACCCGTATCCATCCGTGGCTTGGAGGCTGGGGACTCCTGGTCTACAGAGACTATAGAACCCTCACAGAAATCACGGGGAAGGAACAACTTGAAGTTGGGTCCAGTAAGAAGCAGCAGAGCACCCAGGATATTGGTCTGAGTGGTGGGTGCCTTCAGATACAGAGCAATAAACCACAGGTGTTCTTTGATTCCTCTAATAGATAATCCTAAATGATTATGTGCAAATCAGATTTCCCAAAATGACATATTTTCTTAAACTTTTTAAAGGAGACTTCCATTTCAAGAAACTCTGTTTCCTTGCCCTATGTACAAGGAAAGATTATTTTATGATGATGGATGTTTATCTAATTTGGGTTTATAGTATATTGTTTTTTCCTAAAGATAGGGCACAGCTATAATTGAAAAACGTGGGAATGGCAAGCTGGGAAAGGTGCTCTTCCTCAGTAAGCCATTGCCATGACATTAGAATGAGCCTTTGGGTCACATCTATACCCCAGTCATTCTTTGCAATCTTATATTTATCTGCAAGCATCTTACATGAGCACCTTCTATTTAATAAGTTGTAATGATACCAATGGGAATAATAAACCCGTTATAGCTATCTACTCACTGCCCCGTATACTGCTGTCTCATTCGGTTATGACACCTCTTTCATTTCTGGATAAAGAAATCAAAGCTCAAGACAGGTAAAGTGGAAGCTTGGATAAGAACCAAGACTCAAATTCTAGACCCTTGACTCAGAATGGTACAACTTTCTTTGCCTACACAAGGGGCCACAGGTCACTCCGTGTATATAGCCCAGGGGTTGGGGTTGGGTAGTTTTTCCTCTGTGAGCTCCCGCTTCCGGTCCCAGCAATGACTTCCATCAGAGCAGTGCAGCTTGGGAGCTTCAGGGGACGAAGGAGCCACATAAAGACTCTGAAAAAAGGTGTTGAGAGTCACTTCATTGTTTCTTGTAAGGGTTGGGCAAATTTTTTAAGTGAGAAAGGAATGATGACCAAAAAAAAGGCTGGTTTTTCTTTGGGCTTTAGGTTAAGAAAAGACGTTGGGGGTGCTTTGTGCATCTCAGTTTACAAAGGCAAGGTTTAAGGCAACCATTACTCACTTTGTGAAGGAGTCCATTATAAAGTGAAACAAGGTTTTCTGAGTAAAACTTCAGAACTGACTATGAGGCCAGTCCCTTAACATGAGTCATTTCACCAGCTTTTGGTAGACTCACAGCTTTTCAGGATCACTTTAGTCTCTGAAAGGAAGAATGCTTTTATGGGATGTGATTTTTTTTTTTTTCCATACTAAGATCCTGTTTTACTCTCTCCTGCTGCATGCCTCCGGTTTATTCCATTTGAAATGGCAGGGGGAGGTCACATTTATATTGAAACAAATGAATTTTCATTCGGAGGTTTTAGGTTGAAAAGTTGGGATGCTGTTGTAGCTTTTAATCTCAGGCTAGGGCTGATCGTTAGCATTGCTGATAGTTCTTGAAAGCAGGCAAATGCTGGGGATTCTCTTTGCAGCCTAGTTATCTCCAGGAGTTAGTGCTGGCTACCACGAAGTTCTTCTCTGTTTGAGAACTCTGAGTTCCAAGACCCAGATGGACACACGTAATTAGGAGTGGTGGTGAAACGTATCTCCCTTAAACACTTCTCTTTGTGCAAAGTTCTGTGCTGGTGCAGCTCAGGAAAGAAAGCAAACATAGATCAGGAGATGCGAGCACAGCTTGATTCAGCCGTGTGTTCTCTCCTGACAGGCGGGTTTGATTTGGACATCAAAGGCTGGGGCGGAGAGGACGTGCATCTCTACCGCAAGTATCTCCACAGCAATCTCATAGTGGTGCGGACCCCTGTGCGGGGACTCTTCCACCTCTGGCACGAGAAGCGCTGTGTGGACGAGCTGACCCCCGAGCAGTACAAGATGTGCATGCAGTCCAAGGCCATGAACGAGGCCTCCCACGGGCAGCTGGGGATGCTGGTCTTCAGGCATGAGATAGAGGCTCACCTTCGCAAACAGAAACAGAAGACCAGCGGCAAAAAAACTTGAACTCCCAGGGATAGATTTGGGGAGATGTTTCATTTTTTTTTTCCTTTTGCAATTACCAGACAAGTGGCTGCAACAAGGAAAAGATTTCCATAAAAGATAAAAAAAAAAAAAAAGAATTTGACTAATTACTAAGAGAGGAGGGGGACAGAGCCTCCAATTTCTGCCTATTTGGCTTTATGCAACAGGAATTGAAATCTCCCACTTTTGCCTGCAAAAGTAGTCCAAATACATCCCATGCAGTGTCTGACAAAGGCAGAATGATTGTGAGATTGTAAGCCTGATGGCAGGGTTGTTTTGATTGTGTTTGCAGCAAAGTGAATCTATTGTTTTCTATGCTCATTGAAATATTAATTAAGATCAGTTTTATAGAAGGGTCATTAAAGGAAAGGCAAGCAAATATCTCTTCATATGAATGATTGTTTCAGTAGGGCACTTGTGTCTAGGAATGCTAAAATATCAGATGGCAGGTGAAGAGACCATGTGAAATTCAAAGATACCCTTATTACAATTCTTGTGAGTATATTAAGCAAAACCAAATGGACTCAAACAGAAAAGAAACCATAACTGTTGTGCCATCTGCCCTTCAGATTAACCAAAAATAATCTGCTCGTCTTTTGGTTGTAGTTTTAACCATCTCCATTTGTTAATTGTATTTAAAAATGCACTTTTTTTTGCTTATGAGTTATATTTTGCTTATTTAATGACCAATTTGCAAGCCTTACTAAGAGAGCACAAGTTAGCATACACTTTTATATTTTTTAAGAAGATACTTTCAGATGCGGTATGAGAACTTTCGATTCAGAGCATCAGATCGATTCCCATATCCGAGGATGTGCCAAATGCTGACCCTGTCAAGCACCGAATGCCAAACCTTCATCAAGTGGACGGCACGGTTTGGGGCCATTGATGGATTGAGACATAGACATACTTTACCCGAAGAGTAAAGAAGAGTAACTGAAAACTCCACTGGACGGAAAGAAAAATATACTTTTTACCTTCACAGAAAAGGAAACTCATTCAGACTGGTGGTATCATGATTTATTCAAAAGTCAGAAAACACATTTGCTCCTCAGAAGAACCGGGGACCACTTTCTTACCTGTTTAAATAAACCAAAGTGCACTGTATGAACCAAACAATCTTTTTTCAAAGCAGGGTGCTCTTCCTGGCTTCTGGCTGTCAGCTTTCATGAGAAGAATTGCAGAAAAATGTATTTTGTGAAAGATCACTCCATCTGTCGGGGTCTAGTGGGATGGAAGATTTTGCTACATGTTCACCCACCCCAGAGTAGGGGGAAGTAACTTGATTATTTTTTAAATTAAATAGTTCTTCTCAGTCACCAAGATGCTTCTGAAAATTGCATTTTATTAAAGTCTTCAACTATTTAAAAAAAATAAATGCGGTTAACATTGAGTGGTTTCTACATTCATGTGAAAATTGTTTATTTACTAGCCAGTGCCAGATGCATGAGCTAATTATCGCTCTGATTACTTGTCTTCTGTTTGCTCACAGTCAACTCATTTTTTAAAGGCTTCGAGAACATTCAAGCTGTTGGAGTGTAAAAAAAAATGCATTGTATTGATTTGTATAGGTATTCATAAAATTTAATTAAAACACAGGACATGAATGGAAGGTGGCATTGGACAGCTAATAAAATGTGATTTGTGGATATGATTTCTTCCTGGAGTAATAATGCCATGTCTTTAGTTTCTTTTTAAATAACTTTTTTGTGCATAAACCAGGGTTTCTTGACCTTGGTAGTATGTACATTTTGGACTCGTTTTTTCATTGTCATGGGGGTTGTCCTGTGCACCGTAGGATATTTAGCTGCATCCCTGGCCTCTGCCCACTGGGTGCCAGGAACCTCTCTAACCAGACTGACAATCGAAATGTCACCAGTCATTGCTAAGTGTCCCTAGGAGGGCAAAACCACCCCTGGCTGAGGACCACTGGTCTAGAGGGAAAGAGAACCATAATGATAAACTTTGCCATTAATACAATTTACTTGTCTTTTTAATTAGAAGAAACTAGGAAATGATTTCTAAGGCTTCTTTTGTCTCTAATTGTTTCATATTTTCACATTCAGTGGTGATTCTAGAGATTCAGGGCACATCTCTGGTCTGTCTCTCCACTGGTTCCGATGGCTCTGTGGGACTGACCTGCACATTCCTGCCTGTACCCTCCCCGAGTCAGGAGGATGCATTTCCAACAAGGCTGGTGGCAGCAAGCAACCGTTGTGACTGTGGAGTTAGGCAGGTCTAAGCGTCCCACAGGTGGTGCGACCCAGGCCATGTGTGCTTGTTTAAATTGCGTATCACAGATGCCTGCGACCATGGGCTTCAGCATATGAATTTTGTGGGGTTAACAATCAGTCTACAGTGGAACCTATCCTCATTCCCTCCCCAGCATGAATATGGAAGAAGGATTGGTGAAAGCCCCACTGAAACATAATCAGGGACTTAAAATTTAGCCTTAGACAGCCAAGGAAAGCAGTAATGAACCTGCGACCTGAAGGACCCAGTCACATCGCGTCTTCTGAAGGAAGGATGTTGTCAAGGAAGCACGAGTCTTAGGCTTGTGTTAGGTCCCTTCCAACTCTCAGCATCTATGTTCTTAGATTGCCTAGTAACTAGCCCCAGTCATCTAACTGGAGCTGGGGTTGCTAATATAAACCTCAGTTCTCCAAGTAGCAGCATGCTGGCTCGGCCTTGTGAGAGCCAATTGTTAGCTCCTCTTCCCACTCCTGAATAAGTAATGGGAGGTTAGAAGCTTGACGTTAGCCATGGGAGGAGTATTTACACCATGGAAACTGGCAAAGGTTACACACCAGGACTCTAACTCACCCTCCACCCTGCACCCCAAATTTCAGCCAGGTGTGAACTACTAGCACTCCATTGCCTCTAAACAACATACCTATTCTCCTTGTGCCCTGTTTTCCCTCTAGTCATCTAATTTCTATCCCCTCCTTTGTATTCACAAATGTGAATTTGCTTCTCTCTATGGAGACAAGGAGAGAATCAGGCCTAGGAATTTTCAAAAGGTAAACGACTTCACAGGGCCCCATTTTTAAGATTTTGCCTGAACCAAGTAGACATAATATACAATCCTGAAAAGTAAGAAAATAGCTGCCCAGAACCTAATTTTAATAAATTTTGTTTCAAGGAAAATCTTCCAATGTTATCTAATCTTAAGGTAAATATCGTGGCTTCCCCAGCCACACTGCTGGGTTCAAATTCTACTTCTTACACTTATAGCCTATGTCTTAAACCAGCCACTCAGCGTCTCTGTACCCGTTTCCTCATACAGGGTGATGAATGCAAGCATGTCTGTAATCATATGATTGTTATGAAGATTAGTTGAGTTAATATGTATGAAGTCCTTGGGACGTGTCGGGCACGTGGCAGGTATTCATGTCCAGCTGTTACGCAATGCCAATTCCCCATGGCCAGCACCTTTTGGGAATAATCAAAAGACCATTGTGGGTCACACGTTAGAGATCATGAACCATCATGTGCACTGTTTCATTCTGAAAACAATGTCAATCTGAAGAAGGGTTATTGGGAGTATAAAATGAATGATTTCTCTCTTCAATTCCATGCTCAGTAATTTGGAGCTGGTGATTCTACATGCTGTTGAGAGTCATTAGAGGTTTTTGAAGTAAGGAGCATAACCAGGCACCTTTTGTACATGATGCCAATCATCTGAGGTAGGTAATATCGTTACTTCCATTTTTCAGGTGCAGAAAACCAAGGCTCGGAAATGGTAAGACACTCACCCAGAGCTCCAGGCTCACCCATCATTGTCCCATCCTTGCCAGCTCCAGAAGGCTGGAAGGTCATTTTGGGTAGAGGGGCAGGAACTTTTGTCTGGCCGAGTCCAGAGCCTGTCCTCTTGAACCTCTGTTTCCCACTGTTTTCTCTCCAGCCCCACCTGATCAATCCCTTGACAGTGGATGAGCACTTAACATAGTGAGTCAGGAACACTGAAGCAGGCTGGCCGCTGCCTGCCAGCTGCTGTGCAATTTTCAATAGGCTTGGGACTCGAAAGCCTTGGAAGCTGGCTCTTAGACAGGATCCCAAAGCATTAGGCTTAAAGACTGCCTAGAGTAGGAGGGGAAACAGGTGGGAATATTTGCTTTTTGAACAAGATTTGACGTTGTTTCTGAGATTTGATAAAGCCCTTGGGCGGTCCCTTAGCTGGGTGGGTGTGTTTTACTCCAACACCCATCAAATAACTGGCAGCTTTCTATGATCTGTGTTCTGATTAGCTTTATATTTGAATTCAAAGCTGTTTCTCCTGGCAGGACTCAATGCTTTGCTCTTGCTGCCAAAATCTATGGGGACTGTGCCAGTTGGTTGGGGGTATTTGGGTGGTGGTTATTTCAACACAGAAAATGTTCCCTCAATCAGCAGAGATGCCTTTTAAAATATCTGCATTACTTATCCTTCATACACGCCCTCTGGAGTACTCAACCCCAGTGCCTTGGGCTGTGTCTGCCTTGTCTGCTCTCCTAAGGGAGGGCGCGCAGGTGGCACCCTGGGGAGAGAAGCTGGCGCCATACTGCCTTAGGGCCATCTCCATCCACAGTCATCCAGGGGTTCAGGGAGAGCCAGGGCACCTTCAGCAGCCTCCAGGGGTCCAGGGCTCATCAAATGTCATTTGCCTGGTGTCTGGCTGCGCAGTTGGCCTGCAGGCTCCAGGTAGTCCTCAGGTGGGATACCTGGGGACCTGGACTGACTCTTCATCCGCCTGAGGGACACCTTAGCTTGAAATGCAGGGAACACAGTACTGCTGCCAGCTACCTCAACCTCAACTGTTAACCCTGCAGTTTCTCATCCCCCACCAGCCCAGGACCCTACCACCCTCCAACTCCAGTGTTTAAAGAACAACAGTAAACGTCACACGGTCTGCTACGATGTGAAACCCCATCTGAAAAGGTTAAGAAAAATAAATAAAAATATATTTTTAAAAAAGTAAAAGCCTCAAGTTAAAGAAAGACTGAAGGAAAAAATATGTATAACTACTTTTTCTTCTAATTATTAGCCTCAGATGGAGCTGAGTAAAAATTATACCTATAGTGTGTGGGGCTGTCAGGAAAGGTAGGGAGTGGCTTGGTTGGAAAGCCTTCCTACGGTTCCGCCACAGCACTGAGAGCATCCCCAAAAGATAAGGTGCTGGCCATGTTTGCTGTTGAGGACAGTGCAGTGGAAGGCTACTGTGATCTTAACTCAGGTGGTGGGAAGACTTCTTGAAGGAACACTCTTTCAACTGAAGAAAAGTAAAAGCTGATTTAGACTGACAAAGGTTGACAGGGTCTTGCCCCCTCCCTGGCAATCTGGCTTAGCGTTGGCACTGCCTTAGCTATTTGGGAGACAAGGTGGAATTAATCCCAAAGAGGTCTAGGTTTGTAATTATTTTTCTGGTTAAAAGGGGAGCCAAATCTTGGAGTTCTGTGATCAGAAATCCCAGAGCAACTGAATCATTTTTTTCAATGGCCAGTTTTGGGGTAAAGACTGGTCACTGCTAATGGGAGTTGTAAAAATCAGGCATTAAAGAATGCCCTTTTCATGCTATTTAAAACACAAACTAAGTGAGCCATTTCTATGCAAGTCAACTGGCTAATACATCATGTGATCCATCATTTTATCCCTTACTCTTTAAAGTTTCCTTTTCCCTCTTAAAATTCATTCCAGAAACTCTTAACAAATAGGCCATTACACTACACAGGCCATTGGTTATATAAGCTGAGTTGGGGCAGCATGGAGTGCATGGACCCTGGCTTTGCTGGACCACGATTCACTAAGAATAACTACCATTTGTGGAGAGCTTTATATATGCCAGGCACTTTACAAATTTCTTTTCTAAGCCTCAGAACCCAATGGGTGACTTTAGTAACTCTTGCTTCAGAGATGAAGCAGCTAAAATTCAGACAAGCTTAGTATTTTCCTTTCCTTTTAAGAGGAGTCCACACAGCTGGTTAATGATGTAACCAGGATCCCCACCTAAACCTGCTGGGCTCTCTCTCTACTACACCCAGTTACCTCATTACCAAATAATGTGTTTTTACCACGCAATAAAAAGAGGACACTTTTTCATTTAAGCCTCCGATAGTTTTCAATCTGGGGCAGCAGTAGGAAGTCTAAAGATCCCTGCAAAGGGAGACAGGGAAGCATAGCAAGTATACTGGAAATAGAAGGACAATTGACCTTTGACCAACATGGGTTTGAGCTGCGTGGGTTCACTTGTACGTGAATTTTTGTCAATAAATATTGTAAATTTATTTTCTCATGATGTTCTTAATAACATTTTCATTTTCTAGCTTACTTTATTATGACTACAGTATACAATACATATACAAAATATGTGTTAATCGACTGTTTATGTCATCAGCAAGGCTTCTGCTCAGCACTAAGCTATTAGTAGTTTTGAGGAGAGTCAAAAGTTAAACATGGTTTTTGATGATGTAGGGGATCAGCACCTCTAACCCTCATGTTATTCAAATGTCAGCTGTACTAAAATCCACACAGGAAGCAGTAAAGGCAGAATTAACACTGCAGAAAATTTAATCTGTGAGGTGGAAAGGAAAGAGATGAGAAGTTCTAAAATACAATGGAAAATGTGGAGACATGAAAGCAATGAGGATGAGATTACAAAAATGGAAGGCAAAGAAGAGAAGTCTAAGTAGGATTTACAGCTACTCTTGAGGAAGGGAAAGCACATTTCAAACACCAGTATTAGTTAAAGATGTAGAAAACGTATATTCCCTCCACCGCCTCCCCCCAAAAAAGGCCTATACAATTCAGTCTGAATTAAAGCGTTTGCCACATTCTTGACAAAAATAAAAGTGAAGAGGCCCCTGGGGATGCATTCAGGCATATCCTAACAACTATTTTTGTCTTTATGCACCAAATGGTAGGAGTCCTTCATTATGAGGAGGGTGGTATATAATGCACATAAGTTTCTGTAATTACATACACTTCTGTATTAGTTTTCTTAATCTGTAGTAAAAAATTACCATACACTCCGGCTTAAGAAAACAGAAATTTATTCTCTCGTCATTCTGGAGGCTAAAAGTCTGAAATCAAAGTGTTGGTGGGCCACGTTCCCTTCTTAGGCCCTGGGGAGAATCTGATCTATGCCATTCTCCTAGCTTCTGGTAGTTGCCAGCCATCCTTACGTTCCCCGGCTTTTGCAGCTGCATCTCTCGCATCTGCTCTGTGGTCCCAAATCCCCTTCTAGGGCTGTGAGTCACTGATTCCAGGCCCACCCAGTACGGCCTCATCTAACTTGACTACACTGGCAAAGACCCTGTTTCCAAATGAGGTCACAGGCACAGGCATGGGGGGCAGGACTTCAATATATCTTTTGTGGGACACAATTCAACCCACAAGTGGTAGTACCCACCCACACGACTCACTGTTCTGTCCTTATCTGCCACCACTAACAAGCAGCAGCTCCTGAGACCCTAGGCGCCGTCTCCTCCGTGCTCTCTGGGCTAGGGCCGAGGCGGACAGGGCACATGCCATCCTAATGGTCCAGAGCGAGGAACACACTCACTCTCCCAGTCTGCAGTATTGTACATGTGACGCCTCTCATCCTACATTTTAAAACTCATTCGATTTACATTCCCAACTTTGTTATTCTATGTTTCTTATATCCCGATTCCAAAATGCACATAAATGAAGTGTGTTTCGAGGTTCATCTCAGTCATGAGTAAAGGCTTATTTTCCAGCTTCCCAAAGCCAGCATGGAACTTCATATAAACAGGACCCTGAGACTTTCGAGATGATGTAGTTCCCACACGCTACTGGTGTTTGAAGTATACCTTCCTTCATTCCTAAAAAGTTTCACTTTCTTCTTCATTTTATCTCACATACATCATTAAGGTTGTATCCTTCATGTTAGGTAGTTGCTGAAATTGGGGATCATCTCCCCTTCCTTTTGGAGTGTATACAATGCAGAGGTGATTTTTCTCTTAGCATTAAACTTCATCTGTGCAGAAGAGAGATTTCCATTGGACTCCAAGGTTACTTTCAGGTGATCAGTATTGGCTCTGCTACAGGGTGATTTTGGCTTCACACACACATGTCCATTTCAGTGCTGTCTGTCCAGAGGAAAGCCCAGCTGGAGGCTGCAGAGTGACATGATGGGGACTGTCACGCAAAGAGCTCCAGGTAGTCGGGAGGCTGGTCCTGCTGACCACGTGGATACAGAAGGAGCTCCTTCCCCAGGGAAGTTATGGGTTCCTCCTGTGAATCAGACGGCATAGGTCAGGCCGGGCAGGTTGTTCTGATAGTATAAATAATGATGTTGTGCCATTTCCACCGCCTCAGAGTACATAACTTCCTGCTTACCCTTGATTTACACAAAGCTTTATTGGTAGTGTATGACAATTTTAAGAGATTTTTCGTATCTGCAAACTGCCATGTACTCTCCTTCCCGTGCTGAGTTCTAACTTGAGTGTTCACAGATGTGATCACTGTGTGCACAGGTTTTTTAGCATCTCTCCTATATCCTCTGAGTATCTGAGGAGGAACTAGTCTCAATGATAAAGAAAATGCAATTAAGAATCCTGATTACCAGGAGGAATTATCAAAGACTAATTCCCCCATTACTTGTCTCAATCATTTTCCTTGTAATTGCTTTTCATTGTTAGAGCTGCTGTGGATAACAGTTTACAGAACAAATTAAGTTTGTGCATGTCTCTTACCTTGTGATACTCCACCAGCTCGGCCAGAGTGGCATGCTGCAGCTGGTCCACGCCAAGGAAGCTGTAGGAGTCCGTGGAAGCATCTATGAGGAAATGTTTACAGCCATCCTCAGAAAGGTAGGACAGGGCATAGCCTTTGATCTTTTCACTGACTCGGATCAGAAAACTGCCTGGCACGCATGTGCTCAGAAGGTCATTTGCTCTCTTTAGTGTGAGAATTCCTAGGGGAAAGAAAAGCGGGTATTTCAGCCAAATCATTTCCAAAACTCTTCTCTGTTAATATAGCTATGTGGATAAAGTTTAGTAAAAATAAGCACAACATTAAGTTCATTTGGCATTTCTTAGGAATACAGGAAAATATCATTCATCTTCTGGTATTTGGTAACTGGGCAGGGAAGGTTACATAAACAAATGGATAGTCCAAATGAGAGCATAAATGCTTAACCTTCAGAAGAACACATTTCCACTTATATACCCAGTTATAACAACACAGGGGCTAGATGGCTTCTGAGTCTGGTAGGACCCTTGGCAGTTATCATGGGTTGTGAGATATGGAAGGGGACTTGAAGACACTCGCTTCAGATTATTGACGAGAATCATGTGGCCTGTGGGATGATCCAACTTTATCTGGAACAGTGCTTCTCAACCACGGCAAAGTGTGAGAGCCATTTTTGATTGTCATGGGCAGGGGACAGGGCTGGAGCAAGGTGAGGCGCTATTGGCATCCAGTATGTAGAAGCCAGGGATGCTGCTAAGCATCCTACAGGGCACAGGACAGCCTCACACTACAGAAAATTATCCAGCCCAAAATGTCAATAGTGCTGAAGTTCAGAAATACTGGTCTAGGAGTCAGCAAGTTAGTAACAGAACTAGGATGGACACAGGTCTATAAAGTGCCCTCTGCTGTAGCTGCTCTTAAATGATGCTCATTGACATAAAAGAATAAAAGTGTGTGTGTGTATCTTCATAAATATTCAAAGGAATGAAACTTCATACACACACACACACACACACACACACACACACATATACATATCCAGGGACTGCATATATGTGCATATCTATAGATGGATATATTTGGATATATACACACATATATATGTATATACATAAATTCATCTATACATATCTCTTCATATATATAGTTTAGATGCCTCGAGAATTAACACTAATCCAGACCAGACTTTTCCACAGTTGGTCCAGACTCATGAAGTTTGACTACTATTCTAGGTTCCCCTATTTATTCCTATTGTAATTCTTCAGATGAATCAGTAATGTTATAAAACACACAGAAATACATCTTGGAAAGATGTCGAAATCATTGAATTATTCAGTGAGCTCTGATTTGGGAGAGAGTTTTCTCCTAATGTTCTTTTTCATTTCAATAGACTGAAGCTCTTGCCTTCTCCATTCCACAACTGATACTCAGTATCTTATTATTAGGAAAAATAAGAGCCTCCTGATGAAAAGGCAATGGAGTATCATAGCTCTTCAGTCTTGTTGTTAGTAAAGTAAATGGAAATTGAACCCTAATTATCTAAAGTTAAACATAAAACCATTTCTATTTTCTGTTTTGTAAAAAGACCTTTAATAAAGAAAGGATTTAAAAAATCATTTGTTCTCCCCCAGTCATGACTAACCAATCAGCCCTTCTCCTGACTTCTCCCATGCACCATTCAGGAGACCCCGTAGTCTGCACCCACAAGTTGCAGTGCATGAGGCTCAACCCTAGAGAGTCACCAGGGTAAGAACTGGGGGTGGTGAAAAGGCCTGGCAGTCCTCCCACTGAGAGGCAGAAAATGTCTCTGAAACATAAAATGATGTATAGCCTCCTGTTAAGGCCCCCCCAGCTCTATTGCATTCATGCCCAGCAGGGTTAGCAATGCCTACGCAAGATGCTCCATCACATCCAGTTGCCTTTCTGCCCTTTTTCTTGATGAGACTGAGCCACTAGGCACCCTGAATGAGCATCTTGGGTCAGCTGCTGCACTACCCACTTTAGGTGCTCAAACGATGCCCACATAAGCTCTGACAGATAAGGACTGCTGCATCTGTTTGCTTGTTTTACTTTTCTAAACATACTTGGTCTTACTGATTATATTACAGATGATACTGTAAGCAGAAACAAAACAACAGGTAACCAGTCTGCCCAGGAACTGATTGCACATGACCAAGGTGTGAAGACTCTGCTTTAACTATCTGGGAAACCAGGGCTATCTTTCACTGACACTGAAAACTCCCCCTCAGAACCGAGGGGCTGATAAACCATGAGTGAAGGAGAAGGAGCATTCTGGAAAAAATTTCTTTCCCTTCCTAGATATACTGACAGGCTAACTCTGAAACCCCAAGTGACTTCAACAGATAGGGCATATGTTGTAATTTATAACATCTGGATTGTCATCCAGATGGGTTTGGATTCCTGAAATGAAAATTATTCTGGAAAAGTATGACCAAAACTGGGTTAAGGTCAAATTTCTCTTAAAATCAGGTCATTCAGTAGGGGTAAATTAAACTTCCTGAAGCTTCTCAATCTGTAAATATTACCTGTTTCACCCAGATCTTGGCACCGGCTGATCTCCAGAGACACCAGTA
The DNA here is from genome assembly GCA_004027375.1 of Macroglossus sobrinus. Classification (NCBI taxonomy): domain Eukaryota; kingdom Metazoa; phylum Chordata; class Mammalia; order Chiroptera; family Pteropodidae; genus Macroglossus; species Macroglossus sobrinus. The sequence continues at coordinate 642,229 of PVKZ01000424.1, read as the reverse complement.
CACAATAAAATGATTCTGTGGCAAATCACAGGTCATAATGGAGACCCCCTGCACACAGTGGCACTGACAACAGGTTCAGAAGGTAAGTGCTATTGAGACCAGGCTTTGTTCTTTTTGCTTTAAACAGAATTCTTATTCCTAAAAAGCACAGTCTCTTGGCACTTGTATCTGACAATAAAAGACAATGCACAATTTGTCATGATTCAATCAAGGGCAGTAGGTGCATTCGAGGAGGCCTGGCTGTGATCGCTGCCAAGCAGAGAGCCTTGTCTGCTCACAAAGGGAGTTCTTGAACACAAAGCCAAACTCCAGTGCCAGATATCAATTATTGTGGTCTAGGGCACTCTCCTCACAGTATTTTTCATCCTCTGATTTGTCCTGTGCATGACTCTAAGAATTCTGGAGCATCAGTCTTCATGCAGCTCCCTTAAAGGCCGCAACACTTCCAGGCCACCTCCCTCCGATCAGCTCTCTACACGGATTTCAGGAATCAAACCTATCCAAGGTCATAGGAGGATTTCAGTGCTAGTGAAAAGAGGTAAATAAAAAGCTTTCCTTTACTTCATCAGCTTTTGAAATAAACCAAATCCTTACCCAGCAATGGTCTGTCCATTTTAGAGCTAAATCTGGCAGGGTGTGACAGAACTATAGCAGTCCAGAAGAAACCAGATGTCTCCACAAGAGGTCTTACTAGACAGCTGGCTCCGAAGAGCCTGTGGCAGAGCTGGGCTAAAACTCCTAAGAGCCTGAGCACCCAGCTCAGAGGTTCGTAACAGCTGGAGTTGAGAGAGAGGAGAGAGGAACATCCCGCTCCTTTCTCTGTGTGGTGCCCGACCTCCCCCTACCACAGTGCCATTCAACAAAATCTTCTGGGATGACGAAATTTTATCTGTGATGCCCATGTGGCAGTCACTAGACATATGTGGCCATGGAGCACTTGAAGTATGGCTGGTGAGACTGAGGAACTTGACTTTTAATTTTAATTAATTTTAATTTAAGAGCTATGTATGACTAATTGCCATATTAGACTGCATAGCTCTAAACCCCTCTGGAGTGAAGGTTTAGAGCTCCATGATGGGCCCAAGAGAACTACTTTTTTTGCATAGAAGAGAGTAAACAGACCCCGAGAGATCTGAAATAACTCTGAACCCTAGCAGGGACCTGACTAGAAGTCCAAGTGGCAGCAATTACCCTGCAGAAGCAGGGAAGGTCAGTGGGATGCCCTTCCCCACAGCTTCCTCCTGGGAAATACTGACTCATTCTCCAAGATTCAACTCAACAGTATGATGCTTTCTGACTTCTCCTGAGCAGTAAGTCTCAGCTTCTTCTAGGCCTACTGAGCACCTGGTTCCCACCTCCACTTGAGCACTCACCAGGTCTATCCAAGGCCTTGCCTGGTTCCCACCCACCTCTGAGCATTCACTTGGTCACCCTCGGTCTTGGCATGCACCTTTCACAGCCCTGTAGGAGCACTAATGGCACAAGTGCTCTGTCTCTCCCCGCCCCACCTCCTGTGAGCTCCTCGAGAACAACTACCACATCTTATTTATTTTCACACTCTCTGCACTTGCCACTTAGATGATGCCCAGGAAAGGTCTAATGAATGATTCTGTCTTACAGTCAAGTCAGAAACATCCTTCTCTAGGAAACATTTGCATAGCCACTCCTGCCAGTCTGAGCACTGTTATCACAGGGACAAGGGGTGCACTTCATGTTTCTCTGAAGCTCCACCAAGCCTAACTTTGTTTATATGTGTGCATCTGTATGACCAACTTCCAGCATCTGGAGAATATGTGTTTAAAATTCAAGTAAACGATAACCAAATATAACAGCACTTAGAGTTTGTGACCTCTGCCTGGCATACCTCAAAGCATGTACTACACTCCCTTTAATCCTCAGAGAGGCCCAGCAAAGAGGTACTGTAACCACCCTCAAACAGCCGACGAGAAAACCCGCATCTCAGAGCGTGTATACATGGTTCCGGTCTCTGGGCAGGAGTGCTGGGCTGGAGTCCAGGCAGTCGGGCCCCAGAGCCCGGGCTCTCACACTCAACCAGACCGCTGAGCATCTGGTTCCCACCTCCTGTGAGCACTCACCTGGTCAATCCAAGGTCTCACCACCTCCCATGCTAGCACATCATGCAGCTCACCAGGCCTCCCTTTACTCTGTCATTTAACCTTCAAAGAATTCTAAAGTAAGCAGCACTGATATTATTATTATCTCCACTTTACAGATGGGAAAACAGAAAAAGTATAAGCCCAGGTTACATGGTTAGTTAGTGATGGTTTCAAGTCTGTCTTCCGTGCTAGTGTTTTGTTTTTTAACTCACTGGACTTGTGGAATTTTCCTGGAATTGGCTGGAAATAAAATATGAGCATTTATTCTACAAAGAGGTGCTCGTTTCTCACCTGGGCAACTTAAGAAGATGCATTTTTCAGTTATTAGTTAAGTGCAGTTTCCTTGGAGGAGACAATACCCCCATTACCTCTATTACTTCCCTTAAGCTCAGGATGCACTTGCCAAGGACTGCAAATCTCTAGGGCTCCTCAGGCTTCGGCGCCTTACTCCATCCGACACTGGATCTGCTGCAGAGCCTCCTGGGTGCTGCCCCTCAGGTGCTCTGCCAGGTAGCTCTCATTCCCTCTTTCGCCATCTGTACTATATTATTTGCCTCTTGGGCTGCCCAATTTATGGGACAGGGAGGGGATGGCACTAAGACAACATTTATGAAGGAACACATCTCTGCCATTAAGGTGACCTCAAAGTCCCACACTGCAAACTGCCTCAAGAAGAGGGTGAATAAAAGAAAAACTGACTTAGCAAACTTATTTCCAAGTAGCAACTCTGCCAGACTCAAAAGGTACATGTTATCCACTGGGGGTCTTAAATTTCGAAGAGAGTTCTTTAGCTCCTTCCTACTTTATGCTTTCTTTAACCCCTTCAGCATCTAAAGGAAGCTCTGGGACCTGCTCTAGGAGAGGTACGGTGATGCTGAGCTCTTACCCCTGAAGTCTGGGGGCATATTAGGGATGAGTAAAAATGGCCAAAGCTCTTAAAATATTACTCATAATGTTTTCTTAATAATTCAAGGATTAAAATCACATTATTTGTTTTCACTTAATGATTTGTTTTCACTTAATGGTTAACATTTATAACTGGGGCTTACTACGTGTCATACACAGTACTTTACATATGTTAATTCATTGAATCAGAATAACCATTTGAGGCAGGTAATATCATTATCTGCATTATACAGGTGTGAGACAGAAGTACAGAAGTCATGTGACTTATCTATGGCCACACAGCCAGATGGTGGGAAACTGGGATTTGAACATAGGCAGTGTGGCCCCAGAGATGTGTTCTGAACCTCTACACCCTATTGCCTCCTTCTTTGCCATAAAGAAATAGTGTATAATGTTCTCTGGCTGTGGTAGCAGAAATCCAGTAAACAAAGGAAAGTCTGATGACAAAAGCATGGATTTAAAAATACTTCTCTAAACAGTAGAAGCCCGCTCCATAAAAAATCTGAAACAGAACCCCCAAAGCAGAGTCACTCTCCTTTGCCCCTCACCCATCCACACTACCTCTCCCTTGCCTCTGAGCTCCCTCTAGGTCTGTCTAAGAACACAGTGGGAAACTACAAGATGGGAGCGTGCAGCTCCCAGGCAGCTCCCAGGCACAGGCAGGCCATGACACCCTGTGGCTGGCAGCATCAGGATGAGTACTTAAATGCATCATTTGAAAAGCTCATGTAAAAGAAGGCTTTGGGGTTAATGGACTATTCTCAACATCAATGGAAAAACATACCAACATTTTTGTAGCAAGTTTGCTGCCACTGGGTAATTTATGAGAAAAGTCCGGGTCTTTCAGAAAAAAAAAAAAAATTAACAAGCAATGCATAGTATTGGGTGCATAAGAGCTAGCTCTTCTCAAAGCTAAATACATGTGTGTAGCTTGTTTCTTTATGTTTCATCTTTAGCTACTTCAGACATTAGTCACATAAGAGAACTACAGAGAATAATTCAGACCAAGTGCTTTGATGGCATTAATGTAGAGAATGCCTTCATGCTAAAATGTGGGCTTCATTCTAAAGTCTACTGGTTCCTGTCAAGAGCAGGACAGTGACTGCCAAGGAAGAGACTTCCAGTTGCCCTTCCCTAAACACACAGCAGTGACATATTCTTGCTTTTGGCCACGGCTAATTTCACACCATGAAATATATGAATCATATAGATAAATGAGGCAGGATGTATACATCTGTGTCACTTTGAGCAGTCACACAAATCGATAAGCACAAAAGCTTAGTATAAGCACAAAAGCTTGAAAATCCCTTTCGAGAAGTGGGCAGAATTTTGATGGCCCCCCAATTCATCTCCATAACTCAGCAAAACAGTTAAAGGACAGATTATCACTATGGATACCAATTCTCAGGTTCATTAAGATTTTAGCCTGAAAGGAAACTTGGAAGGCCTCTGTGAGACGTCCTTATTGCAATCTGTGTGTTATGGATGCTTAGTCCCGAAGAACTGTGCTGAAGGAGCTATGGGCCGGCCCACTACTGGGAAGAGAGGGACACAGGACTGCACCTGGGCAACTGTCTCTAGTGAACTGAGTTCCAGAGATACTCCCTCCACAGAAATGGATAGGACTTACCCCACTGTCCACCCCAAGAAGAATGAAAATTTGGAGAGGTGTATCCAAAATGAAAGCAATCAAAAGAGCTGTATTATGAACTATGTTGGTATCCCACAGATGTTAAAGGATTCGCTTCTTAGGTAGCTTAAAATATAAAATATTGGGACTAAAGTATTTGGAGGATAGTTTCAATTATATGCCATGACAGCAAAAGATATGTATAAAAAAAAATCAGGATAGAAATATTTCATCAACAGTCTATATATCCAGATTGAATAAGGAAGTTTTAATTACATTTCAGAGGAATAAGGATCAATTATTGAGATATAAAGCAAACGTGTATTCTCTAACAACAAAAAGAATTAGAAAATTCCACAATCATAAATTTGTTTATATGTTTATTTTTGTTTTCCCCACTTTCCCACTCCCAGTCCCTGCTGCCTTCTGAGCTCCCAAACACTGTTGTGTATTTGACAGGAGTAAGAAACTGCTGATGGAAAGAATAAAGAAATGAGTCTGCGGGTTTTTGGACAGACCTTCAAACTTCAGTTTTAGTTGTTCTTTTGTTCTTTTCTCCAAGAAGAATAAAAAAGGTTATGTTAGTGAGTATAGCTAATAATATATCTACATACTTTGGAGACTTATAATCAGGAGTCAGAATAACTAAAGTGGCTTGGCTTAGCAGGTCATTAAATTTAGCCAGGAGATCACTTATCACCAATCTTACAACCATTGTAGGCCAGAAGGTCAGACTTAAAGATTGCTGTAATATGGTGACCAGATGCAAGAATAAAATGAACAGAAACAAGGATTGTATTTGAGGTCCAGATAGTACTGAGCTGAAAAAATGAGTTTGAAGACAATAGATGAGAAGACATAAAGGGTGACAAAGAAAGAAGGAAACAATCTTTCCTCAGTAAATAAAACCAAAGAGACTTAATGACAGTATTCAGAAGGTTATAAATCTAGTAAATAGGAGATATTACTTTGACAATTCTAAGACTCACTCCCATTTCTTTGCACTCTCTCTCCCATCCCCACACTCAATCTTAATTGGCAATTTCTGCCAAACTTTTCCAAACAATGTTATTCTGTTTTGGGGTGGTTGTCCTTTTTGTCTTTCCAAATCATTGTTGCCTTCTGGGGTGATCTCCTTGATTCTGGGCTTTTTAAGAACAGGCCCTAAATAAATACTTCTGGAAATAGCATAGGGAAGTTTTAATAGTAATTAAGATTTATTTTATTAAAGTACTGCTTATTCCTTGTGTATAATGCTGTTACTCAAGACAATATTTGGTCGCAAGGTTAGGATTTTAATGAGAGAACAGAAAGGCACTATTCTAAGCATTGTACATACATTAGGTGATTTACTTAAAACAAAACAAATCTAGGGTTTAGATATTGTTATAACCGTTATACTACAGAGAAGAAGACACAATTCAATTACGTGATCTGGTCTTAGAGTCTTGTGCTAAGCCTTCACTATGCTGCTACCTTTCCATGCTAGGAGCTAAGAGAACTCTATGCTGTTTCGGAACCTTAAAATTTTTAAAAAATCAGCTTGAGATATAATTTACACATAATAAAATTCAAGAACTTTAAGTGTAGGATTTGATGGGTTTTGACAAATGTACAATTGAGTAACCACCACCATAATCATAATATAAACTGCATTTCTATTCCCCCAAATGCTTATGGCCTTGGGGCATTTTATTAAGAAACTGAATGTTAAATATCTGCTTCTTGGAAACAAGAATTTTAAGTACATAGCACTAAATATAGTTTTCTTTATTTTTATTTTTGGTAAAGTGCTCAACCTGTATGGGAAATTTATTTAATGATTTTTTAAAAAAAGTATAAAGAGAAATTTATCACGTTCGTGGATAGAAAGATACAATAACATAAAGATGGCAATTATCTCTCCAAATTAATCTACAAATTCAATGAATTTCCACTTGAAATCCAAACAAAGTTTTTAAAACTTGACATGTTGTCCCTCAAAGCCATGTGAGTATATAAAGTGGCCAAGGAGAGCTAACAGAATTTCAAAAAAGTAGTAGGAGGGAGAACTTGCTCTCTTAGATGCAAAGAATTATTATAACTATATAGTATAAATTCCCATATACAGGATCTTAGCATACAACAGAGGTAGCATTACATATCAGTGGAGAAAGGAAGGACTATTTAATGAATGATGTTGGGAGAATTGGCCACTCATGTGAAAAAAAATAAATTAGGTTTCTGTACTTCATATCATATACAAAAATCAAATATAGGTAGATTGTGTGAAAGCCAAAAAGGAAAAATAGCTAAACTCAACCCATTGAAATAGAAAACTTCTTTCTATGCTTTAAAATATGCCAAAAAGTTAAAAGACAAATCACAGACTAGGAGATGAATGAGCAAGAAGGAATTCTGCCAGTGGATAGTCTTTGACCCGGAGCTGCCAATCTTTTCTGATTCTCCAGCCTGCTAGCCTACTCAGCAGATTTTAGACCCACCAAGCCTCCGTAGTCATGTGAGCCATGAAATTGGCCACGAAAAGAGATATTTCAGGAAGAGTAACTGCAAAGGCCCCAAGGAAAGGACAAGTGTGGTGTGTCAGGGACAGAAGGGGGACATGTGGTGGAGAACAGTAGACAAGGTAGGAAATGTGGTTTGAGATGAGTCTGGAGCAATAATCAGGGACAGAACAAGTAGGCTCTTTGTGGTCGTAGGGAGGAGTTTGGGTTTTACTTTCATTGCAGTTTGATTATGTTGAGGACAGCAGTGACAGCAGAGGAAAGGTAGAAACTGGTTGGGAGGCTGGAGGTCAGATGAAAGACTGACATGGTTGATTCGGGTTATTCACATTATGATACAGTCCAGGATTTTTTCCCATTGAAGGGCAAGGCAAGATACTCTAGGACATATGCTGCAGTATTTTTAATGGTCCTCTTACATGACTGTGAGTGTAGAATTTCCAAATTAACTAACATTAACTTGTGTAATATTTAAAAAATCAGAAAATTGCCAACTACAAAATTTCTTCACCAGGCCTCCTGCCAAAACTGTTGGGGATTCCATGTATTCACAATTCTGTGCTTGCAGTGTGGCAAGCTGGGCTATGAGTTTGCAGGGAGGTCCTTCCCAGGGGGCAAGTGGAAAAGCATTCTGAGAAGAAACAAGTGCATATGAACTGGAATTAGGTCCCTGGTCTCCAACCCACAAGGAATACCGGAAGCAGCCAAGAGATGGCCAGCAAGTCCCTGAATCACTCCATCTCGGTCCTGACACCCAGTTGATCTATGTGAAAGCTAGAAATGTGCTTTGGCTCTCAGGAATACTAACAAAACATGAAAAGGGACTTGAGCTTCTTTTCAATGTCTTTTCCCACAAGTTACGTATTACTAGTGGGACCAAAAGTCCAGTGAAAATTGAGATCCACATTCTTTGTGAAAAAAAAAAGCTTTAAATTCTTGCTGAGGAAGTAGATGTGGGGAGACTTTATATATGTAGAGTTGCCTAAGATCACAAAGAGATGCTCAGGAAGTAGAGTTCAGTATTTCATTCCAGGATCTCTCTTGCATTTGGGATTTTTCATAAAGCTCCTACATCTAGGAACTCAGAAGCAATACCCTATTTTCCCGATTATATAACTGGCATCACAGAGCATGCATCTGTTTGTCAGGATATTTCAAAGCTGTAAACCATTTTGCTTCATTATGACTCCAAGTGGAAAAAGACTTGAGTCAGATCTGGGGTCTTTGCTCTTCTCTGCCATTGCTCTGAATTTTGGGGATCCTCAGGATTTTGTCTCTGGTCTTCTCTTATCATTCTTTACAACTCACTCCTCGAAAATCTTATCCTTTTATGTTTTTAATTGAGAACTGCAATCTGTTATTTCTAGCACTGTTCCATTATTCCAATTGTCAAATGGATACTCTCACATGACTGTACCAAAGATATTTCAATCTCATCTTATCCCAAATAAACTCATTACTCTCCCTCGTCTCCCCTTCTCTAAGTCTCCTCATCCTCCTATGTTCCTTTTCTCAATTGACAGCATGCCTCCTTCCCCTTGGCCCCAGAGGCTAGTGCTACACTAGTGTTCATTTCCCTTATCCCTCCTACCCATATCCCTCCTACCCATGTCCCTCCTTACCTAAAGCAAATTAAGAGAAAAGGGTGAAAGTATGAATTTATTTCATACTTTCATGAAAGTGGGGTGAAAAGTTAGGTGACCAAAGCAGTAACTTAAAAGGGGTAATTTATGGAGTGTATGACAATGAAAGAAAGATGGTGAACCTATCAAGAAATTCCATCCCAATATTTCAAAACAGGGTTCCTGATAAACAAACAATTATACTCAAGAAGATACGATGTCATCCATCTTCTCTTTATCATAGAAATATGTGAAATTATGTCTTCTTAAAACTGAAGACAATGATTTATAATGACAACATGACTGCATATTTATTGATTACATTGTTACATTGTACATTATTTATTTTGTTTATGACTATGATAGATATTTGTATAAATGAAAATAGACCAACAACAAAACAATTAATATATTATTATATGTACAACTCAAGAGTCTTATTCTTAAACCAAAGTTCCAACTGGATTTTTAGTTCAACTGTCTCTTCCAAGCTTTTAGCAACTGTTTCAAATAGCACTGACTGTGAAAGTACCAGGATTTTTAATGACATCAACTAACATTTTCAATTTTCCACTCCCTGCTGTTAAAATAAACTATCACCCTTGTAATTAGGGATGACAGAATCTTCTGCCCAATGACACAGAAACTACAAAGTGGCTGTTTCTGAGTTCTTATTTTAAAAAGGAAAATAGAGAAAGCAATGTGAGACAAATGGTCATAGCTATGACTAACATATAATTGACCTGTGTTCTATTTGTCTTTTGACACTGTTGCCGTGCTTTCTCTCAACGTCTTCAGAGCAAAATGGAAAGGAAGGAGGCTTACGACCTGGTTCTAGGAAGAAAGGGCGTCCCTCTGGGAATGGATACTTACCAAAGCCTGAATTGCTTATTTTTGTGAATACATGTATGTGTGAGATGATACTACTTAAAAGAGAGAAAACTTAGATATAATTCAAACCAAGATACCCTTTAGGACAAGTGTGCTCTGTGAGAGAACTTTATTTTTTTTAAAGCACTTTTGTTGTACATAGAACCAATTAGTCCAATTTAGTCACAGATTTGACAGAAGCCAATTGTGGCAAAAAAACCACTTCCTTTTTCTTGAAGTCCAAGAAACTGAGAAGTCAGTGACATGTGAGCTGGGTAGAAGGCTTGAATTAATCAAGTTTCTAAGGTCAAATAAAGAAATGGTTTATTAGCTAATATCTGATTAGGTTCCAACAAACCTACCTTGCAGCCTTAACTACATACTAGATGAGGAAAATGATGCTCAGATAAATTGATTTGCCACAGAGAAGGATGATTTGCTCAAGGTCATTCAAGCAGCTACCGGAGCACTAACTTTCTGCCTGTTTGACTGATGCCTTGCCCACCACACCCAAAGGCCATATCTGACTCTCCCTCCATGGCCCTTGGACCAAAGATGATGCCATTTGATGGAAGTCACGATCAAGTGCCCGGTGTAGGTAAATAGAAGGCACTGCTTTCCCCATTCACCCAGCAGTGTTTTATTTGTGCATGCAGTGACTATGTGCACGCAGTGACTGACTGCTGACTGCTTTCCAAATAGGTCATGAGAATGCAGCTCACTGAGAAACTTTTGAAAAACGGCTTTGTGAAAATCATGTCAAAGACTGTTGTTGGGCATCCCAAATCAAAGGAAGCCTTTGTTCTTTTTGCCATCCTGGTGAATTGGCAGTTTCACCCACTGTCAGATGAGGTTCCATCGAGGGAACCTCAGCACTCACCATGGAACCAGGGAGCGATGGTGTCAGAGGTCTTCTCATACCCTGCTCGCAGAGGTAGCTGCTCCTCTTTAAACCATCGAATGATGTCCTCCTGAGCAGAGCTGGATGCTGTTCTTGTCACTCCTTGATTTCTGTTATTTATAAAACCAGTTTTCAAGTTAGATTTAACTAATTTGAAAGTAATGCCTTCAAAAAATACCTATACATATGTATATTTACACATACACATACACATACACATACATATATATATAGTAGGGAAAGAGAGAAAGAAAGAGAGAATGATGATTATAGATATTTGAAGATCATCTAATTACATGGGTTGAGCTAATGGGAGGTTGGACCCCTACCCACTGCCATTATATAACTCCTCAAGAGCAGAAAAATAGGAAGGAACATAAATATGTCACTTGTCCTTCCAGTCTTATAGGGCTAATCTTGTATATAAGCTGCTGCTGTGTTAACACATACATTTTAATTTATTTTTAGTATAAATTAGAAGCTCCATTAACTCCCAATTAAAATTTGAGGAAATACACATTAAAAATGTGAGATACACCCCCAGCACTATTTTCCTAGAGAGCATGTACTTGCAAAACACAATAAATCAAATACAATAAAATAAACAACTTTCCTAAAATTTTCATTATTTGATTTTCTCTTCTTTCTCTGTCTGCTAACTTCCCTGACTTTGTTTCTTCTCTCCCACACTTTAAAGAGGTTTAGTTCTGTTAAGTCTCAGAAATATAAAGTTAAAAAAGAGTGTTTCAAGATTGGTTTAAAAAAAAAAAAGATATAGTCATCAGAAAAGTATGGACACTGATTTAGTAGCAGAACTTAAGTTCTGAGATATTAGTCAATTGCCATTACAAAAAGTACCATTTCAATGTGATAAACATATTTCCAAGTCCTGCTCAACAGCCCACTAATTTTGAGCAGAATTCAAAGTGAAAACAATAACAGTGAGTTTGGATGAGCTACTAGAATGTCTTGTCATGTAAAATGGTAACATGCTACCACGAATTACATGTGACATATATCAGATGGACTGATATACATGTACATATGCATATACATACACACACACACATATACACACACATATATATATACACACATAAATACATAGCATTTTGGAGAAAATAGCCTATAATATTTGACTTTCCTGGGGAGAATACACTGCACACACATGAGATTGCATGATAAATTCTCTTACTAGTTTTTGAATTAGGGTTTTTTTCCTTAGGAAGTCTTTGGAGATCAAACAGACACTACAAGGATAGCCAGTTTCTGTGTTTCCCTGGGCTGACTCTTAGCTGACCTTGGTCATCAATGTTTAAAGTGCCAGCCCTAAAATCATCCCATCTGTCTGCCTCACAAGAAGCACTTCATTCAAGTGTCTTAAGATAGAAAAATGAGCTAACTGAGCACAGCTTGAAACAAGAACTGCCCTTATTAAAGGTCACCTTCACTGTTGTCAGTCACATACATTGTGCTCTAAAAATATTGCGGATGAGGGCACAAGTCATACTCCTACCCTGGAAGAGCCTGGAAAACAGGAGTGGGAACACAAACCACCCTGCCGGGGCCCATGATCAACACACACACACACACACACACACACACAGAGGGTCCCCATGCAAAAGCTCACACCTTTGTGACCTGGTCACAAAACTGCAAGGAGATCTGTTTCCTTTTTGGTTTTGCTATTTGTAAAAGAAAAAAATCATTCCCCAAACTGTCACTGTAGAACATGGTCATTTAGCGTTCGTCCCCAAGTCTCAAAATGGAACCTTTCCGCTGAGTAAATAGAAATAATTATAGTAGAGGAAAAGGTCCACCTTTGTGTTTCCTCTGAGGTCATAATCCCATTAGGAAAAAAACCCCCTGAAGATAACTACTGACTGCAAGCAAAGGGAAATTTTTGTTTTTTATTTACCCATTCTCATAACAGAGAAGCATTTTTAGTTTTTATTTCAGAAGGTAAGGCTTAAGACAGTTCTGTTTCACCCAATCAACATTTGATTTCTCCTGGTTATTTTAAATATCACCTTTCCATATATTAGAATATTAAATATCATATATCAACAACCAACAGGAAAGAATTTTATAATCAGTTAACATAAGGGATAAGGGAGTTTCTGTTGTGATATTATTGTACTTTTCTTCAGGTATTTTCTAAAAATATTATTTTGCCTAAGTACCCCCCACCCCCCACCCTCTGCCAACCTTGGAGATAAAGGTACCATCAACACCAAATAAAGAGTCCATTAAAAAAAAAATGAACATTTCCAAATTCTCCAAATATGTGAGCGTGGCTATGTATCCCTGAGTTGGAATTAGCATCAAACCTTTAATTCTGAGCAATGAAAATGTAGCTCTACTGATGACGTGAAAGTCAGCAAGACCTTAGGTTCCTACTTCAATACTCTTTCACTACTAAGAACGATACTGGGAATTGACAGAACCTCAGTTGTGTCTTCTTGTCCCTTCATTGGCTCACCTGTTGCCACCAGGTGAGGGTGAGTGAGTGGCATGGGAAGTTGGCAAACTCAATACTAGTCATCACTAAGTTATTGAGTATATTAATTATAACAACTGTGTATATCTTATAAATAAGAAGAGGGTAAATGCCGGAGAGGCTTAGAGGTGAGGCTGAATTTAGTTACACAGCCAGCCAAATGATCCTCCACTTCCTATGGCCCATCATGCAATTTGTCCTTTCTCAGCTCATTTCTCAGCTCATTTCGTGTGACTTCTTACCTAAGAGGCTTTTGAGGGCATCCTGCTGCATTTAGGAACATAGGCTTGGGTGGAAGAGGGGGTCTTTTTGGCTTCTGTGGAACACTTGGGGGGCTTTGCGGTCCCTCACCACTCCTTCCTTTTTGGGATAACCTCTTGTAGTCTTCTCGGGCTTGTTTAGCCAAGGAGCGTCTCCTCTCATCAGCCGCTTTGGATTTTCGCACTAGAAAAACAAAAGAGTTTGAGAAAGGCCCTCATTAGCCCACAGAGGTGGTCAGAAGAATCAGCACTGCAGCTGGTGAACAGATGCTGTCATCTGACGATAATAATGAACGATCACTATCAAGGCCTGTTATTCAGTAGGGCTTGCACATTCACAACTGCCCAGAGTTCACTGCAGAATTCCTCTTTATATGGGAGTTTGGGGGCTTTCTGTGAAGGAGAGAGGAGGAAGGGGAGGAGGAAGGGACAAGACAGAAATGTAGAACCTTTTGTTTGAGGATTTCTTATAGTCGGTAAGACTAAGTGATGAGTCACAGCCTGAGTGAGGATTCCACTTGGCAGAGGTGATGTCATATCCTTCACGCACACTCTAGTTTAGGATGTTACATGCCCTGAATTACTAGCAAAGGTCAAGCTGTCAGGAACTGCTCAGTGTCTCAGACTATGCATAGGGTGAACAAGCAGTGAGGCTTACCACTGGTCACACTCAGAGCCCTCTGTGAGCTGAACCCATTGAAAATCGGCCTGCCAGACCAAGAAGTAAAAGTGATTCTTACTAGAGACAATCATTGGACATGTTGGTACATATAAAAGTACCTCAAGGCTGCCTTTTCATAGTGCCTTGTAAAATAGAGGGTTAATTGTTTTTATTTTACTTTTGTTTTAATGACACAGCATTAAAGGACTCTAATGCAAGATGTAAGCATAATTTTCATTGAGTGTATTACACATCCAGCATTGCTCAAAGAGGTGACAAAGATGTCCCATTACCCTAGGACTTCACTGCAGAGAAGTGATTAGATTTTGCAAATATTTCTGTTTCACAGAACTGTCATTTTAATGGTGCTCATTGTACTGGAACTGAAGATCAATTTAGGATTCTCAACATCCTGCAAACATTGCTACTCCTCTTCCTCAAGTTGCCTCAGGAACTGATCTGACAGTTCAGGCTTCTTTGTTTGAGTCAGAAGGAAACCCTAGTGCTATCTCAAAGCTGAATTAACTTAGCGTCTTCAAACGTGTTCTACTCCACAGTCACCTGCACTGGCTTCTTTCTGAGGGGTTTATCTCCAGTAGTGCTAACTCAAAAAAGAGTCAAGTTGGGTCAGAGGTGTGGGAAGGAGTCTAATATATTCAGCCTATTATTCCTGTGTTCTTCTGATTACAAAGTTAAGATGTGTTCATTATATAATTTTTAGAAAATTAGAGAATAATAACAAGAATTCAAGTAAGTAACTTGAATCCCACCTCTCCAAGAAAATTAATGTTAACATGTTAATTGGTTTCCATTTCTTTTCCTTCATATACTTAGATATTTAAAAATAGGGATATTTTTCATACTATTTTATGTTTTTACTTCTCCTTGCTAAAAAGGTATAACATCCCAAGGTCATGAAACACTCTTCTGAAACATGTTTTCTTCATAGCTATATACCATTCTATTATATCGATATGACATAATTTTGATGGTACAAAGATGAATTGAGATTCTTTCTGCTATTCAACAAATGGCTCATAAGCCTTTGGGTAATAGTTTAGTGTTAAAACATCTCTTAATGATCACTTAAGTGCTTTCTAGAGCATCATTTTCTTACATGAAGTAATTGGCTTTGAAAGGCCTCTGGGTACTTACAAGATGCCTGCCACTCCGAATCTTCTTTCCAGTTCTTATAAATCTGCTTGGTTCTCTCTTCATCTATTTGTCTTATTTCTTCATCTTGTGTTTTCTTTGTGGATTCCTTCCTCTGTTTAAAAAAATAAGTAACAAACACCAGTGAGCGACTCTGGCAGTCTTCTTGGATGAGGAGGGCTCTAGGCACACCTGATTTCCATCTAACTCCCTCTGGCCCCCTGAGGAGGCACTTTGGTGTTGTGGGAAAAGCATGGTGTCAACCATACTCGAAGCCAGCTCTACCTCCATCTGGCTGTACAACACCGTGGCTGGTTACTAAACCCCTCTCAGGCTGGTTCCCCCTACATAAAATTAGAGTTATAATAAGGGTTAAATAGCTTTTTAACAGTGCCTAGCACAATGTGTAACAGACAGTAAAAATTCAATAAACATACTTTAAATTGAGTCCCCTGAAGTAAGGTGTAAACACTGTTTCATGACACCAGTGTAAACACTACAGAACCTGACAGGTTCCACAGAATAATGCTATGTTTCTAACGCAATCTCAGCTGTATCTCCACGTGCTCTCGAACCATGTGTCTGAAAATGTGGTACTTATACAAGATTTTAGGTGGTTCAAAAAGGAATTTCTTTTTGTCTTAAAAAAATAAAACAGAAAAATATTTTTTAAAAGCATCCTCTTTGAGAAGGGAAAATATTTATTAAAAAATGAATCTTCCTTTAAAAAAGAATTCAATGGTTTTATTGTAGTAAAATGAACACAACATAAAATTTACTATCTTATCAATTTTTAACTGTACAGTTCTGTAGCATTAAGAACTAACACATCAAATCACTTAGACTCAAAAAATACTTTGTTTATTTGGGTACAGCCTTCTGAGTGCTCATAAGACAACTGAAATTGCAACCTGGTGAACTAAATAAAAGCCTTGGTTAGCTAAGAAATGAAACATGCTGAGAGGGTCAGGAAAGACTGACTATACTTCATTCTGCATCACAAAAATGAGTTGTTTTCTTTCCTGTTTTTCTAGAAGGATAAAGACTTCTTGCTGTTAAATTATTTCACTACAATTAGAATATAAACCTTGACATGAATTTGTTTTTAATCACTGTAGGAAGTCATAAATCATAGTTAATGTAGAAGGTGATAATTCATAAACTGTACTTCACTTCAGATGAACCTAAACTTTTGTGTATTTATTGTTTTCATTTTTTCTTATACGCTTTTCCTGCCTAGAGCTAAGCCCCCTTAGTTTATCAACATTATAAAAACCAAAAAATAGCTTCAGTTGTTTGAAATGACTTCTGAAATTTGCCATACCCTTACTGAAGCTGTCTACAAGCTTGAAATACAGACAAAGTGCTGCCAGCAATTTCCAAGCATAAACATAATTTAAAAATCTTAAAAGTGGACCTTTGTTCATCTTCCACATACATACTTTAAAATGATTTAAACTGATTAGAAAAAATATAGTTATAACCTTCAACTATGATATTATGGGTTTTATTGCTTACAGAAAGCAAGAAATTTACTGAGTCTACCTAAGGAAAACCATTAAGTAAAAAATAATGCAAATGACACTCAAATGTCTGAGAGTTCTATATTTAGTAAACCATATTCCTTCTTGATCTTTACTTTTTCGATGTAAAAAAATCATTTCCTCTTTAGAAGTGTTTTGCTATGAGCAGGTAGGTCCCAGACGGGGACTGTGAGCCAGGCATGAGAAAGTAAAAGTGAAGGCTAGGGAATGAAGAGGCAGCAGGACTGAGGCTGGACACTAGTGCAGATGCCCAGGGGCTGAGGTGTGGAGACAGAGAGGGGCAGTGTGAACTATCACAAGGTTTCCTACAGAAAGCCTCTCACCTGGCCTGTTGATGGAAATACTTTCCACTTGTGCCTCATTAGACCCTATCCATTGACCCAAAGTAGGAAGACTCTGTTTTATTATCTTTGTTCCATAGAGAAGCTTGATAAGTGACCACTTGTCTAGTCCACCACCTCACCTTTTGAGAGACAAGAAACCTTAGGCTCAGTCTAAATAGTGATGTGCCTCAGGCCTCAGACCACTTCTCTGTTCCATCTAAATTTACACTCTAGATGATCTCATCTTTCCTCTTGACTTATGTTCCAAATTCCTTATAAGGGTCTACATGATTCTCGGCTCTTATCTGCCCTCTCATTTACTGACCTCTCTGCCATTCCTTGACCATGTAAATTGAGCTCTTGCCTCTGTGCCTTCATACCTGCTGCTCTCTCTTACCAGGAACATACTTCTCCCCAGCCATCCACATAGCTCCCTCCCTCATTCTCTCAGGTCTCTACTCCAATATCACCTTCTGAGAGCAGTCTTCTCTGACTACCTCTCTAAGAAACCAATTCCCACCCTCCCAGCATTCCTCAGCTCCCTTATCCTAAATTATTTTCTTCCATAGCAATCATGACCACCTGACTTCAAAGAACTGTTTATCATCCAGATAAACTAGAATACAAGCTTCCTGAGAGGAGGACTTGTATCTGTTTTGTTCATTGTGTCTCCAATGCCTGTAATAGTGCCTAGAACATATGAGAAACACAATACACGTTGGTTGAATAGACACACAGATCCTTTGTCTTTCTTGCCTGTCTTCATTTAAAATGATATAATGTACTCTGAGCAGCGTTACTGAAAATTTCCTTTAGATACTCTATTGCTGCTACTTTAGAAAGAGGCACATATGTACTACAGCAGCAGTACACACACCAGGACTACAGATCCAAAACTTTATCACATCTTCTTGAAGTCTCAGACATGCACACTATCCCATTCACACTTGTTTCTACAGAAGAGTCAGGGAATTGATCTCACTGTCCACAGGATCACAGGCCTTGGGGCCCGCCTCCACTACGGCCCCCACATGAGGCCTGTGATCACTCAGAATCTTCTCTTTAGAGCCTCGTGTCTGACCCTACTTTTTCCGCTCTCTGCAAGTCAAATCCTACTACGGTTTCCAAGTGTAGCCTATGCCTTGTTGATTATGAGCAATGCGTGATGCGATAACAGTCTAGCACGACTGAGGAAGTGGGCTCAGCCTGTATGAGGAATCTCACGTCTGGATGAATGTGGGAGAGATCTGAGTGCCCGAAGGAGCCCTGGCACAGTGAACGTGGAGGGCACAAGAGGCTGCTCACCGTGAGGGACAGGCTCACAGAAACAATGAACACGTAAGGGACTTAGTCTGAAATCACTGTTTCTGCCAAGTGTAGTGTTTCACTTATCACTCTCTGAAATCAGTCTTCCCTCAGTATTTGCAGCAGCCCAGGATATTGTCTGTTTCAGATCTTCAGTGAGTCTAGCAGTTACGTCTTGGCATCTGTTCTTTCCATGATACTCAAGACTTTCAATTTCAGATAAACAGGCAAAGATGAATAACTATGTTCAAAACCTTTAAAAACAGATTTCACATTCTGCTGCTTAATTTCATTTCTGCATGAGACTAATATAACAATTTGTGAAACATTAGTGGGAATGGCTATGCATTTAGCCCCCTGAAGACAGAATATAAATCTTTTACCTGGTGAAATCCATATGCCTTCATACGATTGATAGAATCTGTTAACATTTGTTGAATATTTCTTGAGGAACCGGAGGGTAACTAAAAATTAAATGAAACACATTTTTATATCATTGGAGCTGCATTGCAATTTCAGAAAACAATCTGTTAATGCTTCCCTTGTTTTAATGTTCTCCAGTATTGTCCCCTTCCTCACAACTGGAACCACTAAAGTTTACCCCTAGCACCCAAGTTCCTGAGCCAGTCCTGACTGAGGCAAGCAGAGAGGTGGAGCCTCAGCCTGCCCACTCAGTGGGGCTTAGAAGTGAATTACTACCCGAGAGGCAGGAGCGAGTGATTTGCTCGACAAGTGAGTTTGTCTGTCTTGCTCCCAGTAGGCCCCGGGTCCCTGGGATGACTTCTAGATGTCAGCATTACTCCTTAATCTAAATTCTCTCCTTCTTCTCTCAATACCTGCTCTACTCACCCATCCCCCCACCCACCCCATTTTACATCAGACCAGAGAACTGCTTAGTCTCTGCCATTTAACTGCATACACCTTGCTCAGCATCCAGAACTGGAAGCATGCCCGGAATACCAGTTTGGTGCCTGGATGCCCTGCCTACTTTCCCTGTCTGATTACATTCCTCCCTCTCCATCCCTTGACTCTGTTACCCAGCCCACTATCCAGGTTTCTGCTACTCTAGATGGATTTCCCAAGAGGCAATTCCTGCCAGCAGGGTTCCCAGATCCACTGCCTGGATTCCCTGATGTCATTCCTGCCTGTCACATGCAACCCCCTCTGGCATTGTGACTCAGCTGGCATAGCATAGCAGGTGCCTCTTAAAATCAGGTCAGTTACATAGGCCCCCATCACTCTGTCCCTGGCTTGAGTGAAGAGTCTGGGCCAAGTCCCAGGACAGACAGCCACATGCCTTGTATAGCCTGATATAGCCACCCACAACCCACATTGCCATGACTTTGTGCCTTGTACCTGCAGCTCATTCTTGAATTCTGGCAGAGATCAGAAATTACCAACAAATTTTCAACAGAAAGCTGGTATCAAGAATCAGCATGGAACACAGAGGGTACTGTAGGGTCATCACTATGCTATGTAACAAACCAGCATGGCCGCTTCAATTTTGCCTTTTCGCAGTAGCCTAATGTGCTGCATTCCCCAGCTGCTCTAGCCATTAAGTGTGCTCATATGAATACAATACCTTCAATACAATGCAGGTGATAACAGATACTTGCTACTTCTATCTAGGCCCTTAAAATCTCCCTCACGCACACCTCCAGGCCACTTCCCCTGCCTCTGAGCTGGAATCATGACAGTAGTCATGCTACTACTAGAGACAGCAAAGCCACCAAAAACCCGAGCCCCTGAATGACTGTGTGGACCTGAGTTGTTCAGAACCAGAACAACCATCCTAGATGTTACAAGGGAGAAGATGAACTTCTATTGTGTTTTAACTATTGCCTTTTGGTCCATTTGTTGCAGTTTAATCTATTTAGCTGATAAAACTGGCCCCAATAATTGCTGGTGGCACACACCAAGTACTCTGCTGCGATTTTTTACTGATCATGCTATTAATGCTAATGCCAACTAATGACTGCTGTGACTAGGCATGTGTTAGTGACTTAGTATTGTTTTTATTCCTCACAACAGCTGATGGAGATGTAGCAGAATGCCCAACTTTCAAATGAAGAAAGTGAATCTCAGAGGAGCTGTGTAGCTTTCTGGAACCACACAGCTAGCTTTTGCCAGAGTTTACACTCGTCCCACTATGTCAACATTGTAATGATAGGAAAACGAATTGCAGGTCAAATATTTCTTATGCTTATGTTTTGGCAGAGTCTTGAGTCCTATAGGTTTCACAGTTGCTACTTGCCATATTCTGTCTTATTTTTTCTTATTTTAATATTATAAAAGTATATGTAGCTACTCTGCACCTAAAATAGAACAGTACAGCAACCAGTTCCTCTATTTATAAACAGGTTAGAACTGCTTTAACAAGTTTCATGTTAGTCTGTCTGTTCAAAAGTCCAAGATGACTTTACAAGAATCGGGCTTGCAGTCTGTGAATACACTTCCACTACAAGGGATGTAAATTTTTTAAACACAGGCCCACTCTCCCTTTCCTCAATAATATAAGGCATCATTTTGCAAAAAAGGATCAATTTCTTCTATGTTGAAAATGAGGAGGTAGGTAACCTTCGGGTGCTGTAGGTAATGCTCCAACCACGCTAGCTGCATTCCCAGCCTCTCTATTGGTTTCAGAAGGACCCGGACCCGTGCAACTAGCAGAGCTTTGGACCAAGGGTTTGTCCATAGCACCTCCACTATGTTCAGGCTTCATGCTTTTGAACAAACTGTTAGTTGTTTCCCAAATTAGCATCAGGCTAATAGGCATTTGACGCTGCTCCTCTAACACATATATTCCAAAGTGTTGCCTACTTCATCAAACATTCCCCCCCATCACTTGTCCATTACTGTCATCTGCATGAGTGTCAATCTTTAAACATATTGTATGAGTTATTCTTAGAATTATTTCTTCAACTGGACTATTCATCTATACATACATCACTTGCTTTTAATATCTTAATTTTTTTATATCATCGTCAGATTCCTTCTTTTAGTAGCACTTTCAATATACGCACTGCCTTTGCACCTATCAGATATAATGGCTTATTAATATTTTTAAAATAACTCAATAACTAAGCACAGACACATGAACCAGACAATGAAAAGGACGTGATGCCAGAGACTAAAGGTCCACAGTGACAGTCAGCACCATCTACTGGTACTGGTCAGAGGTGACATCCTTTCTTTGAAGTTTTAGGTTTTGTTTTCAGGTACTAAAGCTCAAAGTTGGTTCTTAAATAGATGAGTTTTAGCATAAGCAATTGATTAGTTTAACAACCAGCTAGAGAGAAAATACTTCTACATGTTTAAAACATATTGTAAACTCTAAACTACTGACACATACTAGGAATCACATTTATAAAAATACTAATTTTCAAAGTGAACCAAAAATTGCCATTATTCCAAAGCATTAAACTCATATAAAGAACTTAATCAAGACTTATGTGGAGTGTTTCATTCAAGTACACTTACATGTTCCACAAATCCACAAGATATGTAGAGTATAATGTAACAGATGAGAATAGTGTCATCCAAAAAAGATTTCCTTTATTAAAAAAACAGCCTGATTAGTGCCTCAAAAGTAGTTATTTATGACACAAAAGTAATTATTTATGACACCAATACAAGAGGGAGACAACCTCAAAACCATTGTCTCTCTGAGTGCTCCCAGAATAAAGAAGAGACTTCTTAGTAAGTGTACTATGCCATCTCTGAAGCATCCATACAATGCTGTGTTCCAGTGATCTTTAGTTATTCCTATTTGTGACACAAGAAAGAGGAGAAAACTACCCATCTACCTACATAATTTTTGCTTGCAAAAGCACTTTCAAGTTCAATACGTCATTTGACCTTCATATCAACCCCGTAAGGGTGTCAAAGTAGGTACTGTCCCTTTATCAAAGAGGTAAAGTGACTAGTTTATAGGGAAGCAGAGACTGAAACGCATGTCTTCTCCATATCTACAACTTGCTCGTTCTATAGGGTCCCCCACAGTGAACATATGTCTACTCTCACGTATGCAAACCACTACAGTCACCTCCCATCTGCTACATTTCAGGGACTTCAGCAGCTGCTGAAACTCTATGAGTAGAGTTAAAGCAATCTTGTCTGCTTCAGATTTGCTTTACTTAAAAATAAAAACTGTGAATAATGCTGTAATGAGCATAGATATTATTTGTAATAACCAAAAATTAAACAACCTAAGTGTCCTTTGATAGATGATTAGATAAAGAAGATGTGGTACATATATACAACAGAATATAAGTCAGCCATAAAGAAGATGAAATATTGCCATCTGTGACAACATGGATGGCTTTTGAGTATTATGCTAAGTGAAATAAATCAGAGGGAAAAGAACAAGAACTGTATAATTTTATTCATATGTGGGATATAAAACAAAAAGCAACAAACAAACAAAACAAACTCATAGATACAGACAACAGAATGGTGGTTACAAGAGGAGAAGGGGTGAGGGGAGAAGGAAGAGGGTAGAGGGGATCAAATACATGGTGAGAGAAGAAGACTAAGCTTGGGGGTAGTGATCATACGATAGAGTATACAGATACGGTATTACAAAGTTGTACATCTGAAATTTATTTATGTTATTAACCAATGTTACCCCAATCAATTTAATAAAAATATTAAATAAAAACTACCACATAATATTTACTAAAAGTTCCAAAAAATAAAGAAAAAACTTGAAAGTCAATGACACTAGAAACTAGCAGACTTCTTGTGAACAGCAAGACAGAACATGGTCCTCTCTAATCAGCGCAGACAGCTAAATCTGGGAGTGGACTCCATCTGCATTGACTAAAGGATAGTGTGTGTGTGTGTGTGTGTGTGTGTGTGTGTGTGTGTGTGTGTGTGTGTATGTGTATGTGTATGTGTATATGTGTTTTCATTACCCTTAAACTTAGAAGTATGACAATTCAAATTCATATAAGCATTTTGGGTCCTTAGCAAACTTACAGGGACTGGTATTTAGTAAAACCTCAATAAATATTGGTGAATGAATGAACACACTATAAATTCATGAAACACTTTCTCTTTCATTAAGAGATATTCTTTTATCTTAATACTAATCGAGATCGACTGAATTCAAAATCTCTGAAAATCGATGGCCTGTAACTCACCCATTTTGCTAACCAGGTCACTGAAATACTCAGACCATTTTATTCCCAATCATTATAAATAAAAAGAGAATTTTTGAATGATGACTATAATATTCAGCTTTTGAACATATAGGTATTTAGATTTTTCTTTATAAAATAATGGGAGAGTCAGCATAATGAACTGTGTTTTGATAAAGTTACAGAGAATAATAATATAGAGAGAGTGGAGATATTTTCCTAAGGCCAACTAGACTAATAAGATGAAAAACAGGACAATCAATTTTACTGCTGAAAATATAGTACAGAGTCCCTGTGGAATGATTGTACTGAAACATGAATTAGGACAACGAATACCCCAGGGAATCTTTTCCCTGTTTCTCTAATATTGTTTATAGCAAAATCTATGCACAGAGACTATTGGATAGCCAGACTTAAATATATACCAGACTCTAAAATGATGCGTAATTTTATGGCATACCTTTAAATAATATATTGTCGTTAGTGTCTGAATTTATTTTGAGCCTATTAAAGCATAGAATTGCCATACTGGATAAACATCTTTCATCACATCTTCCCCCTCCAGCCCCTCAAAGCTACGTGCAAACAGCAGAACTGAGCAGTAACATAGAAAATGCAATAACGCAGAACTGGGAAATGGGTTGTTAGGGCAAACATTTCAGATATGAAAGAGTTACAAAGGCTACTCTTACATTCTTACCAGGGAGATACCTGACATATGATCCATGAAAAAAGAAAAAGAAGACAACCAAGGGAAACAAAGTAATTACTAAATATAAGGTATGAGTATGAAGTAATAAAGGAGTGTTAAGAGAATAGACAAGAAGTCTTAAAACATGATTGATTTGGGAAGTCTTGTCGCAATTGAAAATAGGAACCTAACTATAAATAATGATAGAAAATAATATTTACATCATATATAATACTTTACAAAACCATTTTATTTTTTCATTTGATTCTGACATCCAACCCAGTGATATGTAGCTATTATAACCTTCATTTTTTAGACAACGAAACTGAGCCCCAGATAGTTAAATAACTGACTCTAAGTGGTCAACAGGACCTTGCATTTCCTAACTCAGGATTCCATATTTTTCTTCCCAGCACATGACTTCTAGTAAGTCAGATAAGTGAATTATTGCAAATATCACTTACAATCATACAAAATAAAGTTGTGTTACCAACTTCATAATGTATAACTCTCAAAGACTAGTATAGTAATATTTTACTCTTGTACAATTTATCGTATATTAAGCTTTTTATGTAACATACTGTTTTTGAAAACACAACAGCTTAAATGGCTTTTTAAGGCCCAGGGTTAATTAATCTATCTTACATAAAATTGTATTCTACAAACTATCATGAAATTCTATTACAGTCACACAGAACTGTCTGGGTAATTGTGTAACTCTCTGATTATGGCTCTACCCTTGAATTAATAAAATGAGAACAATTAATTCATCTGTTTTTACCTGGTATGCCCAATACTTCATCTCTCACAAAAATAATATCGAAATACTTCCTGCATGTATACTAGAAGGGAGTATACACAAGGTAAACAGTTACTGGTTCGGAATTATCCCTTTTTCCTTCATATCCAATTCAATCCTCCACATTCTAACTTGCATTTCACAGACCAATTCCCTGTCCTTATTATAAGTGTGAACCCGATGCCCTTTCGGAGAGTAGTAATATGGCTGTCTTCAGACCAGAGCCAGGCTAACCCAAGATGCCTCGACCAATCCCAGGCACAGGGCCTCTACTCTGGGGTGAGGTGCAGGCTTCTCCACCTTGCCTACTCACCAAGCTTTAGTACTGACTTCTGATTAAATCACCTAAGGAGTTTTGCTCAAATATTACTTGTCACCCTTTAAAGAAAGCCTAAGCCATATTAAACCCCAAACTTTGGTTGCTAGCGGGAGCACCTGAAGATGAATTAGGGCCTAAAAAAACAATTCAGCATATTACTCTCTATTCTTTTAAAGAAGTGGTCTGATCTTAATGTCTTGTTTCTGAATCTCTCCTTTATAAAGGCAAACAACCAAAATCTGGTTTTAGAGAACTGTTGGTTTTTGAGTAAGCTTAACTGTGTTTTGGAAGGGATGTATGGAAGAAGGAAGTCTCTTATTATGTCTTAAAATCATTTTGCAGATTGCTTCTTCACTGCTATCTACTACTGGGAACATAACGCTAAGAGTTAGAATAACACTTAAAAATAAAACTGAAAACCACTGTAGTTTCAACATCCAGTTTACAATCAAAATGTACATTTTAGTGGTGAGTGAGTTTTTGTTAATAAGTGTTATAGTGAAATGACAGATTTATGAGCTAGTATCAGAGCCCTGTGGCAGTGTTAGAAGTGTATGTGTCATGTGTGGTGTGTGTGTTTGTGTGTTTATGTGTGTGTGTGTAGGGATGGAGAGGCAAGAGGTCCTGACTTTAACACAAAGGGGAAGAATCTTGCTCAAGGCTTTTTAGTCTCTTAGCTTCAAGGTCTGTTTTGAATCCTAGTTGTTTGTGTTATAATTTTTTTTTTTAATCTCCTGTTTGGTAGTGTGGTCCTTTCTGAAGGCCGTTTCTGTAAAAATAGTAATTCTTTAGGGATAAAATCTAAAATTAAGCAGATTGTTTTATTCAAGGTCCTGTTTGGGGCAAGGACAGTGGGTCCACTGATTAATGAGTTCCCAGCCTACAAATTACATTTAACAGAGACACAAAGGAGTTTATCTTTGAATTAGCATTCTCTGCCATTCTCTGAACCACACTCAGAACTGTTCTGTTCTCTCCCAAATTCTCTTGCAGGAGACGGGGAAAGACACTGGCTGCTTTCAGCCAGGAGTACTCCAAGTTCTTACCCTAACCCCCTGGGGAGTGGGGTGTGAGTCTGCTCACACAGTGCATCACCTGCCATTTTCTCTGACTCCTATTAACTTCCCATTGGACTTGCTGGTGCCTGGGAATGGCATCTGCTTCTCAACCTGCATGTCTTAAGAACCTGGCTGGGTGACAGTAATTCCTGTTATATATCATCACGTCCTATTCAGCAACAGACACCCACTAACACTGTGTTCGTTGTGATCCACTGGGAATCACAATGCTCTTACTAAATATTAAGCAGAACATCATTTTTGAATCTCCCAAGCGCTATCGCCACTGCCAGAAATAAGGACAGGGCAGGTATTTTGTAGGGGACAATAGCTTTTCAGAATAAAAAACACACATTCAGCTCTAATCTAGGCATTATTTCAGCCTCTTCAGCTTTCACAAACCACCCAGCCTTCCTTTGCTTCCAACTATTCATCTGAAAAATGAAAAGGACCAAGGCTAGGCTCATGATAAGAATAGCATCTTATAAGGGATTCGGGGGGAAAATCTTGCTGCTTTTATCAGATGATATTGGGCAAGCATCTTCATATGAGAAAATTTATAAATTATCTCAGCTTCCTTTGTAAAGAAACAATATTGCTAATTCAATCCCCATTTTATAGAGGAAATAAATTCCTTCCAGGATATGGCTTCAAGTCACAGAGCTGGCTCCAACAATGGAAATCTCCTTTCCTAGACTAGAGGCCATCTACCGTGTGGGCAGTCTGATTTCAAGATATCTTATATTTTTGTTAAAATGAAACTTTAAATAAATAAATATATTCTTTAAAATATTTTCTAAAGATTATCGTGAATATGTAAAAGAAGCTCTGAGACTGGACCCCATGTTTTCTAAACTCTGAAGCAGGGGTCACTCTTCCCAAACCCCCCAGTTTTGCTTCTTGTGGCTCTAAGAGTGAAGTAGAAATTCTTAACCTTTAGAACTGGAGCAAATCTTTCATTGTTTTAGAAGAGATCTCCTTGGATGAAGCCATCTGCTAATGAAGATATAAAATAAATGTGGTACAGTGGTATAAAATAACCCAGTGCAGATCGATAGATTGGGCTTTTTAGTGTTCTGCTTCCATGGAGGGAAGGGTACAGCTCTCTAATTTTTAATATGTGAGATTAGTGATGTATGTCTCATGTGGGCCAAGAGATACAGTTTTGAGTCTAGGGGTGGAGTGGGGCTCTGGTGAAAGCTCAGGATAGGACTGCCTGAGAAGACATAATTTGTGCCTTATTTCCAGAAATGGCATTGGGTTAACCTTGGCTCTGTACTACTGGGCTTGGACCTCATACTCTTGTCTAACTCCTGCTTGAATACGAAAAGTCCAGACTTTATGGTTTGGCTTATCCATTGAAACTGTATGGAAACCTTTAACAGCTGTAGTGATGTGAGAAAATATTTTACTTCAGGTCATGCAGGCATGTTTAGAGCTGGAAGGAAATTTATGAGAATTCACCTCAGCAAACAGATTCTATCTCTATAACTAACTTCTATGACCAAGTATGGCTGCCTGGGGCAGTCTGTGGACAAGTATGCGAGGGTAAGCCCGCTCAGCAGGGAGAAGTGCTGTAATTGATTAGTGATGTCTGCCCTCGATGTAGATGTGGGGAGTAATTGTACTTATGCTCTGTTTAAAAGTCTCGTTTTACAGATAAGAAAAATGAAATCCAACAGAGACAGTGTCAGAATGAAAACCTAGTTCTTCTGACTACATTTTACCATACTTGCTCTCATTATATTACCATAGCTCAAAAACCTACTACAGGTCCACAATCCCTTATTAACAATTCTGAAATCCAAAAAGCTCTGAAAACATATACTTCTATTAAGAGGAAAACCTGACTTGAACTAACATGAAGCTCAGTTTTTATAGCAACTGATTACAGTCTACTGCTCCAAACCAGGAGCAGTCCAGTCTTCTCTTATGCTTCAGTAGAAATATAAGGGGTTACTATTGAACTAGTAACACTGCTTCCTCAAGCAACTGGCTCCCACACAAGAGCTTCTACAGTGCTGATTAATATTTGGGTTGCATTTAACTGGGGCACATTTTCTGGTTATGATTTATCATGTAGAAATTTATTACAAGTATAACAAGACCATTTTTCTTTAGTAAATCTATAGCTGATTTTCCTTGAACACTGTTTATAATTCTGGAAGATTGATTGTTCTTTAGATCCTTCCATGATTATTCAGATAAGCATCATGGTCACTAACATGAATAAAAACTGCTTGATAATTTTTCTTTTTATGATAAATTTTAAGCCTTTGTAGTCAATGAAATTTTAAAGAAATGACAATATCCTTCTAGGTTTTATAGTTAAAATAAATTATGGCTGAAACATGGGAATCTTTACTGTGCAAACCTGAACTGCATTTTGGAAACGTATATTGGATGACTCCCAAAGCTCTAGTTTTGGTTTCTTACCAGAGTTTTTGTCTAAAGGAGCAGATCTAGGAAAGATGATGAATTCTGATTTAAATATAGCAAGGGTCTGATGAGAGTGGGAATTAAAGTAGATATACAAAAATGAGGGCTTTCTGTGATTTGGGGGCAAATCATTTAATCTATCTGAGCATTAGTTTCTTTATCTGTCCAAAAAGAAATAATACTTGTATGGTCTAGTTTACAGGAGTATTGTGAAATGAAATGGCTTTATGAGAAAAAGCTTTGTAAACTCTAAGTCAATTTCTAAGTATTTTATTATTAAAATCAATTTAAAATCAATTTCTATTTAGCACTACCGCCTTGAGTAGCATGGGAAAATCCTTGATGTCTCTAAACTACACTTACCTTCACCTTTAAAACCAACTCCTTCTCCAGACATTCCTGTTTATGCCGATGATACCCCTATTCACCAAGGCATCCAAGCTTGGAAACTTGGGTTATGCTAAACCCTTGCTCCCTCTCTGATCCACAGATGATCAAAGTATAAATTTGATCAAGTCAACTCATTGCTCAAAAATCAATGACAATTTGTAATTATTTTTGAAAAAGTGTCAAAACTCATGTCTTTTCCAAGACCCTGTCCTGTCTGGCTTTGACCACCCCTCACTCAATCACAAGCTCCCCTCCTTCCCTTCTGCACTCCAGTCAAATGGGCTTCTTTGGTTTCTCCAAAGCTTCTGTTCCCTCCAGCTATATAGACTTTGCCCGCTGTTTTTTTGCTGGAACCTCCAGCCGCAGGTATCCTTTGTTGTCATCTCCATCTCCACATCCTCTACAAAGCCATCCTGCACTCCCTGGTATTGCTCAAGTTCCGTTGTACTTGGGAGCATGGACACAAATCCCTTCTCTTGGAGCACTTCATATCGTTTGAAATTACATATTACATGAAGTCTCTCCATGCTTCCTCAACCATAAGTTAATGAGCAGTGATTCTGTTATTCTGTTTTTGCTCCTACATTATAATAACAATGCCTGGCACATAATGGGTACTCTTTAAACGAATGAGTAAATCAATCAATCTTGGGATCCTCACTCTGTGTATGTGTGTGTGTGTGTGTGTGTGTGTGTGTGTGTGTGTGTACACATACACCCACAAACACCCACCCGCCCACACTCACATATATATACTCTGACTCAGGGAAAGCTGAAAAAGCAGGATTGAAAAACTTCCACCTCTTTTTTCCATATTCCTGTACCTACATGTTTCCTTACCCCCGTCCCAATCTCTTTCCATATGACAGTTTAGCAACCATCTAAGGAATGGAAGAATGTCACTTTCTCTATAACTTTCTGATATAGGAAAAGAATAACTACGATTTATATTTTAATTTCTATTGTAATCTTTCGTCTTGTAAAATTTTTTTTCTAGGAAAATATTGTAATTCAAATACAAAGATAAGCATGCATACTTAATGCCTTAAAGAAGGTATTTTCTTGTTGCTGTTGTTCTTCACTGTAGGGGTGTTGAAAGGGGGCTAGCTCTTTGGGGAGAGTATGATGTTAAACATGCTGAGTACAAAGCAGGTCTGGGAAAGCCTGGTGCTTTGCTGCAGACGTGAGGAAGTATCCAGGCTGACCCAGGGACGTAAACCAAATTTTAGAATTTTGTACCCCTAAATATTTTGAGCCTCATATTTATAGCCCTTTATAGAGCTTCTTTGCATTCTTCATATTAATAAGGCAATCAAGTACAATAGTTAAAGAGTGACCTGGGAAGGATTCCTGCAGGTCTGAATCCTGGTTCAGTCCTTTTCTTTTTTTAAAAAGATTTATTTATTTAACTTGGTTTCAAGTATACAGTACATTGGTTAGACATCTATATAGTTCATAAAACAATCCCCTCAATTGCTTACTCCCTCCCCTGGCCCTTCACCCAGCCAACATATTAACGCTAACTTCATTCCTTATGCCGTGCTCCCCATCCCCATGACCAACTATCAACTACTAATTTGTACTTCTTTAGCCCTTTTATCAACTATAAGACCTTAGGCAGATGGAGTAACCATGCTGAGTCTCAGTTTCCTCACCTGTAAAATGGACAAACAATCCCCAGGTCATAATATTGTTGTGAAGATTAAATAAGATACTCAGCAGTGTGCTTTACCATGTACTAAGCCCATGCAATAGGCAGAATAGAGAACTGTACTTCCATCTGACAGCCTCAAAGAGGTCAAGAGGACATGCAACCAGTGTTGGAGAGCTGGGGACATGACTGGAAGTCAAATAACTGCAAATCTCTTGTTAATCCTCAGTGTAATGAAATTCCTGGCAGAAGAAGGTACTTCAGAATATAGTATTAGCGTTCTTCCAAACTATAATGCAAGCAGCAATTTATATTTGAGCTTTTTAAACCACCTGGAACATAAAAGAATTTCTATCAGTTCCAAGTATAAAATTCTGTTGTGTTGAGGAACTAGCTGTCTCCACAATCACAGGCAGAATCTATGAAGCCAAAGAGGCACTGATATTTGTCCTCATCAAAAAGGGGGAAGACTCAACAGGATACAGTCTAGATCACAAATGGGCCAGAGTTATGGCCAGGGGTCAGCAAACTATAGCCTATGGGCCGAATCTGGCCCTCTGCCTGTCTTGGTAAAAAATTTTGTTAGAACACATCCATGCCCATTTATATGTGCACAGTGGTGACAAGGGACCACATAGTCCACAAAGCCTCAAGTGTTTACTATCTAGCCCTTCACAGAAAAGTTGGGGACCTCTGTTATAAAAGCCATGTAACAGGAAAATGAACCTTGAAAGTATCTTCAAATGTAAAATCTTATTAATTAAGTTCTTTCTTGGCACCTTCAGTCCCATGAAAAAGGGTTTTTTAAACCCCTCCTTTTTTGGGGGGGGAAGTAGCAGGTGAGCCAAATCCCTCTCCAAAAGAAATGAACAGCAGGGCCTTTAATTTGAGAGGAATTTTTCCAGAAAAGCCAGTTTTAAATCCTGATACTCAGTTACATTCACCTTAGTGTCCCTAATATCTTTCATCTCCCCCAGTGATGAAATTCTGCGCATTTACAGATAGGAAAGACTCACTGGAATCTTCTCTTCTTTAAGGGGTGGTGCTGGTCTAGAGCCGGGCCCGGATTCCTCCCCTTCTGCTGCTTTCTTATGGATGTTCTGAGACTTCCAGGTATCCGGTGCTTGCGGATCATAGTAGTGTGATTTTGTGGCCAGGCTATTGGTGAATTCTTTGGACTGAGTTTTGCTGAAGAGAAACAAATATGGAATTATTAAAAACATTATTCAACATGGACAGCGTTTCCAAAGCAGATGTCTACATTCAAATTATATGAAAAACAGTAATAGATACTGTTTACTGAGTGCTTATGATATGGCAAGCCTTTTGCTAGGTATTCTAAAGACATTAACTTAATAAGCATAACAACCCTATAATCAAGACATTATTATCCTTACTTTATTATAAGCTCAAAATAATTATTAAATATTATATATAACTATATATTATATATTTTATATATATTATAACATAAACTGTTACATATAACTATATCATACATAATGTATATTATATTATATATAACTATATAATATATAATATATAATATATATTATATATCATTATATATTATGTAATAACCGTATAAGCAAAGGTCATACAGTGACACAGCCAGGATTTTAACCCAGGTCTGCCCAACTCCTGGTTCAGAAGCTAAACTGCCTTCCTAGGACCAGCAGCCCATAATGACCGCTGAATGCCCATAGTTTTAAAGTTACAGGAGTTGGTGGGCAGCATTGCCAGCCCTTGGAAACTAAATTAAGGTCCATGTGTGTGTTTCTATTTTACCACCTCAGAGAGATAAATCTATACTCCAGGGAGAGCAGGCTTCACAGGGCCCACCCTGGGGACCTAGCTGAGAGGCTCCATTATCTGTCTCACTGTTACCACCACCCAAGTCACCTTCCTATTTCTTCAGTGATCACATCACTTACTTATTCAAAACCTCTTCACTGTCCACAAAATGAGGTCCAAACTCCTAAATCTGACCTTCAAGGCACTTTAGAGCATGGTCTCCATCTCCCACTACTTCCCTCTGTATATCCCAAATGCTCAGAACTCATCATAACCCAAACAACCACACAGATTCAAGTCTAGAGGTCTTAATTATGCCCTCTGCCAGCAATCTCCTTCCTGACATTCTGCAGCTGGAAAATTCTCCTTATCTTTCAAGGCCCAATTCAGATTTTACCTCTTTTGTGCATCAGAATGATAAGCTCAGTTAGTTCTCTGTTTACAACTAACTTAATTATAGCACATATCACAGCCTGTGAATGCTGCAAATAGCTGTGTGCCTGCCTATTTCTACTCTTAGATTGGAAGGTCCTTGTTCATCTTTGAATTCCCAGTGCCTAGCATGGTGGAATCACCTGCAGGGCCTGCTCACTCAGCTGCCCACATCTAAGCCATCTTCTTTGGAGGCTTGCAGCTCAAATAGTCACTGCATTTCTCACTTATATTTTTGATGCTCAGCTGTGTCAGCCTGCATTGATTGCTCTAGCATGATTCTTGGAAAACCACATCCAGATCAAAAGGGGAGTGAAAGTGGGGAAACAAAACAACTGATTGAAAGCATTGTGGAGAAAAAAAGAGAATCGCCAAGAGTCTAAAGAAACTTTCTGAAGAAATCTAAGTGACTTTTGTGACTCTAAAATCTCAATTCCGCCAGAAACTGAACAAGAGGTATCTTAGCATCTTCTCTCTTTGGTTTGCAGATCTCATACCTGAGCTCTTCTGCTTCCTGCTCTGCTTTTAGCTGGGCTCTCTCAGCAACAATCTCATTGCAGAGCACGTCATAGGGTTTATCTAGATGGTGTTCACCCATCACCCAGACCCAGACTTCTTTGTCAGCTCCTAGTTTCCAATGAACAGATTTGCTGTTCTCTGCAAGCAAAAAAAAATTTTGACTGAACAAATATCTTTAGTCAGGGGTTATTATCTTTCCCATCATTAAAGTATTTAGGGACTTCAGGGGGGAAAAAAATAGATGAGGCAAAGCACTTTCAATCTGCTTAGGAACAAGCAGCCGTCCCAGGGAGCAATGGAAGTGGTGGCGGTGGGCAGCGGCTGCAGTAAGTTTGTTTTAAAATATGATGAATATGTTTTTCGAATGTGCCCATTTTATAAATGAATAAGGCAAGATGGGGAGGAAGTATGCACCCTTTGCACCAATTGCTAAGGTAACATCAGATACCAGGTTCTCTAAAGACTAAGCATCTCTCCATACGCCAGAATTACACAGCACCCCAGGGTTTGGTGTTTCCACTCTCATTACAGGCTTTATTGCTGGGTAAAAAGGATGCATTTTTGAGTTGTTAGATCAGCTTTAGTTTAAATCATCATTGGACAAATTATTTAATCTCTCTAAGCCTCTATTTCCTCTTCTGCAAAATAGGAATAGTGGAGAGGAGGCACCTAGATATGCCAGGTACTTACCCTAGTGCCTGCCACAAAAGAGGTTAACTGCTATCATCACTCCCCTATTGTTTATTTATATGGCTGCTCAGAGATTCACACCAGCTTGTGAGAAGATAATACCACTGGTAGTGTGATACTTGGTGAAACTACTTAAATAACCCTTGTTTACAACTGGTCAGCATGGGTTGTATTACATTCTAGTTCCCTTACAGCCACACAGGTCATGCTCCCCAAAACCTGGTGAAGGTGGAACATACCTAGGGGAAGCCAAGAGGTACAGTCCTTAAATCTAAAGGACCCAGAGTGGACTTACCCAGTGTCATCATGGCCCACAGTTGGTTCTGGTCAAGATCCCTGGGCCCTGAGGACCCTGTAGCAGCCAGTGGTGTTGAGCATGGGGAAAGGGCACCTGACTGGGACACAAGCTAGGTCATGCTTATAGGTTAGAAATCCACACAGGGATTGTGTCTTGTCTTCTTACATTAAGCAGAAGAGGGTTTCCAATTAAAGTGTCTTCTGTCCCATGTATTTTTGACCTACATCCTACTGTTGCCTGAGGATATGTTAAAAAAGCAGGTTGCTCAAAGTCAGATTTGTTCTTTATTTTGGCACTTTCCACTCTTAGTGCAGTGGATACTTTTGGCAGGATAATAAAGTTCTAATAAGATACAGGTTGGGCTGGGGGGCAGGTTATAATCACAGTCTTCGCTATAAAAGGAGTCCAGTATCATTCAGAAGGAAGCTGACTTCACTCTGTTTCACAAGTGAGAGACAGGGGAAGTGGCACCCAGGGAGGAGGGAAGATCCATCCCGAGTGTGCCCTCCTGGGGGTAGGACCTGGCCAGCTCAGGCTCAGTGTGAGGAAACGCCAAACGGCTCATTAACTTTAGAAAGCTATCATACCTCGTAAAACTCCCTTTATTACACTCTCTCAGGGCAACTAATAATGTTTTTTTATTATGCTCCTCTCTAAACCTTCACCTAAGTAACTCTATACCAATATTTTGGATAGCAGGAGGAAGATGCCCAGAGAGGAGACTGGCAGAGTGCCAGGGGAGGCAGGTGGGGGACCCATGGATTCCAGCAGCTCTGCTCAGTACAGAGCAGCACGTACTCCCTCAAAGAACTGTCTCTGTAGAGCCCCACAGGCTGCAGGCAGCGGCAGCAGCAGGCAGAAGAGGGTGGTGGAGAGCAATCCAGAGCTGCCTCTGAAAGGAGGATGATGCTTAGAAACTAAGTGTAGAGAAGGGAGCCAAAGGAGAGGACCAGAGTCTTGATATTTTAAAAGGAGGCGGGTGGAAGTGGGAGAGTACGATGAAGATAAATTGTGGTTTGCAGGCAAGAAGAAAGGGAATTAGACACAGGAAGCCAGATTTAGCAGATGCCAAAAAAGGGGCTCTTGACAGAGTGGCACTGACCACAGCCACAGTCTCTGTTCTGACTACTTCGCATCTTCAGGAGATCTTAAGTGGAGCCTGAAAGCAGGCTTCCAGTGGAATGCAATGCCCTAAAAAACCTTAGGGGACGGAGGGGAAGTCACTGCAGTAAAATTGTAGTAAAATGAGGGTTAGCTCTGATACCCTTAGCTTCGTACCAACGAGGGAAAACTAGTAAGGCCTCTGTTTGGTTCATTCCATAAAAGCTTACTGAGTTTATAACTCTAAGAGCTAAATGCTGCAGGGGATACAGAGATAAAACAGATGTGGCTATTCTCCTACAAGTCACCTACAGTCCATGGGAGAAAGAGTGAGGCATCGGATTACTTGTTTAATTAATTTTATTGGGTATCTACCGCAGGCACTGAGGTAGGTGCAAGTAAACACCTATGAATAGGACAGACCAGCCCCTGTCTTCAGGGAACTTATGTTCTAGCTGGAGGAGGCGGACATTGAACAATGAATTGATTATAAAAGTAATACACTTGAAAAGGGGGATGTTAAAGGGTGCTGCGGGAATGCTTAAGAAGGAGAACTAACCCGTGAGGAGGGCCAGAGGGATATACTTTATAGTCACCTTAGATTTTAAGTCTAGTGAAGATTTAGAGGATGGAGAAATTGCTTTGGAAGAAATAGGCAGAAAAGTTCTTTGTGTTGTGTTTTGGAGGATGGATATGGGATTTAGACAGAGAGAGAATAGAAGTGAGTTTGATGCCTGACACGAAGAACAGCACGATCAAAGATCAGAGAAGAGAATCAATGAGGGGAATGGAGAAGCAGGGTCTCAAACAGAGCTGAAAAGGGTTTTAAAAGTCACCTGGCCATGGGCCGAGGATCACGCAGGGGAGCAGAGGGCCACATGGCACACAGACACCTAGCTAAAGGATTTAAACTTCGGTATTATACTGCAAAAAGCCAGAAGCGGTATTAAAATTCCAGCATTTCCACTGACTCTTTATGTGACCATATATATGTCACTTTACCTCTCTGAACTTGAGTTCCCTTTTCATTAGAACATAGGTAATAAGTCTGACCTCATAAGCCTGTCACTTGATAGATAAATGCTCAAAAAGTATTAGTTCCATGTTCTTGATCAAGTGACCAAAGAAGAGTCCATGATTGTCTGTTTTCAGTGCCAGCATCAGAGAAGTGATTTAAGAAGCACTAGGGCATGTCCATGTAGGGTGAATCCAGCTAATATGAGGTGGGTGGTCAGTGAGTGAGTAGTGGAGGGAATGGGGAAAAGACCAGGAGGGAGGTGACCGAGGCCTGAATGAGGGAAAGGACAGTACGGACTAGGCAGCTGAATCAGTGAAGGACTCAAAGATGATGTCAGCACTTTGAGACTTACTAACTTGGTTGACAGTGGGAGGATAGCAGAAACAGTGACATCAAAAAAATACT
The DNA here is from genome assembly GCA_004027375.1 of Macroglossus sobrinus. NCBI lineage: Eukaryota > Metazoa > Chordata > Mammalia > Chiroptera > Pteropodidae > Macroglossus > Macroglossus sobrinus. The sequence continues at coordinate 605,189 of PVKZ01000424.1, read as the reverse complement.
TTTGTTTGAGAAATAATATAATGAGCTATTTTGGAAATGTAGAATTAATTATGTTGAATTTTATGAGAAATCTACATTAACGGTTTTAGTAGATATCTGAAACTTGGAAGTGAGGTCGACATTGACCATGCAAATCAGGGAATTACTTTATGGAAGTCATTGTCGGAGCCATTGGCACAGATGAATTCACAGAGAACAAAGCCTAGTAGAGAACTTTGGAAAAGCATTGGCTCCATTCAGGAGGCAGATGAAAAGGGAAAAAAAAGAGAGTCTTGATTCAAAAAAAAAAAAAAAAAGAAGAAGATTCTGATTTCTAAATAACTAATTAAAGTAGAAGGAGATGGGGAGGACGCACTGCCATGGAGCCACGAGAGAAGGGAGAGAACAAAGTTGCGCGCTGCTGAGATGTGGAAGATCTTCTGCAGTCTGACCTTGGAGAGAGTAAATCTGGGGGAGACAGGTGGGGGAAGGCTATAGAATCGGGACAGAAAGGATGATAAGAGGTGGAGGCTGTAAGTATGTGCTCTGGAGAAGTTTAATATGAGGAAGAACAAGAGAATTCCATCATTTGTTCAATGTTTACTGAGCATCTGCTCTGCTCCAGGCACTGCGCCCAGGCCTGTGGGAGAAAGAGCAGCTCAGGAGCACAGGAGGTTGAAAGATTCCTTTAAATGGGGGAAACACAGACAGGTTTCACACCTGGGCTGTTGGAAGAGGACAGAGAAAAGGCTTCAGGGACCAGGCCAGGGGAATGACAGATGGAAGGATGTGCAGAGAATATGTCAAGTAAGTATTGACAAGGAGAGAAGAAATGTTCCAGTCTGGTAAGAGTTGAAAACTGATATGCATAGAAACACATTTCTGTCCCCAAAGTCCTTCCTTAAAGTAAAGGTATAAACTTAAGGGATCTTAATGAGGCACTGCTGATCAATATTTATTGCTATCTAGCAATCTGGATTTTCTGTCTACTTCACCTCGAAATTACATACACTCTTTAGTCAGAGGACACTGAGAAAAGGGCCTTTTTATAACACTTCCATGTAATTATAAGGTTTTATTCCAGTCCTTGAATAATGTTTGGATATTGCAGTTCTCTTCACATTTGCTTTCTCAAAGATTCTTGAGAATTGCATCTAAGACCAACTTTTCTAGAATAGTAGGTTAATCCTGCTCGGCACCACAGCACAAGGACCACTGCACAGAGATTCAAATCCATACCTCATTCCCCACGTAAAGCCTCTAACGAGACAGTGTTCTAAAATATTCCCTAAAGTGGGGTGACACATGGCCTTGCCAGGGAAATGGCCAGGCTTATCCCATTCTTATATCACAGCGTGACGTTGCTCAGGTCTCTATGTCTGATCTCATAGTCTAGCGCAGAATTGTCCAAATGTGAGTTACAGCTGTAATTATACACTTTCTAGTAGCTCCACTACAAAATATAAAACAAAACCCAGATAACATTAATTTTAATGTATTTTATTCTACCCAAGATATCCAAAATCTTATCATGTCAATATATAATGAATATAAAATTATTAATGTGGTATTTTACACTACTTTCTTCCTACCAGGTCTTTGAAATTTGGTAATTTACACTTCCAGCACACCTCAATCCAGACTAGCCTCTTTTCACAGGTTCAACAGCCACATGTGGCCAGTGGTAACACTGGACAGCACAGGTCTAGACCCCTAGTTACACCCTAGAAGGCAGAGGAGGGCCATAATTCTCCCTGTCTCGAAGAATCACATTTTTCCACCACATTCTGAAATAATTTTCTGATCTATCACTGAATTAAATCTATACTTCCAATTGTTTTTCAGCTCCTCTTATGTTTGCTTTAAGATTACTAAAAGGTGAGCAAGTATCTGGGATGCAGAATATCAAATGTTTTAGTGATGCTTTGAAAACTCACCACAGTGGACACTATAGAGATAAAAATGACCGGATGACAATGAAAGCACTGTTCAGTGGTGAGCTAGAATGGTGTAAAGGAATGGGAAGTGGGTATAAAATATATTTAAAAAAAATTTTAAAGTTAAATTTATTAGGGTAACAAGTGAATTGACAAAACAAATCTAACAAACTCAAAGATATATTTAAAGAGCCAAGAAAAGGACAATCTCCAAAGCTGCAGCCTGGCTAAGAACTATTAAAAGCAGCATATAAGTTAGCCCAGTACAAACAGGGCAGGGGCCAGGGCAAGGAAGGAAGGAAAGCAGAGAAGAGCACACAAAGAGGTGTCTCAACAACAGTGTGGCCAGGGACCCATAGGTTTGCAGCCCAAACACACCTCTGGGGAGCACCTGCCATGATAACACTGCCTGTACCATCTGTGGCTTTGTCTTCAGAGACAGAACAAGATGAATTATAGAGAAGTGTCTTTTTAAGAGAAGCAGGGAAAGAACCTCAAAAATCTTCCTTTTCTGTAGAGCGAAGAACTAGCTTAGTGCAAAATGTTTTTCTAAGTGTTAAATTTAAGGGAGTAATAAACTTTTCACACGAAATACAGATAGAACTTTCATTGTGTATATTAATATACTTTTATCTTGATCATTTAACTAATAAAGTAATATCGGTTTTCTGATAGATTCAAAACTCTGCAAAGAAAGAATTTAAACAAAGAAACTGAAATTGTCTTAAGTCACCATAAAGAGATCATTTCAGCAAATATAAGAAGCCTAAAGTCTAAAGTCTTACAAAGTATCTGCGCCATTAACTCAAGGGGCAAGAACCCTTCAGCTCTCACTCATCCCCAAAGTCACCCATCCCATCAATATGTCATGTCCACAATGAACATGATGAACAAAGAGGCCCAGTAAATCTAAAAAGCTCTGACTAAATAATGCAGGGAGAGTAATAAACCAGTTCAGAAAATTAGAAGGGTTATGCTTCAGTGTGGACATGTTACTTTTTGAAGGAAAAAATTCTATTTGGATAGTGTACAGTACTATGAAATCCAACAGATCTGGGTACCTACTGGAGATGTGACCTTGTATATATTAGTTCTTTTCATCTATAAAACGGGATAGTTAATACAGACTTTGCAGAAGTTTTGTGAAGATGAGATTATAATGTGTGTAAAAGTGCTTTGCATAGTATCTGACAAAACAGGTATTTAACAAATAGCTGCTGATGATAATAACAATGAGCTACTCATATTTATATTTATAGTATTATTAAGGCTTAATTGAATGAAAAAAAACAGTATAAGGTAAAGGTCACTAACTTCCTTTTTGAGTCTGTGTATATATCAGCATGCAAATGAGATTCATTTTCTCGATCTTTGAAACTCCGAATAGGTTTATCAGTTTTATTTTCTCTCGCTTAATTAAAAGAACGAGGAAAAATTGGTCTCGAGTGCCTGTGTAAGTGACCTTGATTTCTGTTTGTGTGTGTGTGTGTGTGTTTTTAACAACTTAAGTATTCATCCATGACCATATTTGATGGTGGGGGGTGGGAGGAGTTGGGGAAAGGGCAGGAGTGGTTAATGTGTACATTTCCCTGACTATGTGACTGTGTACATATATTTCAAGTCTTGATGTACAAAGAATTCCTCCCCCATGTTCTCAAGCAACTAGGGGATTCCTTGGATCAAGAAGAAATACATCTGAAAAATTAACTCACACTGAAAACTGAGTATTATGACTTTTTGGCTTACAGTATATTTGTATTTTAAGAGGGAACTTCCCTAAAAAAGATAACTCAAAGAAAAATCTCTTAAAGTCTAAGAAATACAAACACAATTGCTATAAAGATGCTGATACAAGGACTTTGTATGTTGAGAAGTGGAACCGACCAGCTATTTAACAAATAGCTGCTATTGATAATAATAATAAATTAGCTACTCATATTTATATCCATATTATTATTAATTGGAAAAAGATTTTAATAAAAAACAGTAAAAGGTAAAGATCACTAAACTAGGCATCTCTGACAATAAGGAGGATAGACACCTTTCTTAACACTCCTCACATCAAACTCCACAGGTGACTTATTTACTTCAGCTCAAAGTCAGTCAAATTTCAAGTAAGACATCTGCTTACACAACTCCAGGGTAACTGTTCTGCACGCACGTGTGTGTGTATGTGCGTGCCTCAGTGTAGACTTCAAGTTGATAAATTGCACTATTAAAATTTCAATAACGTTTAGAGTCCACCTACCAAACTGGAACTTGCACCTGGTTTGGCTTGCTTCTGACTAGTGTGAAATGTTAAAACAAGCCTAGGGCCATTCTCCTAACACATTCACAGAGGAGATATAGCTAAGTTTACCTTTCTTTGGCCTGGATTTCACTGGCAAGGGCTCCTTTTTTTCCATTGCTGCTTCTCTTTCTTTCCATCGGCGGATCTGTTCCTCCCTCATCTTGAAGAACAGGATCTGTTTCTGTTCTTCGCTGAGCTCTGCCAGCAGCTCAGGATCTATGTACATCTCTGATAGTATCTGTTTCAGCATCTTTGCAGGTCTGGAGTCTTTTACACCTGTGACAAAAGTTCTTGAAATTGGCTTCCAAGTGTGCCTCCACCTGGGCTGGCACTGGGATGAACCTTCCTGGAGACTCACAGTAATCCTGAATGACTGGGATAATAATTCAGCTAACTGGTTCTTGGTCTCCAGCACCAAACATCTTGTCCAAAATGCCGTTCATGAACCTGTAAAAAGCAACAGCCAAAAATCAGGCAGTATTAAAATGTGTAGACGCTGGACAAGGACAGGCTTAGGAATAAAGCGTGGAGGAAATGCAGTATCGCTTTTCATTTCAGGGAAAAGAGAAGAAAAGGTGAAGCACGCTTTGTTGAGAGTTTGTGTAACCTGTATCCCGTAATTTCCAAAGATACTTTATCAAAATCACAAAAGAAACCCTAACATTTTACAGGTCAATCTCAGGGAAACAAAAAAATTAACGGAGGTTTGGCCTTCTCCCAACCAAGCAAACATGTTATTACCTCAGAGCCTAACAAACCACCCACTGTATGGCTGAGAAAAAAAATTTTTTTTAAAGGCCCGGGAATAAATTAAAAGACTTTTTCCAAACAACTTATTTCAAAACAACATACTGTTTTTTAAGATTTCACAGAATTACCCACCTCAAACCAAACCAAAACAGAGTCATGCTCAAGGAAAAAAAAAGAAAAAAGAAAAATTAGACTACAATGCAATTTTCCCATTTCTCCTTAATAGTAGCACTGAATAAACACAATTATGTACTTTTATCTTCACAGAAGGACAATGCGATTTCCAGACAACCTACTAGAATCATGAAAACAGTGCAGGTGAGGAGAGAACATTTACATACATTCTGGAAGGTAGCCAGGTTTTAGGTGTACCTCCTCTAGATAATTGAATTTATAAAATTTAAATTTACAGACCAGATAAACAGGGGGAATGAAGAGGTGATTAGGTTCATTAGAAAAGATCCTTGTTTTATAAAGCATTTACTAGAGGATCTTTTAAAAAGGAGCCGTGGACTGGCACATGCACCAGTGGTTTCACAGTGATTCCCCTGGAAGGGTGGGTAGCAATTCCACTGAGGTTTCATTCTACTTTACATATTTCTGTTTGGCTAATTAAAAAAAAAAAAAAAAAAGCAAATCCTCATACTTTCATAATCAGAATGAAATTGTGCTTATATTTCTATTCTAGAATAAAAGGTTTTTAATTTGTTTAAATATGATACACAAAAAAGCTTTCTTACTGTGACTTTTCAGGATTACCAAAACTCTAAGAAATTGACTAGTAATTTGGTGTTTATAATACCTCAGTAATCTCACCATCTAGCCATGCCCTCTCAAATCTCAATTTCTCCAAACTGACTGAGTTCAAAAACTCTGAAACTTCACACTAGTCAGTTAGCCTCTTTGTTCCTTTACCTTGTCATCCACAAAGCTGGGCTCCTGGGAGTGTCCTTGAGCTTCCCCTTCTCTCTCTTATTCCTTGCAAATATTCTCCATTTACACCAGTTTTTTGAGACAAGCACTCTCAACAGCTCCACCCCAAAGTGGTTTGCATACACAGCACATAGCTAGATTCACTAACTATTCATTGTGTACAGGGACATTTACTGAGGCTACAATTATTCTTGCTAACTGCATCCTATAATCTCCTGCAGCATTCAACTACCGGAACTCAAGTGAAACACAATATTAAGAGAAAAATTTAAAAGGATTAAAAGCTATGTGACTTCAATTCAGTCTGGCATGCCTATCCCAGGCTACCTTCCTACCTTTTTATTTTGCTTTGAGCTGATCCTCTAAGTCTATAACAGATACAGAATCGGCATCCTGTAATGCTTTCTAGACTTTGGGGTTCTAATAGCTTCTCAAGGGGTGGGCCCACTAAATTCACACAAAAGGAGAGGTTTCCAGAAACTGTGCTTTTATTTGTACATGATGGAAACCAGAAGAAGAATTTAGGTCCTGGGCAGACTCGACTCCAGTGCTGAGATGAAGTGGTAAGAAACCAAAGTGAATGACTCCTTGACATTCCAGTAAAGGTCCTTCTGTTGGCCCAGGCCATGTCTCCAATGATTGACATTCACAGAAATAAAACATGATAGAAAATGAATTCAACAAAGCTTCAGGCTTCTGCTTTGTTCCCCATTTTGAATGGGGTAAATTCACATTTCCCCCCTCCCCCACCCAGAGCACTCCCGGTAATAAGAGCTTAAATTTACTATGTCAGCCACTACCTTCAGCACTTGACCTGTATTAACTCATTTAATCTTCACAGTAACTCTTAGAGTTGAGTTCCTCACTAGCCCCATTTCACACACAGATGGAGAAGATGGAAAGTGTTGGAGCTGGGCAGCCTGGCTCTAAGTGGGCTCTACTGTACTTCACCTGTACAGTGGAGTTTCTTTGAGAGCCTAGAATCAGAACATCATCAGGATGTGGTACCACATGTAAAATCTCAGAAGGAAGACTAGTGAATTCTTGAAGCAATGGAAATGTTGACCTGAAAGTGCCTGACACAGAGTGCCTCTCCGGTAGAAGCCTAATCCTGGTAATTGAGGTTAAGCTTAAGGGAGGCCAGGTATCGAAAAGACCCCACCCTGGGAAGGACAGCAAGGAACTGACTGTAGTGCTGGACCAGGTGCGAATGTTGTTTGTTTACTTTTTTTTCCCTTACAATCACTAAGAGTAGCAAAAATGGTACAGCCTCTCACAAGTGTGATGAGATGCTTAACCTTTCACAATTTTAATGTTTCATTTGCTTTTTGTAGCAAACATGAATTTTTAGCAGTAAACTAGTGGATCTTGAAGGAAAGACACTAGCTTCCCTGTGTCCTCAGAGAATACTTGGAGATTGGCTGAGAACTGTCTTATGGTAAAGCTGCTACATAATATATACGTCATTCTAAAGATGTTGATTCCTACTGATGTGAATGAACTCTTTCCTCCCCTATGCTGTCAGATGAACAACTCAAACACAGCAGTGGATGCTCACAGGAAAATCAGCAAGGGACCCTAACCTGGACTCCCAGCTCTGCCTCTCATGAGCTGTGTGACTTTGGGCTGTTACTTCACTTCTCTAGACTCAGTTTTCTCATCTTTGAAATGAGGGTCTCCACTGTGAATCTTTGTAATGTGAGGACTATGCTGGATAATCTATATGAAGTTACAGAGACAAGTGAAGCCAGGGTAAAGGAAAGAGAAATGAGGAAATTAACTAACCAGGGTTTTTCCCACTTTCACTCCCTGGCAGGACAACCATTACTAATACTAATTCAAGCTCAAATGACTTTCCCCTAACATACAGTATTACAAAATTCCAGTTATTCAAGAGTCAATAAAAAGAAAAAGCTCAGCCAACTTGGGCTTCTTCTACAGCACTTTTCTTAAGAGAGAAATGACAAGCCACAAGCCCACATCTGCTATTTATTCCAAAAATAAATTTCTAAAGGGTCATAGGACCTTTTGTTTCCCAAGGTACCCACAGATTTGGCCTGATTGTCACACCTTCCACAGCCCTGTTCTACAAAATAAAAGTTGTGTTTTTAATGACTCTGAGACAAAATAAATAAATAAAAATAAACAACCCCCTAAAAGACCCAGCCTGAGATACAGCCTAAATCATAAAAATATTGTAATACAGACTGTATAACTTTAATGTTAAGAATACAGTTTGAATTTTAATTGTTTTAAAATAGCTGTTTTCTGATTTTCAGTTATCTTATTCAACTTTATTAATCTATCTGCAAAAGGGCCATTTTTGAGGAGAAAATAAATTACCAGAGGTGAAAGCAATTTGGTAAGTTTTGTAAATATATATTATTCTTCAGAAATTTGAAATTACTGTACACACAGATTTATCTGGAAAATTCCACTCATGCAAAATCATTGCCTGCATATGCCTTCGACTTATTTATTCACTTTAAAAACACTATATCTAAGAGTTTTCTATTAAATAGGCATTCAAATAAGTCTCTTAGGAGGTGAGGTGCCACACTTGCTTCTTCCTATGATGCTGGGGAGAGAAAAACAACTGAGAAAACCAACAAATTGTGACTTCTCATCGCGTCTCCACACGCGCCCCCTTTGGAAGCCCACAAAAACCCCAGGGGCAGGAGAGAGCAGAGGTGCCCACCTGATGGAGATAGGTCATCGCCACCAAGCTGACTGGGGGCCACGGTCTGGGTCTGAAGCAGGCCCAGGCTCTCTGCGCCCCAAACCCACCGGGCACCGTGGTGCCGGCGCGCTGAAACCGTTTCCCGGGACAGTCCTGATAGGTCTGGGACGAAGGAGGTCCACACAGCTCTACCCACGTGTGCGCCTGTGCCCGTCCGCGGTGCAGTCGCTCCCGCACAGCGGCGAGAGGCGCCTGTCGTGGGGCGGTGGGAGCCAGGGGCAGCCAGGGGAGACGCGCGGCGCCGGAGCTGTTCGACAGGAATCCAGAAACTGCAGACCAGCCCAGACCCTCCCACGCCGCCACCACCCGGCCGCCCAGCTCCCTCCCCGGCGGAACCCCGCCTGACGTGCGCGCACACGCCCCTGGGTGACACGTTGCCCCGCCTGCAGCCCCAGAACTGCCCCTACTCCTCCCGCGTGCCCCGCGGGGGATCCCCTTTACGGCGACCACGAGCCCTGACCCCTGGAGCATCGCCGCTCACCTACCGGCGGGTCCGGACACCGGACACCGGACACCGGACACCGGACACCCGCCCGCCTCGGCCGTGCTTGCTGCCCAGCGCCGCACCTGAGCCCAACCTAGGAGCGGCCAAGGGGCCGTGGGAGGCGCGCGGGCCGTGGGGACCCAGGCCTCACTGCCCGCCGCCCCCAGCCCCTGCCCTCTACGCTCCCGCTCCGGGACGCCCCCCAAACTCTTTTCCCAGCCTCCCCTTCCCGGCACCCACCTGTGCAGGGTCTGGGGCTCGGCTGGCAGGGCGACCTGCGCACCCACCACGTCCTGCTGGGCCGCCCGAAGCTCCGGGAAGGGAGGAAGGGACAGTGAGAGCGCCCGCGAGCGGCACAGGCTAGCTGGACAAACACTCCGGTGAAATGTTGGCAAACAGTGTCCCTCAGCCACGGCCCGCCCGTGCCGCCCCACCCGCGGCCCACATGCCGGGGTGACTGACTGGGCGCTCGTGGCCCCACCCAGGTGCTTGGACACGCTCCAGGGCCGGGCGGCGGCGGGGCCCAGCAGCCTGCTGCATCCCAGGCCCGCTGGCCTGGACGCGCCCTGTCCGGATCCGCGGCGGCCTGGGATCAGGCCTCCCCCTCCACCTGCAGTCTTCGAGGGCACGTCCTGACATCTCGGGTCCTGCGGAACTTATTAAAATCAGCGGCATGGCCCCTTTTTTCACCCCAGAGCTCAGAGTTTCTTGCAAGGTGGAGCCTGCGGAGGCGGGCAGGCCCTTCTCAGTTACACTGAGTCCCGCTGGCCAAGTCTGCTCACCTCTCTGTCGGGTTCTGCTCCTGCGTCTCTTGGAGCTTACTTCTCCTCCCCCCTCCCCCCAACCCCCCATCCCCGCCCCCCTCTTGTTGCCATTAAGTAAATGACGAAACTCTCAGGCACTTGCAAGTACAAGTTTGGCTCTGCAAGACGGAATCAAGGAGGAAAAAGGGTGGAAAAATAGAGACTGAAAACAACAGGCAGAGAAAGAAAATAAAAGAAATTTGGAGGAAGGGTTAAGAAGGTCAAGAATCTTGTGACTTGCAGCAAGAACAGGTTGGGGTGGTGCATGAAGGGAGGAGCTGACTGAGGACAGGAAAGGAAATCTTGGAGGAAAGTGAAGAAGCAGCAAAGTAGACATTGGAGGACCTGTTCCACTGACAAGGAACGCTTAATATGCAGAGAAAAACAGCTTGATTTGGTGAACGGCGGATAACACGTGTTGGGGAAAGATGAAATAAGCAGTGAGCATCCAGTTCTCTCCACAGTCTACCTAGTAAATTCAGGAGCTTGACTTACTCTGTTCAAAAATGAAACTTTCTCATTCTTAACCTCTTCAAACTGCAGAAGAAACCCAAGGTTTAAAGAGCCATGGGGCAGATATTAGTCCTCCAGACCTAACTATTTAGGAACTATTCTAGGGAATCCCAACGGGGAGAATTTCTGGTTTAGGTTTGGTTCCCACTGCTTATTAAACGAATGGCCTGTGGAGTGTTTTTTGGCTGGAGTGTTGTTTGCCCCAGGTTAGCTGTTGTGGCCAGCTCCAAAGGAGTGCTAACACTTCATGGATTGAAGAGTTGAAGAACTATAAAGGGTGGTTTAGCAGCCAGTAAAAATTCCGTAGGATACTGATAACAGCCAGTTACCTTCCTCCACACTCAAATCTCTTTCCATGTCCTGACGAGTTGTTCTTTATAACAATATTCCCACATTGCTATTAACCTCTCTGTCCTTCGGTTCCCTCCTGTGGATTATACAAGTGCCTACCTCATTAAATTATCCTGAGGGTTAAATGAGATAATACATGTAAAGTGCTTACAGCAATTCCTGGAAGTGGTTAAGTGTTCAAACACATTAGCCCCTATTATTTCCCATCAACTTACCACTTCACACCTAGGTTTTGGATTTTGCCTCCTGTGTTACCTAGACTCCAAGTTAGCCTTGGCGATCCCTACCTCCTAGTACAGTAGTCCCCCTTATCTGTGGGGGATACATTCCAAACCCCTCAGTGGATGCCTGAAACCACAGATAGTACCGAACCCCATATATACTTATTTTTCACCCTTTATTTACATGCCTATGATGAAGTTTGACTTATAAATTAGGTACAATAAGATTAATAACAATAATAACAAAATAGAAGAATTACAACAATATACTGTAATGAAAGTTAAGTGAATGGCTTTGAGTCATTATTAAGTAAAATAAAGTTTAGTTGAGCACAAGAACCGCAATACCATGACCGTCAATCTGATAACTGAAATGGCTGCTAAGTGACTAAGGGCTGGGTAGTGTATATAGTGTGGATGTGCTGGACAAGGGGACTGTTTACAACCAGAATGGGTCAGAGTGAGAGAGATTTCATTAGAACAGCACACGATTTAAAACTTATGAGTTGTTTAGTTTTGGAATTTACTATTTAATATTTTCAGACCACTGTTAACCAGCCATGGATAAGGGGAGACTATTTTATGTCACTTCGGAGGTTATGTTATAAAAGTCTTTGCAGCTTGTCTTGGTGTATGTGTGTCTCCCTCCCTCTCTTGGATTATTTACTCTTAGGAAAGCCAGCTGCTATGTCACAAGCAGCCTGTGGAGGAGTCCATGTGGAGAGGAATTAAGGACTCTCACCAACAGCTACAGAATGAATTTGGAAGTGAATCCTCAAGCCCCAATCAAGCCTTCAGCTGACTGCAGCACTGGTCTATAGCTTCAGTGAAACTCATGGTACCATCCAATCAAGCTAATTTTGAATTCCTGACCTACAACCTTGAGATAGTTCATTTTTGTTATATTAAGCCACCATGTTTGGGGAAATTGGAGATACAGCAATAGATAATTAATACTCACTAGTCTGGTCTCTAAGCCAGTTTTAGCTAGCTTTCATGTGCAGGAAATTTCATATACTGGATAGCTTATTTAAACTCAGGTCTGGGACCTTACCCTAGAGCTAAGAAATATAATATCTGCAAGGCCTAGGTATTTGCATTTTGAACAAGCACTCCAAGTGATTGGATCACAGATGGGGTTACAGATCATGCTGTCAGAAACTCTGCTCCAGGTTGTTCAGGTCAGACATTTCTGCATGTAGTTGTCAAATTCATCTTTCTGAACATCAATCCTTAATTTTGTTGCTAAAAAATCTTTGATGCCTACCCCTCTTTCTTGTGCAAAGTAAAACTTAACCTCTTGACAACTTTCATGGACCAGGACAATCTAATACTAATGTCTTTCAGCTTTATTGTCTTTCTGTTACAAACCCTGCATTCAGATAATGTGGCATTTTCAGGCCCTAAACCCACATAGGCTCTACAGCTTCACACTGTGGCTTTTGTCTAAAATGTCTTGCCTCACAACTTGACTTGTGAAAATCTTGCCTATTTTTCAGGCATCAACCTTTAGGAAAACTTTCTTGCCTATCTTCTCCTGCACCAGAAACAGTCTGTGCCTCTTCTCTGTTTATAGTACTTGTATCACAAGTTAGTATTTAACACATTCAAGAAATTTAATTAACACCCACTAGTTGCTAGGCCCTGTGGTGACACGGGGGGATCTTCTGTGCAGCACCGCCTTGTGTAGTAGCGGTGTATATATTTTATACTTCTTTGAAATCATAAATATCATGATAGCAAGACTAAGCCTATGCAAATTTGAATCCTACCCAAAACTCTGGCAGATAGTAGGTATGCAGTGCATCTTAGTTAAATGGATGATAACAGCTCAGATGAATGCTGACTGTATACACACAGTACAATCTTTCACTCAGCTTGGAGCCCAGTATCTCTTTCCTTTTCTTTCCTTATCTCCTTTCCGTCCTTCTTATCATGTGCCTCTTTCCTTTATTTGTAAATATCTCCCTTCTTCTCCTCTTGTTTCTGTAGTTCTTTCTCCATCCTCTTCACTTTGTCTCCCTTCTCATCTACCACCTTCTCTTTTTGTTCTCTTTTTCCCATCTTCTGGTATTTCTTCTTTCAATGGCATAATCTGGAAGAAAAAATATATTTTTCTTAATTTCAAAGTAGATAATTAAAATGTTTTATATTGCTTTAAAAAACATCAAGCACCTCTGTTATTTACTTATGAGGCCCTCAATGGCACTTTCCCTCCCTTAGGGCCCATGCTTTCAGTAGAAAACAGTTCCTCACTCTATGATTTAGGATGCTTTGTGGAGAGGAATGCTGCCTTCACATGCTGGCAACACCCCTATAAGAATGTTGTCTTGAGGTCTGGGCAACCAGGCCTTGGCAGGGGGCGGGTGCTGAGTATCTACTGCTAGCTGGCCACTGGAGAGCTGGAGACATGTATGATGGATGTCATCAGTCCATGTGTTCATAGGGTGCCCCAGTGCCCATCTAGGGCCAATGTTCCAAGAACAAAGCTAAATATCTATATACAATTTTTTTAATTTGTTATTTATTTGTAGTAAAGGACATCAAAAAACAAATAGCCCACATTTTGATTGACATGTTCTCTGACATTCCTTTTAGAATGTTGCTTATGGCCCCTGCTGATCAAGGCTGTCATGTACAGCCACAGGTTAAGGCACTGTACACCTGGAGGGGTGCCAAGGGGAGATTACAGAGCATAAGGCATCCCCGGAGCTGTGCAGCACTGCAGCAGCATTGCTGCCAGAAAGATGAGAAAAGCCACTTTTCACTTTTCATAAGGTCAATTTGTATTTAGGTCCTACAGAAAGTGAAAGTTACCTTTAGATTTTTTTCTTTATAAAAGAAAATAAGATAGACACTACTAACATTTTTCCTGTCATATTTTATCAGAAACCCCAACCATTTTTTTTATCAATTCTTAAAAACGTGTTATAAATTTGTCCCATGGTGAATGTGAAGTAGATGTAAAACAAAAAGACTAAAATTTCAACTTTATTAAAAATTGATCATATCTCAAAATAAATCTCTATCAAGTCACCAATCATGAGAAAAGAATTTATTGAACGTATTCTATGTTCTCAGTTTTCTGGCAGCAGTTAGATTTGATTTTGAACTATTTTCATACCTTTGACTCTATGTGAACTTCTATTTTTTTCAACTGCATAAATAGCAAGATAAATTATTGGTCTTTGCATTCATCTTTGAATTAATTAGAATACTTTAAGTTTTTATGTTTTTTCCTAAATTACCTTTATGAATTCTTTCCTTATAACCTATGCTCTAGTTGTTGAGAGGACATTCCGTGTGTGTGTGTGTGTGTGTGTGTGTGTGTGTGTGTGTGTGTGTTTCTGTAGTGAATAGTAAGCAGCCTGTGGCCCAAAGGTACTGCTGACCTGAGGCTGTGGATGGCATTGGACAATCCCTATCCCAAGTGATATGGGCCATCTGTGAAGAGCCTGTGGTAACCGATACTTTTTTTTATAGGTCATAGATCTGAAAACGAGCAGAAATAAGCTCTTGCTAGTATTCTGGCATTCTTGGATCTTCCCAGGCAGCTTTGAATAGGTCTCCTAAAGCTATTTAATAAAACCAAAATCTCATCCCTTCCTTGGACCAGATTCAGACTAAGGCTTTGACTTTCTAACTTCTCTCTTATGTGAAATCTTTGCAAAAAGTACATACATTCATTTTAGTTTTATAAGGATTTACTGTCAGTGAGCACAGAAGTAGTTCTCAAGTGCATATTAAAGTAACCTAGGGAGATTTAACATTTGTCCCTTTGTCCCTTCCCCCAAGTGATTCTTATTTGATTGGTATAGGATGGAGCACAGACATCAACATTTTTTTAAAGCATCCTAGGAGGTTCTAATATTCAGTCAAAGTTGAGAACTACTAAAATATATGGAAACAAAGTTAATCAGTTATGGGAGATTTTGAGGGCATAGTAATGGCAGCCACTAGACTTTACTAAAATAAACATGAACTTAGATCATCTTCTTGATTCTGGTTTTAAAGTAAGTCCCATAATCTTGTCTGGAGATGGATGGTCCACGGAATCCAGCTCATCATTTAATAGGGTGGGAATGAAATGCATGAGATGACAGTGTCTAGCTCACTATGGCTGCCCAATATGACTAAGGTTTGCTGCTTTCCTTTCTTTTACTGCTATGTGGTTATAAAACCCAGATGTTCCCTCTAGCCTTCGAATTGAGGAAAGCACTTCCCTCACTGGCCTGAAGACTCCCTCCACCCCACCCCAAGGCTTCGGATGTTTTCAGTCACTTCCTTGTCTTTGCTGGAGGTGGCTTTACTTTCAGCCTCTAGAACACCTGCCCGCCCCAATGAACAATTTCCCTCAGTTATAGTCTTTGCTTGGAGACTCTTCTCTAACTGAATATGGAAGTTCATTCTACCTTTGGATAAAGTAGACACTTTGCCCCTTCCTCTAAGTGTATGTTTACATAAGAGCCAGCTTTGGCCTCAACAGTGCATGCCATTGTTTATGTTTGAGGTAGAGAATTGGTTTTTCTTGGCATGATAGTATAACGACAAGGAAATTTGTATAGCACCTGATACAGTGGAAGGTTATGACCAATAAATGACAGATCATACTATACAAAGAGAGGAAGAAGGTAAACTCCCTTTGTAGAAAAGAGTCTATATCCATTTAGAATTTATAACCATACTTGTCCCTCATTGGAAATGAATGCTATATCTTTACCAGTCCTCATTAAAAGACAATAAATCATACAATATTTAGAGCTTGAAGGAATCTGGACATTATTTCAACCTCATTTTGCAGCTAAAAAAAAAGTGTGGGTAAAGCAAGGTTAACCATCACAGAGATAGTAGCATACCCAGATTAAAACAGTGAGTTTCTGACACATAATCTTCACAGAGTTATTATACTACATTAAATGAACTAGCTCATTTATGTTACTGAATTTAGAAGTAAGAGTGAGGCAAACCATTACCAGTGTTTCTCTCCTAATAAAATCATGCCTGTCTTTTGATGAAGAGGCAGACAGGAGCTGCCTTCAGGGCTGTGCTAGTTCAAGGCCAGCTATGGTGAGTATAGGACTCCACACCAGTCTACTCACAGCACTGGGCTCACAGTAGAAGACCTGCGGGGACCACATTTACTTTTTTGGGTCCCCTCTGGAGAAGCTGAGGCTTTGACCAAATTAAGTATAATAAACAGGTATTGACTGAACAATCAATCAGTTCCGAGGAAACATAAGGAAAAGGAACGAGAACATCAGCAAGAAGAGAGGAATCAACACCAGAAGACAAATGAGAATGGAGGTTTTTTTTTAAAAATGATTACATGACCTAGCTGATTTTTTAAGTTAGCCTTACTTTCCTCTGGTACTTTCCTTTGAAGCCTCAAATCCACACTCTTTCTTACAGGGGAGTGGTTCACACAAGAGAGAAAGGAAGAATGCATCTGGCATCTAGAAATGATTTTGAGTGTCTTTCATAGAAGAAGAGGAATTTCTGGTCAACAGCGGCTTAAAAGCATATTTATTTATTTATTTATCTATTTATTTATTTATTTATTTATTTATTTAGGTGAGGCAACCCTTGGTTGACCTCAGAGATTGCAAGGACCTTGTCATATTACAATCTCTTATTTTTTATTTTTTACGCCTACAGCACTTAGTCTTCATAGGTGGTCTCTTATCCAAGTCCAATCCTGCTTAGCTTCTGAGATCAGACGGGATTGGGCCTGTTCAGAGTGGCATGGCCATAGACATAAAAGCATAAATTGTATTACATGGTGAATAGCCCTTCCAAATTGGTTAAATAATAAGTCTAATTAAATGCCCAGTAATAAAAGACTAAAATCTTACTGTTTTTTAAAATACTATTTTTCAGTTAGACACCAAGAAAGTAGTGCTTGTCATCAAAGAGATGATACTTAATGGTTAGATAGAAATAGTTTCTAGTGCTCTGAGTATGCTATAAATAATAATAACACCATAAATCTATTTACATTTCAGAGCACTTTTAAGCTATTATTTCATTCAATTCTCACAACATGTTTGGTGAGATAGCCTTTTAATCTTAACTGACAAATGAGAACACTTACTTACAGGGCAATTTGATGATTTGCCTAGTTTACACAGGAGCTTGAGTAGTAGTGGGACCAAGGCTGGGACACGGGACTTCTAACATCCAGTTCAAGGCTCTTTCCCTACATGCTACTGCCTCTAGCACTCTGTCATTTCTCCTATTTGCATAGGCTGGAACTTTGTCTCATTACGTTTATATCCCCAGAGCCTAGCCCAGTGCATGATACAGAGTAGGTGTTTAATACATGTTTGTTGAAGAAGTGAACAAATCTAACTGGGTTGCCCAGAGAGAATCAGTGCCTCTCTGAATAGTCTGGGTAAACTTATTTTTGAAGATTAATGTTAAGTAGCTTTGAAACCTAAAAAATTTTTAATGTTTTATGAATTATTTTAACTCTAGAAATGGCTCATGTAATGCTCTGAGATGAGATGCTATTCTGTATGAAATGAAGAGATAATCTCAGGGGGATTATATTATCATCTTGTCATAGAATCATATGCTTCTATTTTTATTTTCCCTTGAAGTTTTATTATTTTTCTAATTATAATTTATTATATGCGATGATATAAATCTTTTATCCCTAGGCTATAAATGACACATCAAGTAACTATTGTTTTGAAATACATAGCATTTTAGAATTCTGACACAAAAGATTAATATTTGCATGATTTGTCTTGCAATTTTAGTAATGTATCATCTTGAATTATTATTTAACAGTTTGATTGTTCTTGGTTCTCCAACTGGATTATAAATTTCTTCAGACTGGCTTAAGCATTTTATTTACTTTATATCCCCTTCATGCCCAATGAAGGATGAAGTGTATAAAGATGGATTTCTGAGTACATAAATCAAGGCAAAGAACGTAGCATCCTCTTAACAGTGCTCTTATTGTGGTCTGGATATGCTTAAGAGAATATTTGTTTTTAAAATTTTTAATATATATTATAGTTGGCATAAAATTCTGTTTTATTAAACTCATCATAGTATTCTCTTAGAATTACATATTTTTATCATAAACTTTTTGTTGGAAGGGCAAAAAATATAGACAAATTTGAGGGAGCTACTTCTAGCATGTTTGAGCGTGTGGCTCTCCTCTTCCTTCTCTTCCCGCTTTTACTTCTCTTCCTACTCAAATAGCATGTTTAAAATCTACGGGTGTGTGGTTTCCATTGCTAAAGTGAAAAGGAAATGAATGATTGATTCTGCTTGTTTATCAAACGTGGTAAATGCTTGTTATTGCTGAGAGTGGAGTTGGTAGGGAAGTAATGAAAAGAAACAGTTCCTAATGGCAATGAGCATAATATCTAAAAGGGGGAAATGTCATGAATAAAAACAATTATAATAATTTTAACCCATTTCCTGTTTGCCCCGAGAATACTCGCCAGTGGTGCTTGGGGCTGCAGCATTTACTCAGATAAAGCTAGTGGATTACAGTCCTAACCTTACCCACAAAGTTACCCACAAAGTATCTCGCTTTTATTATTATTTTTGTATCACTCTAGTATATCGACAGTCTTTAGAAACAAAAGACATCATTCTATTTATTGCATTCTGTTTTTAGTAGTGATATTTCTATTTACAAAATATAGTAATTCTCGAACCTTGAAAAAGTAAAATCCTAGGAGAGGTAGCACTCCTGCTGGTGATGTTAACATCGTCCTCGAACAGTTGTTGGCCGAAGACTCATTTGATAAATCTAATTTATGTACACATTTCTGTTATCTTAGGGTTAGATACAAGTTTTGTTTAGAACTAACCCCAAAAACAGTTTTTATATTTTATTTTCACATTGCAAACCAGTCAGATTTGCTCCAACTTCAAAGAGCATGTTTATTTAAAATTAAATTAATGTTAACAGCGAGCTGCACTTTTCTTTTCTAAATGGGAAATGAGTTAATAAAGGGGTAAAAAGTATAAATACCACAATGGCCACAGAGACAGAGCTGTGTTCAGAAGCTACATTACATCGACTTGCATAGACCTGCATCCTATGTATGACAGGCTCCAATGGTTATGATAAAATTTACCTCACATTGCCTCCTCTTCCTTTAGCTTATTGGTAAGGAAATGGTAGAAATTCATGGGGAGTCACAGAGGCATTCAGGTTTGTCAGTGAGGCTGAACACATAATAGGATTTTAAGACTCTAGGATTTTAGAAATGTTTTCTTCATTAGAAATTTTTAGTCCTCTGGTCTGATATTTCCAGCTTGTATCAATCTTTTGCTGCATAACAAATAACCCCAAACTTCACAACATTAGACAATAACATTTTACTATTTCTTGTAGGTCTGTTGGATGGTTATTCTCCTGATCTTGCCTGGACTCACTCGTGCAGGTCAGCTGGAACCTGGGACAGGCTGAACCATTTGATCCTCTCCTTGCATGTGGCCTTTCATTCTCCAGGAGTCTAGACCTACTTCCTCACAGGGCAGTGGCAGCATTCCAAGAGGACAAATCCCAATGTGCTAGAGCACATGTGTTGATGTTCTGTTGGCTGAGGCAAGCCACATAGCCAAGTTCAGAGTCAAAGTAGGAGGGATTACACAGTGGCATGGATACCAGGAGGAGTGACTCACTGGGAACCATTACAGAACTCTCTAGAATATAACAATCTGCCCAAGGAAGTTCAGAGCTTACTCCCTCATGCCCTGGGGTGGCTTCTTTCTGCCGATGTCTGATGTGGAGTGTCTGGACAAATAAATTAAAATAAGCCACTGTGGTACTTCTTACAAGGACCTTCCTTTCTTTCTTCCTCCCTGCCTTTCAAGAGAGACAATGACTTACCCATGCTAACTTAAGGGGCATTAAAGACTAAAATTCATATTTCAATCTAATGATTTTTATGCAAACTACAATCTAGTGATCTTTGCACAAACAGCCTCCTTCCCTCTCTATCCCTTGTGAATATGTTGTCTCCAGTTTCATCTACTTTGAACTATATTTTTGAGGGCTTCCTATCTTACATTTTATGTGATGGTCATTGTTTATAATTAATTTATTTAACATTTCCTTTACTTTTCAATGCTATGAATGACCCCTCATTACTTTATAATTTCTCATTAATTTTATTTTCACTATGTTTGACATTAACTAGTAGAGACAAGTAAGAGGAATGGCCCACATCAGATCTGGCAACACTGAATCTTACATTCCCTAAACTACATTACTTCCTGTTTATTATTAACTTTGATTGATCTTTTTTTAGCTTGTATGCTGACCATGAGACTATGGTCTTATATATGATAACTTGGGTTGTTCTTTAGAAAAGAGGTGATAATTCCACATCAAACACACCTCAACTTGTAACTACAAGTGAATTCAAAGTAAATGTTTAAATAGATTTTATTTTTCATTAAGCCTAAGGGTATCATTTAATAAACAGTAGAGTGCCACATAGGAGCAGGATGTTGAGTACTTCTTTGGTAGTACTCTTTGTGTGAGTTAGTTTTCTAGTATGCAAGCTGTTGTATTGAAACAAGTTAGGTATCTCTGGAAGCCACATTATTGCTCTCCACTTGTGCTACCTGACTTAAATCAGGAAGTAACTTGGGCGTTAGCTTAACAGGTCTCTGAGCAAGTCATGCATTCCTTGTTTTACATGTAAGGTTCAGCTTAAGCAAAATCTGAATATTCACAATCTACTTCATGAGTTCCATGAGACAACTGTCACCCAGGCACTGCTTTGAGCTTCTTCATCATCATCATCATCATCATCATCATCATCATTCGTATTGTTCTCCTCACTTGTCATCAATGAGCAAATTATTGTTCAGGCACAAGTACATTTGAGAGTTATAGAAAGAAGGGGAATGTCACAGAAAATAATGTCAAGATTTTTCTTTTGGCTCCACAAAGTAACTTTAGGCTGTAGGAAGGAAAAGTTGATATAGTTCTACTATATCCTCCTTTGGTCAGATCGCCTCGGGAAAATTGTTTGATTTTGAGCACCACATTTTAAGATGACATCAATCACAGCCAAGAGCAGTTTTTACAAAAAAGAATGAACAAGTTAAGTGGAAGGATGATTGAAGGAATTGGTTAATCTGAACAAAAGAAGGCTTGGGGATATGTAGAAACACCTTCACATGTCTGAAGAAGTCTCATGTGGTCTCAGGAGTGGCTTAATTAGTTCCAAACATTAGCCCTAGAAATACAACAGACAAACTTAGAATATCTGAAAATTGAGTTCGGTTATTGCCCACCAGACATTTCTTCTGGTAATATCATTTACCAAATGAAGGACAACCAGAACCTGACTACCACCTTCACTCTCTCCTATTCTGTTTCCTTATTTATTGCTGCACTGCGTTTTCACATAAAATACAAAGTCAAAGTAAGAGGCAAAATAAACATTTATTTGCCATCACAGGGGCACAAATTCAGGCAGAATTCCAAATTGTGTCTTGATTACAAAAGTAAAGGCAAGGGACTTTTATGAGAAAAGGACAGGAAATTATTACATGAGTAGAAGAAAAAAATTGCTATTTGTGCTAAGCAAGTAAATTATTCTTTAGCTCTTCATGGCCAATTATCAATTCTACCTTCAGAAAATGTTCATAATTATGTCTTTATTATCAGAAAATCTGCTTTTTTTTAGTTTTACAAATACTTGTTTGTACCATAATGTTGCTTTGCCCCAGTCCAAAGATTATTTTGGCCCAGTTCAAACATTCTGAAGATTCAAGGAGCAAAATATGCAAGCAGTTCCTCTGGAATGGGGGCTCTGGCTCTAAACTAAAATGTCAGTTTTTCAGAGTTTTGTAATCTTTAGTTCTGGCTGTGTCTCCTTTTTAAATCTTTTTAACCACTACTGTTGTTTCTAGTCTGTTACATTTCTTGTATTAAAGCTCATTTCACAGTTTTAGAATATTAGGCTATACCATTTCATCCCTTTCACCTCTGTCATCTACTTAGCTCCCAAGCAGTGTCCCTTATTCAAAGCCATCAAGACCTGATACAAAGTCTTTCTTTCCACTACAGTTTCTACCATTATCCTAGGAAATTTCACTATCTATGTGGGTGGACGATCCATCCTATAGCATAGCTCACACATTCCTGGGTCTTTTTAATTCCAAAAATATCTTCTACTCCTTTGAATCTATCCTTGACCTGGATCTTCTCTATCTCTAAAATCTAATATTTGAACATTGCAACTTCTGGCCACAACCTACTATTCTCCCAGTTTTCTCATGAACTCACTAATACTATACTGACCTTTCCGTTCAAAGGAACTTTCATACCAGTGATTCTCCCAATTTTATTAGCTTATTAGTCACCTTCTGCCCTTTCCTTCTTATCTTCCTGCCTTTTCCTCCCATTTTCAATTCCCTTATTCTCTACTCTATTCTGCAGGAGAAAGAAAATTACACAATAATGAAGATAAGAGCTACTATGAGTCATGGCCCTAACTTCAGCTGGACCCTCAGGCTTTCCATCAATTTTTCTGCTAGTCTCGGGTCAACTTCTCCAAATGTTTTCAACAACTACTCTAAACCATTATCACACTCTTCAAGCTCTCACCTTTCAATTTTAGCAAATGACCTTGTCTCCTCTCTTGAGAAAATTGGTGCTTTTAGATGTGCTAGATGTATCAGCCAAGCTTCTTTGTTACAAAAAACAGAATCTAATCTACTGGTTGAATGCCACATTTGTTCAAAGTTATTTTGAACTTCAGAGAATCTCTAGAAGGACCAGAGAGACAGCTTGGCAGCTATCAGACCCCAAGCTTGCCACAGGGGCTGTTGTAGCAAACACCACTGTCGGAATCCAAATTTTAGCTTGCATTGTGCACTGATGATGCTCAGAACTGGATGTCAGGAGTTCTGTTCCTATTAAGCTTGAAGAGATGAACACTTCACCTCACTTACCAAAATACTGAGTCTGCATGCATTTACCTCTTCATGTCGCTCTCTTCCAAGTCAACATCTCATGCAGAAACATCTGACTGGTGGAACTAAATCACATGCCTGCATCTTGGCAGCAAGGAAATGAGACCTGGTTTGTATCTTGTGGATGCAAGATTCATATGTAGAAAATTCATAATGTGAAGACACTTGGCAGCTACAAACATGCTAAACATCCCCTATAATCTCTTTAAGTGTCTCATCCTCCTACCTGAAAATTTGTCTACCTCCACACCCATTTATGTCTTCTTTCTTTCTTTTGAAGGTCACCTTCTTTATTACTGCACTTAGCTCCACCCCTTTCTGCTTCTTCCATGTCTTCTCTCATAGCCTTTTCCATCTGTTTTGACAATTGTCCTCAGTCAGTTAATATATTCAAACTTCTCCCACATGAAATCATTTCTTCCTAGACTCTCTCAATTTTCTCTCTTCTGCTTCTTAAGCTAACTTCTTGAAATAATAAATCAAACGAATCATTTTCATTTTGTCATTAACTATTCATCTTCCAACTTGTTACTTTCAGACTCTGGCCCACTCAATATTCTCAACACTGTTCTTCCACTGACACTGCTTTTGTAATGGCAAACGAATGTCCACAAATTTATCAAATCTAATAAACACATATTAACCCCTAACTCACAGTGCCTAGCTACTGCTTTGATCTTGGGGATGTCTCTTTCTTCTTAAACTCATTGTTCCTTTATCTTCTGTGAATGTCCACTCGTCTGGTCTTCCTTGCCTTTCTAATCAGTTCTTCTCTGCTCTCTTGTGGGCTGTTTATCTTCCACTTTCTCTTTCAGTGTTGGGGCTTCTAACCCCATGACCCCTCTGATTCTAACAACTTTAATGAAGTTCTTCCTTTCAGTTATCATTTGATTTGGTATGGGCCCCTAAAAAAACCCCTCTATTAGTGGAATCTGAGCTCTCAGGACAAATGCACTAGGTAAAAGACTCTTCCTCTTTACTTAATAAACTGTCCCCTTCTACAGCCTATGGCCTGTAAATATTATAGTATAATGAAGATGACAAATGCGTTACTTGCAAGGGCATTAAGATTTTTAGAAGCAAATTTTATGCTTGAATTGCAAGCATATATTTAATTGGCTTTTACCAAGGTAATTAGAAAAAAATGGTGGGTTATTTTTAATCTATGAGCTGTGTACCTCATGAGTAACTGGCCACTCTCAATAAGAATCATAACCATTAGCCCCATGATGGCAGGAGTCCTTTAGTTCTCAGCCTGTGGAATGCCATACACCCTGGTTCCTACTGTTCTGTTGAACTTGGGGACATGTGAGCTATCAGTCTGAAGCCACCATCCCCTCCTTTTGCACTGTTACCAACTGCTACTCTCTCCCCTGCATGGTGGGTACTGTATTCATGGCAGCTAAGATAAAGATCTGCTTCTTCCCCAAGTGGATCTCAGTGTGGCAATCAGCAGCACTGGCACTGGCTTTTGTTTTCCCACATCTGGTGAGGTTGTGTTCTTTGGCAGGAAACTAACTTCATTAAAGGACGAAAGGAACTTTTGCAGCTCTGCTTTTGGAAGTAGTGAGTTAGTCATTAACTAAAACAACTATGCTTCTGGAAATGAGTCCCTACAAACTATTTCTATAAAAGAACACTATTCTTTTGTAGAAATGGCCCATTATTTAAAGAGAGATGATAGTTTGGAATAGAATAAAGAGCAATTGAAGAATGGAAAGAGGAGTGGGCTTATCTTGGCTCTAACAGAATAAATGGGGGAACCAGAGCTCAGTCACTCCTTTTCCCAGCCTCAGATTCCTCATCTACACAATAAAAGACTTACAAGGAAAGGAGCCTAAAGGTTCAAAATTCTACATGAATCTTGAGTAGACAATGAATTGCCTTGAAATTCTGAGTTAAATGTAATTAAAAGCATATACAATAAATTCCCATATTTCAACAAATATTCTATGCCTATTTATAAAAAAAAGGAAAATTTTTGAAAATGCCAATAGTCTATTTTTCCCAGCTCATGACAAAATTTATCAGTAGTCGATTTATTTATTTTTCCTTTCATAAAGCAGGCATCTAATGGCTTGAGCTTTAAGTGTGGAATGATCCAAGACTAGAAATTCTGGTTGTGTCAGTAGGACTAGAAGTGTATTCCTACAATCATTTAACTTTTGTTTTTATTCTTAAAGATTAGTCTCAAATCCAAAGGCAGGCCAGTTATATGTAGCATTTGGGTAGCAAATAAACATTTATCAGTGACAGAAATTTGCTAGAGTGTTATTAAAAACAAGAGTCTGGGAGTATATAAAGGTCCTTCTGGTATTTCCAATGATGATACACCTAAAGGAATTTCAAAACTACTTTGCCATCTGCCAAAGGTCAATGACGTCAGAACCAGGTCCCAGTGTATAGTGATTAGTGAAAGGCTGGTAACATGAGGTTTCAGAGACTGTAATCCTTGATGGGTTTCCAACATTTGGATAACCTTTCCAAATCCATTGCACATTTCCCAGCACTTTCAAAGGGAGTGGTCAAATGCATGGACATCAATGTGAAAGTATTTAAATTTTTCTGTTACGATTTTTCAGGATCCAATCCAGCAGTCAAAAAATATTATGCTGAATATTAGCATGGTCTAAGCACAGTAAGCATGTAAAAAAGCACGATAGACAAAGTTTCCTTCAGACTGATGTAGCAAAGATTTCAAGTAGATTTCTACTAGGATCCTATAGCAAAAGACCAGGATTATTTGGGCAAAAAGATCACTCAAACTTTAAATGTTCCAATCACCACCTACTTTTCTAAAAAGCTAATTGGCCACAGAAATGTCACAAGGTTGATTTAAGTACTCAAAACACTGATATGTAGCATCTTTCCTCATCTTTCTAGAGGCATGCTTCACTCAGGCTTCTATGCACCCCTTTCTCTCATTGTCTGGCTCTATTTTTGTCCTTTGTTTCCTGTATACTTTGAAATGGAAAAAACTGACTAAATAATCACACTGTATTATCTCCATCTTAGAGGTTATCTACCTTGAAAGTTGCATAGTTCTAGATCACATAACATGGGTAGATAATAGAATATAGGTACATGTGCAGACAGAAGTGATATGTACAGTGGGTAAGGCAAATAGTCACATTGATTTTGTCATTTCTCACCTTTTCTTTTCTCCAGCTGATTTATACAAGCAGATGTAGTCTTGTGGAAAAGGGGCCAAAGACCACTGCCCTGTGTGGACTTGTGTCTCTTTTAAGACACAATTGAAACAGACCTCAGTGAAAAAATAATTTACATCGATTGAGTGTTTACTGTGTACCAGGCATCACATGTCTTACACTTTTTAATTTATATACCCATCATAGTAAACCTTTTACTATCTCCATGTTACAATGAAGAAACTAAGGCAAAGAAGTTACTTGCCCCAAATCACACAGCCAAAGAGTGGTAGAGCTAGAATACAAATCTAGATCATTAGACTTTTAAGTTTGTGTCCTTAACCACAACACATTCTGCCATCCTGGAATGAAATATAGATTGAGAATCTTTGTCACATTCACATTCCTCTTGAATTTGTGTTAACCAAGTTGCAATCTTAAAGTATGTTGTGTTTCCACAGACACTAATCTATCTGCAGTGCTGGCCTCTCCTGCCATAAAACAATAAGCATATCCCTGAGTCATTCATAATGTGAGCATCTAGCTAGAGCTTACATCTTCTGAGCCAGCATGCCTGTCTGGAAGTAAAGCTGTCTAACTGGTTTTTCAATTGACATCACATAGGGAAATAATTTTTTTAAGGCGTCTCTATATTTTGCTAACTTCCTTGAATAATGGTGTCATTTAAGTGGGTGTGAAACATGGCTTGAAAATTATTTTCTTTTATTTAGAAACTTGAAGATACAATTTACAAATAAAAATCACAATGAGATATCACCTCACACTTGTTAGAATGGCTATTATCAAAAAGTCAACAAACAACAAATGTTGGCGAGGATGTGAAAAAAAGAGAACTCTCGTTCGCTGTTGTTGGTGGGTTTGTAAATTGAATATGGAGGCAACAATATGGAGGTTCCTCAAAAAATATAAACTAGAACTACCATATGACCAGCAATTTCACTTCCGAGTATTTATCTGAAGAAATCCAAAACACTAATTCAAAAAGATATATGCACACCTATGTTTTGCAGCATTATTTACAATAGCCAAGATATGGAGGCAACCTAGGTATCCATCAATAGAAGAATGGATAAAGAAAAAGTAAAGTAATATATATCTACTTATCCATATTAAAAAATGAAATCTTATCATTTGAGACAATATGGATGGACCTAGAGGATATTATGCTAAGTGAAATAAATCAGGCAAAGAAAGACAGATATTGATTTGATTATGATTTTACAAATATGTAGAATCTAAAAACAGAATAAATGAACACACATATAGATACAGAGAAGAAATGAAAGGGATTAAGAAGTACAAATTACCAGTTATAAAAATAATTATTGAGATGTAAAGTACAGCATAGGGAATATAGTAATAAAATTGTAATATTATTATAATGACTGTGTATTATGCCAAGTGGGTACTAGATTTACTGAGCTGATCACTTCATAAGGAAAATGTCTAATCACTATGTGGTACACCTGAAACTAAAATAATATTGTTATGTCAACTACAATTGAAAAATAAATTTAAAAAATTAAGAATCAAGGGAATAAAGACCTGACAAATGATAAAAATTAATAGCCCCTTTTCTCTAAAAAGATATAGTTAATGAAGCATGTCATTTTTTAGAGTCATTGCATAATGGTCAATCAGTATAATATTTTGAAGGAGAAACCATTCTCTGAAAATC
This sequence comes from Macroglossus sobrinus, assembly GCA_004027375.1. NCBI lineage: Eukaryota > Metazoa > Chordata > Mammalia > Chiroptera > Pteropodidae > Macroglossus > Macroglossus sobrinus. Next base: position 577,376 of record PVKZ01000424.1, on the reverse strand, counting down.
TTAAATGCATTTATGTAATCATCTCCTGCTTCTTGACCTCCATGGGATATAAACCTATTTTGCATGAGGTTGTTATTTGATTGTTTTATATGTGTAAATCTTGTCTCTACATCCTGATTTTAAACTTCTTAAGGACACATCAAGACAGCTGAGAACACAGAAAATTCAATACTTAATAAATATCCTTAAAAAGTTGAATAGAAAATATACAGCTACTAAATTATCCTTAGGCATTAAAAATAAAGCATTAAACAATAAACAAAAAATCAAAATTAATTTTAAACACAAATATTCTCCTATATTCCCTAAGTGACAGCAAGTGTTCTTTGTATTTGTTTTAAAGTTAAATTAAATGGCCCATCTTTGTGAATATAGCATAGTTATTGGGGAAAAAAAATCTTTAAAAGCTCAAATAATAATGTGTTTCTGAAAGACATTAAATCCTATAAACAGACTAGCTTTCCTCACAGCAGAATTTTAAATAAATAATTACATAAATAAATAGTCGAGGTTTCAATTTTAATTTATTTAATTTTATTACTTTTATCAAGAGGACAGTTTCTATTTCCATCCATGGGAGCTGAATGGCCATACCAGTACCTTTTAGTTCTACCTAAAGTTCTACTTAACCATAGCTCACAAGAATATTTATATAAATAGGTAGAATAAATGTTTTAATGGTAATTAAAGCTAAGTAGGGTTGACCGGGAAAGAATCCTTAGAGGATTTGACTGAATGGGGACTTAAAGGAACTGGATTTGGTGAGTCACAGCCTAATTCGGATAGTGAGAAGAGCAAGCACGGAGGCTCAGAGACAAGAGTAAACAAGTCATATTTTGGGGAGAAGAACCTCTGCTTGACTGGTCCCAAAAATTAAAGTCAGAAATTAAAGAGCTTAAAGGAAATCAAGTTAAAGGTGAGAGAATTCATCAAGAGCCTGGAGTTGGGAGGCAGAGCCTGGAGTTGAGAGGAAGCTTGGAGGAGAGGAAGATGACACACTGACATGGAAAAAACACTGGAGTGGCAGCCAGGGAGCCTGGGTTCTGCTGTGAATTAGCAATTTCTCCTTGATGATCAAGTTCCCTTGGCTTTAGTGTAGTCACCAGTAAAGGAAGCCTATGATTCTACTAATGGCGATTGTGCTTTATTCATTTATTTAAAAAATATTTATTGAGCAATACTATGTGTCAGGCAGAAGCTAAGTGCTGAAGACTCAGCAATGAACAGAACAAAGTGCCGTCCTTCATGGACCTATGTGCCTAATTGATAAAGTAATAATCAAAGCAATATTTGACTCAGACACATAGTGATGATAAGTCTTGCCTTGTCTTCTTGCTCCTAAATTTCCTGGACACACTTCCTTTCACAGATCTTCTTCTTGGGCATACACTATTTCTTTACTAGTTCTCCCTGCCATATCAGATAGCATTGTCCTCATAATTTACCAAACTACTAAATTAGAGTGTTTGAAGAGTCTCAAAATAATACCGCTCTTTCTTTTCCAAATTCTGAACCACTTGGGAAAAAAGACAAGAGTAAGGCAGATGGAGACCTAAATGACTCCTAATTACTGATAAATGCTAGGGTATAGTTTATATCTGCTGTGAAGAAGCCTTTCTGAGGCCACGCTCCAGAATTAGATACACATACACATCGGGTTAGTTCAGGCTCTCCACCTGGTGGTCTACCCTGTGTGGCTTCTTGATGGAGGAGAGAGCAGAATGCGTGCTTCTTACAGGCAGCTAATTCCTAAAAGGAGGAGAAAGCCTGGCCTATGCCTGTCCAGTTCCTCTCCTCAATTCAGCTAGGAAGTCACTCCTCCTCTCTGAACTACTCACTATTGTTGTATTACTATCTATTTGCTGAATTCTTGTCTATCTGGATAAAGAGATTTTTTTTTCTCTATTTCTCTAACACAAACAGAGCAGAGATGGGACCCCATGACATAATTACTGTGTAACACTGTTACACTCAAACCCGGAATATAGCAAGTCCTGGGTTCCCTCTCATAACTGCAATTGCACAATTCACTTTGGAAAGTTGTCTAACTTCTTTAGATAACTTTGTTCTAAGTCCTGGGGGCTATGGTGAATTTTCCACCAAAAACTTAGAGATTAGGAAGATTGCTATCATAAAAGATGACACACAGATATGTCATTTGAAGGGCAAATAACTAATTGTCAGGCCTAAGTGGCTAAGTGGCTAAACCTGTAATGCCCAATATGGTGATCATATATAGCTATATAAATTAAAATTAATTAAAATTTAAAAAATTTAAAATTTAGTTCCCCATTAGTCATATTTCAAGAGCTCAACAGACAATGTGGCTAGTGGCTATTATGTTGAACAGTGCAAACTGAGGACATTCCATCACTACAGAAAGCTCTATTGGACAGAGCTGATCTAGAAAATCTCCTGTTAATTGGAAGAAGTGTTGGTCAGTTTATTAATCTTTGAAGTACAGACAATGGTGAGACCTCAAGTCAAACCTTGGCAGTGACCATCAGTCTGGGTTCTGGGTGAAAACAGATGGGACACTTAAAAGGGTTGATTAAAGAGAATTTATAAACAGATTATTTATAAAGGTGTGGATAGAGCTAAGTGAATCAGCAAAAGTTGGTGAAGAATCTGGAGATTGCACATTGAGGAGCTATCACCACCCTGGTGATGGAAGGCCTGAGGGAGGAATGCCATCACTAAACCTTACAGCTACTGAAAAATTGATGGCCCTTCAGTGGACAATTTAAAAAAATGTCCTGACTCATTCTCTTCCTGCCCTTCAATTTTCCTGCTGGAAAATTTCCACTGGTATCCAACTGGAAGCCAGAGAGCAAGACAACCTGGGAATGTGGGCTGCTTCCTGAGATGCAGAAGAAGATTCAGCAGAGAAAACAGAGGATTTAGGAAAAAAACAGAGGGGCAAAGGAGATGCATCAGCCCTCTGTCCAAGATCTGTTAAAGGCAGGGTAAAATTTAGCCTGACTGAGAGTTGTGTGAGCTTCAGGTGAGGCTTCAGGTGGGGCATTCTTAATGTAGAGATGGATTTGGGAGGGATGTAGTGATTGGTAGATGCTTTGGTTCCCATGAGGGTCTATCTACGGAGGAAGAAATATCTGCTGCATCTGGTGCTCGTGCCTGTCCATGGGCAGTTTTTTCCCCTCTCATTGTAAATGAATATATTGGCAGTTTGGAAAACTTGGCCAAATGTTTCTGAGCCTGCAAAGCCAAAAATCTTAGACCAGAGTAAATTTACCAAAGCAATGAGTACTATCCTGTGAAGACATTTGGGAAATGTACAGTTGGCCAGCCTAATGAGGACTCCAAAATATTGTCATGGCCTTAAGGACAAACTTTAAAAAAAATTGTTTTAATTAGTTTCAAGCATATAGTACATTGGTTAGACATCTATGTAGTTCATAAAATGATCCCCTCAATTGCTCTCTCCCTCCCTTGACCCTCCACCTAGCCAACATATTAAAGCTAATTGCATTCCCTATGCCATGCTCTCCATCCCCGTGACCATCTATCAGCTATTAATTTGTACTTCTTTAACCCTTCGTCCCATTCTCCCATCCCCCCAAACCTCCCTCCCTTCTGTCCATCACCAAGTTGTCCACTATATTTGTGAGTCTGTTTTTGATTAGTTTGTTTTTTTTATTCTTTAGATTCTGCATATAAGTGAAATCATATAGTGTTTACCTTTCTCTTTCTGACTTAAATACCTTCTAGGTCCATCAAGCAATATCTTTTTTCATCTCCTTCCTTTTAGTCTGTGTGTGTCTTTTAATATGAAGTGAGCCTTTTGTAGGCAGCATATGTTGGGGTCTTGTTTTCTTATCCTTTCAGCCACTCTATCTTTTGGATGGAACACTTAATTCTTTTTCACTTAAGGTACTTATTGATAGGAATGTAATTGTTACCATTCTTTATTCCTGTTTTTGATACATGTTTTTTCTTCTTAAAGAAGTCCTTCCAAGTTTTCATGTAATACTGGGTTGGTGGTGATAAATTCCTTTAGCTTATTTTTGTCTGGGAAGCTCTTTATCTCTAAATGATAGCTTTGCTGGATAAAATATTCTTGGTTGTAGATCCCTGATCTTCATCCTGTCGAATACTTTTTGCCAAGCCCTTCTGTCCGGCATAGTTTCTTTTGAGAAATCAGCTGCCAGTCTTATGGGTGCTCCCTTATAAGTAACTAAGAGAAGTTCTTCCTCAGAGCATAAAATGTGAGTAAAAGCCTAAAAGACATGAAGGAGCAAGCCATATAGACACGTGGAAGAGAATTCAGAGTGGAGAGGACTGTCCAGAAGCCTTTAGGTGGGAGGACCCTGACATGACCAGGGAACAGGGAGGTGGCCAGATGGCTGGAGCAGAAAGAGAGAAAGAGAGAAATGGAGAGACAGTTAGAGCAGATGATGGGAGTTGGATGAAAGATCATGTGGGCCTTGCAATTGTTCTATATGGCCTACACTAGCCATAAGTTGCTCACACAGTCCTCTTATACCGTTACTGAACTTTTCTGTTTTTAATGTTCTATCCAGTCTTTCTTAGATGCTCAGTCTGAACATTCTGAAAAAGACTCTTGCTGTAAATAAATAACTAATTTAATTTGCCTTGTCCAGCACACTGCCTCACATAGAGTTGACACCCAATGGATGCCGATTGACTGATGCAGAAATTTCTATATGGTCTTCAATTTGCTGCAAAAAAAAAAAAAAAATTAGTGGTGTTCCTGTCCCAGTGTCATATGAACTCTTAGAAAAGATAGCACCGCTTTTAAATTTGAAAGTTGAGTGAAGTGACTTTAGCTTGTCTGCAAAGTAATAAAAACCCAGACCACATCCTTCAGAAATATCTTAGTTCATCATTCAAGCAATAACAAAACAAAACAAAACAGAACAAAACAAAACAAAATAGTTTCAGTGTCTGTTTAAGCTTTCAAATAACCTTTTGACCAAGAGCAAAGATGTATTTCATAACCTAACAATAGAGGTTGAATGTGCCAACCAAGAGCTAAGATTGATGGGCTCACACATTGGCAGGGCAGTTGCAGAATACTGAAGACCCTGAGTCAGCTGCATTCATCTATCACCTGTCTCTTCCAAAGAAATGACAACCTGAGTACTATGCTATGATAAGAGACTTGATTGAAATTTCTCAGATACATCAAAATGAACAAGATGTGTTTGCACTTGAATCAAAATGGAGTTTCCTAATACCTCAAATAGAGGCAGAAATATGAAGCCAAGCCAAAACGTCATTTATTTTATCGAGGTACTGTTAAGTCTCTTAGGTTCCATGGTCCACAGACAGCCTGTCTCCCCAGCATGTCTTTTTTATTTTAATATCCCTCTTAGTCCTACAATTCCCTGACCCTTCTCTTCTCTTGTCATTTTCTTTTCTTTTTTCTTTTTATTAAACTTATTGGGGTGATATTAGTTAATAAATTATATAGGTTTTGAGTGTACAGCTCAATAATACATAATCTGTATATTGCTTGTGTGTCCACCACCCAAGGTCAAATCTTTTGCCACCATGTATTTGACCTTTTTTACCCTTATCCACCTCCCCTATCCTCTCTTTCCCTCTGGCAACCATAAAACTTGTCAGTATTCATGAATTTTTGTTTATTTATCTTATTCATTTGTTGCTTTTAGTTTTATATCCCATGTATTAGTAAAATTATTGGTTCTCAACTTTTTTTTATCTTGCTTAGTATGATAATCTCAAGATCCATCCATGTTATCACAAATGGCAATACTTCATACTTTCTTATAGAACAGTGATATTCCATTGTACCACATCTTCTACTTCTCATTTATCTAGAAGAACTCTGGTCTGCATTGTTCATCTCTTGGTTTACCATCACAATACCTCCACTTTCATACACCCTCCCATCACTCCATCTCACCTACCACATATCAAGCCCCATGAAGGCACTCACCTTTTTTAAGGGTTTTATTATCCAACCCCGTACTAGAATGCCTTTGATAGTGCTGAACATAGAGTAAATTCTTGTTTTTTAAATCTAGATGTTTAATTTATATAAATAATCATCTTGTTCCAGGAGGAATTTGAGATGGCTTATAGAAATCGACACAACTCATTAAGATATTTTTGATCAGGACATTGTAGCAAGAGATTGAAAACATTGATGTTTTATCCCATTTATGATTCTTCTTTTGGTCCTTCTCACACCTCTTCATGATACAACAAAGCCTCAGATCCCATTAGACAGGTCTCCTCATGAAACTGTCCTCCTCTAAATCCAGCCCAGCTGGGGAGACAGCCATGGCTTGACTTATGTGGAAGGGGTGTGAGGCCTAATTGGCTCTATGCAATAGTCACTTTGAGATAGAATGTTTGCTATCATTTAATCACTTTGGTTTCCAAGACATTCCAAAGACATTTAAAAAATGTTTTTTCTTCTTTGATATTGTGTCTGCAATTAAAGAAAAAAACCTAACAAGCGAATAATGATATCTGGAAGGCCAAAACTTCTTGCCCTTCATTTTTCTGTGGTTAGTTGAATCACAAAGAACAAAGCACACTTTTCTAACTCACTTATGCTCTGATCTTACTTTTCTTTTATTATAGCAGGAAAATTGTAGAACATTTAATAAGAGAAAGTCATCTACTCTCCTAACTCATAAAGTATAATTTTTAAACATCTGCTTCTAAGCTTTTTACTAGTAGTAACAATAGAACCTTTTATTGTGCTTTGTTCCTTAACATTATTTTCCGTGCAGTAATTTTAATATCTGCATAATATTCCTTCTATGGTGCACCATAATAATTCTCTATTAATTAGCATTTAAATTGCTTCCAATTTTTCATTGTAAGAACTGCAGTGAGCATCTATGAGCATATGGTTTTTCTTATAGTTTGGATTATTTCCTTAGGATACATTCCCAGACGTAGCATTATGGGCCAAAATGCTTTAATATTTTTATGATTCTGTACACATATTGCCAAATTTGCTTTCCAAAGGATCATACAGCTTTACAAAGCCACCGTTGATACAGAAGGTAGTCAGCTTTATAGCACCCTGCCAACTCTGGAATTGCAGGAACTTAAGCTGTAAATTAACTAAGGTAAAAAAATATGTTACTAAATTCAGTCTCATAATTAAGAAGTATGTCTATTGCTATATTGGTTATTGTGAAGTTCTTATTTCCATATACAATTGACCTCTGAAAAGCACAGAGTTGAATTGCAGTTCACTTAAATGCAGATGTTCTTCAATAAATACCTATACTGTTTTCTATTCGTGGTTGGGAGTCTGCAGAGGCAGAGGACTAACTATATGCATTGATCTATACTATTTTGTATATAGAGATTGTACGTACATCTGAAGATTTTGGTATCCACAGGGGTCCTGGAACTGAGCTCCTGTATCTTCTAAGGGACAAATAACTTTTGGAGAAATCAAAGGTTATATGCAGATTTTTGACTGCACGCCTAACTGCTGCATTGTTCAAGGGTCAACTGTATAAGCTTGTATGTGGTATATATGTATTCTATGTACATCTGGCATCAAGGGAATCAGCTATTCTGTTTTGGAGCAGGGTAGACCCTGGAAGCCCAGTGTGTCACCCACAAGTTCCTGCCCTTGGCCCAGTCTATCATTACACTTGGCAGGACTGGGGACCTGTAAGCCTGTGTGAATAGGAGCCACCCCTGTCCTACAGGCTATCTTCCTGGAGCTAGGGATTCCCTGCACTGCACTGCTGATAGGAAGTGGGGAAGGTTGTTTGAGTCAGACTCCTTATGAACCTGCACAAGAGGGGATGCACAGGGCTGCTTCAGGGGTTGGTTATCTCAGGTGTCTCGCGTCATGGCCATGCCTAGGATGGCAATGCTAAAGAGTTCCCCTGACATCTGGCTTCAGGGAAACAGGCAATCTGTTCTGGAATTGGGGTGGACCTTGGCATCGCTCTGAGTCTCCCAGAAGTCCTCACCAGGGCTCAGTCCATTCCTTCAAAGGCTAAACCGGGTACTGATCCCAGGGTCCCTGTAGGCCCTTGTAGAAGGCTGTGCCCATGCAGTTTACTCCCCAGGCATCAGGCTGTCTTGGCCTGCTGGATGGGGCCTGCCCTGGCCAACCAGGCTATCTCTTTAAAGCAACCTGAGGAAAGAATGAGGAAAACAAATGGAGTCACCATAACCAAGCTAACAAAATTGCTTAAACCAGAATAGGAAGAAATATGCGTGTGAGGAATAGATTTTATCTTCCTTTAACTAGCCTGAAGACAAACTTTTGAACTTTTCAGTTATGAATCAATACCTGGAGGTATATATAAATGTGATATATACCTATGAAGAATTTAGGAAAGAATGTTCATGTGTCCAGATCACCTGACATCTGGAAGATTATCATCTCAGATCAATCCAGAGATTAAGGATGTAGGACTGATTCTTCTCAAGATCTTTCTTTTTCTTTCTTTCTTTCTTTCTTTCTTTCTTTCTTTCTTTCTTTCTTTCTTTCTTTCTTTCTTTCTTTCTTTCTTTCTTTCTTTCTTTCTTTCTTTCTTTCTTTCTTTCTTTTCTTCCTTCCTTTCCTTCTTCCTTTCCTTCCTTTCCTTCTTTCCTTCCTTCCTTCCTTCCTTCCTTCCTTCCTTCCTTCCTTCCTTCCTTCCTTCCTTCCTTCCTTCCTTCCTTCCTTCCTTCCTTCCTTCCTGTTTCATCTTCAGAATACTCTAAGTGTTACCTGGTAGAGTTTTTGATTTGCAAATCTTAAGACCCTTGAATAAAATTTGTCATTTAATTCTGATGATGCCTCCTGATTCATTTATGCTCAAGTTGACAGCATTGCACATTGATGAAGATATTTGAATGGCGATTGCTGTCAAACCCCATATGTTCCTGCTATCCTAATAGGACTAGAAACCTGCCTGGAAACCATGATTTCCAGGTGTCTCCCATCCCAAATAGCCTTGGTCAGGCCCAGAATGGTTTTTTAGATGTTAGAATATCTGGTTTGGAAATATCTCAAGATCTGGCATCAGGGGAATTAGCTACTCTGTTAAGAGCAGGGTGGACACTGGCATCCCAGTGTGTCCCCCATAAGTCCCTATCTGTGGCTCATATTTGGGGACCAATCCCAGGGATCCTGGATCCTGAGCCACAGAGGATGGCACATACACTGTTTGCTTCCCATTCACCTCCAGCCCTCAGGTATCCTGGATGTCTAGGCCTGAGTTGACAGGGGCCACACCTGCCTAGATGGCCATCTTCTTGGGGCCAGGAGTCCGCACACTAAACTGATATGGAGCATGAAAAGGACCTTATAGCCAGAAGACTGCCTGGGAACAGGGGTCATAATAGTAGTCCAACCTCCCTGGCATCTAAAGTGCTGACCCTTCTTTCTTGCTGGCATGACACAGAATGGGTCTGGAGATGCAATGAGATTTGCATTCAAGGGAATTGGCATCTCTAGTTTGGAGCAGACTGGACATGGGTAGTATGATGTGTCACCCCAGAAGTCCCTGCCTATCATCTGGCCTATCTCTACCCAGAGTCAGGGACAGATTTCAGGGAGATTGTGTGCTGAGTTGTAGTGCATGTACTCATAGAGTTTGTTCTGGCTACAGTCCCTCTTGGCCTGTTTGGTTGGGCTAGGGATCTCCCACCTGGACAAACATATATAATCAGATGTAGGCAATTAGAGGATACCTTGGGCCAAGCACTATTTTCTGTCTCCTTGCCTTCTGTATGCTTTCTCACTATCCTCCTTGCCTTCTTTTTTCTTTTTCTTTCTTTCTTTCTTTCTTTCTTTCTTTCTTTCTTTCTTTCTTTCTTTCTTTCTTTCTTTCTTTCTTTCTTTCTTTCTTTCTTTCTTTCTTTCTTTCTTTCTTTCTTTCTTTCTTTCTTTCTTTCTTTCTTTCTTTCTTTTTTAAGCTGCAAAAAGCTTTAATGTTTCAATTTGGTCCAAGGCATGGGAAAGGGCTCCAGGGTAGTTAGAAGGCAGTGAGAGGCTCAGGCACAAGACCAACCCTAGGAGGGTACAGAGGAGCCCCTCTAAAGCCTCTGAGCTCCAAAGGATCCTAGTCATGTTTGAGAGTGAACCTTCTGAAGAGATACTTGCCCAGCCCAGCCTGGGGGTTAGTCAGGTGGTCACCTATCTTCTTGATGATGATGAGTTTCACCTCCTCCTCTAGGAAGTGGCTCTCCAGGAAGTCACAGATATGAGGGTCTGTGTGGGCAGAACCCTGGGCATACAGATACGAAAGGGTCTGATTCGGGTTTTTCTCCATGACTGTGGTGGTTTTCATTGGCATCCTGAGTTTTACCACACTCATCTTGGGAAGGCTTCTGGAGGCCCTGGAAGAGGGTTTTGCATCCTTGAGAGATGCTGGACTCCCTTGCATTTTTCCTCAACCAATTTGCATAAGTGGCCCACGTCCTACAGAACCACGTCGTCTCCATCGAAACAGAAGCCCAGAGAGAGGTAGGTGCAGGAGGCCAGCAGATGCAGGTTGACCAGGCGATTGACAGCAGCCTCCACATAGGTAGTATAATTCTGATGGATTTAAGAACTTGTGCTTGTTTGGCAATAAGGAGTTAAGCTCAAAAAACGGTGTTGGCTGGTCTCAGAAGCCAAGGATGGCTGAGTAGGTTCTCAAAGTCACAACTGGAAAAGAGGTTGGAGGTTAGTCAAAGGCTGGAAGAAGAGATGTCCTTGGGTCTGTTCTGTCCAAACACTGTTGAAGCAAGATGTAGAGCTGAGGGACACTGAGGGTGCTGCCATATCCTCCTGTCTTCTTTCTGCCCTGCCCACCTCTGTGCAGCACACCAACATTGTGTCATAACACTTCGCAAAGGCAATAATTCAAACTCAATAACCCAGTGGCAGAGATACCTATTGCATTCAGGACAGTAAAGCTCCATGGAGGCGTGGTAAAGTTCCATGCTAGAGGTCGAATAGCTGGATCACACATGTGTTGATTAGGTCAGACCTCCCTCGAATTAGACTGCAGGAGCTTCAGATCCACAGCATGCTGTCTGGTGGTGAAAACTGTGGAGTGTCCAAAATAAGAGTGTCATATACTATCTGGAAAGAATCTTGGTCCTCTTGTTCTGGGTGTATATGTGTCTGTGTACACACAGATTTTGCACAAGTGTGTGAACTGATGAAAGGGAGTTCTCAGAACGCTTCCTTAGTACCATTCTCAAGTCTTAGGGGCAGACTGTGTTCTGTTTACATGAAGGCACTTTACTGCTCTGAGGCCAAATGATAAAGGGGGTGACATTTGTGATGCTTCCACACCTGCCCTCACTTTCCCTGGGCTGTATCCTGATTCTCCTCTCTTGCTCCTAGCCCATGGTGAATGAATGCCCACACATGCCCCCATCCCTAGGTCTAAGTTGTAGAATCGCAAAGCTGAAAGGAATCTCAACCCTTTCCTTTTGGACAGATGAGAAAACTGAATCCAAGAGAAGTAAAGTGACTTGACTCAGGTTAGTGTGTGGCAAAACCAGCATTAGAACCAAGGCATCAATGAGAAAGAGCTTTCAATAAAAGGTCAGAAGACAGGGCTAAGTTCTAGCTCTGCCTTATAGGAAGTGCACGGCTTAGGTAGGTGAGTCACACACACTCACTCATTTTCACAGTTGTTCCAACCACCTCCGTATCCAAGGGACTGTTGCGAGGACTGAATTAAATAATGGATGTGAGAGAGGGCTTTAGAGACTGCAAAGCATCTTATCAATATCTAATTTTGCTATGCTCAATCAGTGGTGTATCAAGGCCAGTTTCATGTGCAGACATTAAGAAAGTGCATTTTCTGTAGAAAATTTAAAAACAATGATAAAACCTTATGAAACTGACTAAAAGTTATGTTGCTTTTTGTTATCACTGTTTGGTAATTCTAAATAATATCTAAATTTTTCTATCCTGAAAAATTATTTTGTAGGTCTGAATTCCAAATAATTGTAGTACTTACTATTAAATTTTAATAATATATAATGATAACAGAAGGATATAATAACAATATATGATAATAAAAGTTTAACTTACCATATTTTTGTTTCTTATCCTTTTATAAACCTTGTATCCAACACAAAAGTTAATTTAGACATCTCCCAGTTAGGATTATCAGATTTATTAAATAAAAATACAGGATGCCACTTAAATTTGAGTTTTGAATAACAATGAATAATTTTTTAGTATAGCTATGTCTCATACTTATTTAGGACATACTAAAAAATTATCACTTACTTGAAATTCAAATTTAACCATGTGCCCAGTATTTTGTCTAGCAACTCTATCACTTATACATGAGGATGCAGCTACATGCTTTCACTCAGAATAAGTTTGTAAGGGTTTCAAATGATTTGAACTTACTTGGGGGCACAATTGTGTCTCCAACCCTGGTAGTTATACTTTATTTAAACATTGGATTTCAAATAAAGATAGCTAATAAATGATAAAGACAAAGAAGCAGAGGTGAGTCCTTCAATTCTGTCATTCTACATGGCTGCTTGGAGTTTTTAATATGTTTTTTCAAATTAAGAGTAAACAGAGTATAATATTTTTGTTTGGTAAATGCAAATTTTAGTTCCCATGACACATGAAATATTTTACTAAATGTTGTGGATTGAATTGTGTTCCCCCCAAAAAATATGTTTAAGTCCCAATCCTCAGAATCTTAGAATATGACTTTTTGTTTTGTTTTGTTTTTTTGAAAATAGTGCTGTTGTAGATATAATTAGTTATGATGAGGTTGTACTGGAGTAGGGCTGGGCCCTTAATCCAATATGACAGGTACCGTTATGAGAAGAGAAAGAGACACACACTCAGGAAGGACAGTGCCATGTGAAGACACAGACACACAGAGAGAATGCTATATAACAATGGAGACAAAGACTGGAGAGATAAAATTGTGAGGCAAGGAACACTAAGAATTGACAACCCTGCTGGAAGCTAGGGAGTGGCGGGGAGGATTGTTCTCCACCGATTTCAAGAGGATCATGGCCTTGCTGACATGCTGATTTTGGAACAGCTTATTAGAGGATGGAGATAGCTTTGAGCCGTGACTCTAAATGTTTCTACACTCAAGAAGATTGATTATTATGCCTGGGAGTACACTGAGATTGGAAAGCCACTGGTCTAGAACAACATGAGTGGCAGGAAGTGAGAATAATAATAATAATAATAATATTACTATAGTAAAGATGACAACTGAAAACTGAAATGCTGGCATTTTTATAGTTTTTACAATGCACTAGGCCCTCTGCTGTATTAAGTATATATTACCTAATTTAATCCTATCAACAGCTCTGTGAAATTATTATTCCCACTTTACAAATGAATAAACTGAGCCTCAGTGGGGGATAAATAATCTTCCCAGGGTCTAGATATCTGCCTCAGAAGCCATTGCCACCCAGAGTCACCATCCTCAGTGGCCAGAGGAAAAGGAAGCATCAGAATTGCCCAGAGTCTGGCTTTCTCTACTCATCTTTGTGCTCTGGACCAGAGAATCCATTTTACAAATATACATTAAATGTCTACCACGTCCCACACGTTGTGGGAGGTGACTGAAAGAACAGCAAGGGAGCAGGTGGCCCAGTGAACATTCTAAGACCCCATCTTTTATCCTTATTCTGGGCCTTTTGAGCCTTTTATTCTGGAAATCTCAGTCTTTCCTTGTACCTCCTCAGCTACAGGGCCTGTAAGCCCAGGCAGTGTCACCTGCAGAGCTACTGTTTCCAATAATGCCCCTTGAGGAGGCTCAGGGACAAACTGGAGAGGGACATTGTGAATGCCAGAATAGCCACTCTGCCTGAACTTTTTATGAGTGAAATGGCTCTTTCAAGAGTGAATGGTTCTTTAGGTCTGTTTAGGTCCTCTGGTCCCCGCATGTCCTAGGCCATGTTTATCCTGCAAAGTAGAAGAGTATGGACAATTTTCTTCCCCCTTCTCCTACATTAACTCCTTATCTTCAAGGCCATTGTCATCCTCATTCTTTGAGTTCTTTCTATGAGCCTGGCACCAGGATAGGCATATCATATTTTTTTGTTTACTTTCCATAACTTATGAAGTGGGCGCCATATTATTCCCATTTTACAAAGGAGAAATGAATATGTTTAGAAAAATGAACTACATTTGCTAATAAACAACAGAGCTAGGATTTGAACCCAAGTCTCTCTGACTTCAAAGCTCATGCTCTCTATATTAGGCCACACTGACTTTTAGAACCATTTAGGGTGAGAGTGGCAGAGGAAGAAAAGAAATGCAGTTATACATAGATTTCATCTTTAAAGTTATTTCCAACGTCTGCCTTTGCCTTTTCTTTCAATTAGAATTGGTAGGCCACCAGCAATAGCACCTGTCCTAAGCTACTGAGTCATGCTGAAAAAACTGAGGAAGGTCCAGTTCTTTCTGAACAAATAAAATGACCCAATCTGAGAGGCAGGGGATGATATTGACACAATAGGGGCTTCACAGGAACCTCAGTATTTATAGAAACTTTATATAACCATCAGAAGACTTCAGACTTTCCTGGTGTGTATTAAAGAGCCAAATATTCTTCATTTTGAAAAATGCTGACATATTTCCCTCCCCAGCCCACTCTGTTCTCAATGGCATTATCAGCTTTGTCTTTAACAGTAATGTAGTTATTGTATTTAGAAAATCTATGCAACCGAAAAAAAAAAAAAACCAGAAGAGTGACTTTACTAGATATGAAATGAGGAAGTAAAACATTTTCATTTTTTGAAGTTAGGTTTTATTCTTATACCTAGACCTAGACATAGCAGTGCCATTCTTAAAAAAATCACTGCTGTGGGTGACACTGGTGGTAATGATGGCACCCCACACTAGGGGCTGCATCCACTGCTTACAGTCATAGAATCAAAAAATTCCAGCTTAAAATTTCCAGAATCTTTATTTGTATTTTATTTAGGTTTCTGGCTTATTCCAAGATTAAAATTTTCCTAAGTGTAAAACAACTATTTCCACTGCTTGCCAGACGACTCCTCTGAAAGTGTGCCTTCCTTTTTCTCTCCTCAAAACCTGTCAGAGCCCATCATTTTTGCTTTTATCTGGAGTAGTTCCTAGGTCTGTATGACTTCCTTGTTGTTATTTTAAGCAAGACTTATTGAGCAGAGAGCAGTTTTGATTAGCTTAGAGCCTCTTGTTGGCATAAAATGTAATATTTATTGATTGTGGAGCAGGTCCACAGGTTTTAATACCTTGCTTTTCCTGTTTTTGTTTAACGGGCATATATTTTCTATATAATATTGGTACTGCTACTCCTAGGCATCTCATAAAGCTGTTTGTTTACTATGCGTTGGTTTTAGAGATAGTATCTGTACAATAGTTAACATAATGACTGCCTAACTAACTGAAGTGCAATTATCTATTTTCCTTCCTTCTTAACTCCCTTTCTCTACCCCTCTCATCCTCTCTTCCTTTGGCAGAAATTTTCTTTATAGAGTGGTCCTCTATTTGCCTACAATATATGGGAACAGATGGCGTTGGCTGACCGCTTTTATATTTTTGTGCTTTTCCCGGTTAACCACATCCAACTTACTAAAATTGCATGAAATAAAAAGTTCTTCCAGCAGGCGGCACTGTAGGCTTACAGAGGCTCTTGAAGCTGCTTGCCCAGGCCCAAGTGCACATCCTACAGTCCAAAAAGAAACCTTACTTTCTGAGCTTGTTCAAGGACAGTCACACGCCCAGGATTTCATCTAGAATTCAACAACATTGTTATGTGATCCTTTTACAGACAACGCAATCAACAGGGGCCAGGTAGGACATCAGTGCAATCCTGAATAGCGGGTAAATTAGCTAAAGTAAGCATTGTGAGTAATCCTGGTGAAGCACCAACATGGTGGCTTTTGACATGCTGTGTTAGCAGAAACTGACTAAAAGGGGGGAAACAAACAAATGAACCAAGTAAACCAAACAACTTAAGTATGAATAGATCATATGATAATGCAGTGAGTGGTTCTTAACCAGAGGTACTCATCAGAATCACTCTTAGAGCTTGGAACAAGAGCAGCACCACCAAATGCTCTGATCATTAAATCTGGGTGGGATCTGCATATCTGTGTTTTCTTAAGTTCCACAGGTGATTCCAGTGCATACTCCTAGTACATCACCTCAACACCTCTGTATTATTCCTGACCCTCCAGTTAGTGTGGAAAAAGGGGAAGAACCCATCATGTCTAGTGACCTTTCACTTTTCGGAATCAGTTTGTTCATCTCTAAAGTGGGCCAAGTTGCAGAGATGAACTAGTTCCTCAAACCCAGAGTCCAGACTTCAGCTATGATCAGGTGCTCAGATCTCTTTGCATTGTCCCCCGCCCCAACAAGGCCCCCAACCACACACACACACCCCAATTCCCTATAAAAAGCACTGGGACCATGCTGAGTGGAGAGACATCACTGGGGTGACCCTCGTCTCCCTCTCTAATCATCAGTGATGTCATTTAATGGGATTAACTTAGTCCTTTCCCCAAGGTGGATAAGTCATAAGAAATGGAGCATTTTCTGTTTTCTATACAGAGAAGTAGCAAAGGAGTCTTAAAACAGTATTCATTCAGGTCACTAATTATTTGATGATTTGGGACTCAGAAATTCCTCATAAGAATAATTAAATCTGTTTGCTGTAAGAGGAAAGTAAAATACAGATGCTCCTCGACTTACGATAGAGTTATGTCCTAATAAACCCATGGTAAGGTTAAAATATCATAAATCAAAAATTTATTTAATACACGTAACCTACTGAACATCACAGCTTAGTTTAGTTTAGCCTACCTTAAACATGCTGAGCACAGGGACTGTGATTCATTCATAGTAGAATGAATTAATGATGCAAGATTAATAGACACGTAGGGTTTTCCTCATCTGCAGGGAATATGGGTGGTCATTTAAGGGGTACATCTGAAATAAAAAGAAGCAACATTCACCCCCCTCCACCTTCCAGTCTCCCATATATCAGCCAATCAGGTATTTAATTTTACCAATAATTTCTTTCTTTCGGTTAAACATATCCTATGCCTGAGGGACTCTTTGAAAATATAAAAGTCCCTAGGAAAGACAGACCACCCCCTTGGAATAAGTGTGATGACCAAATCTTTTCCCTTCAGGCAGGAGGAAGGGTTCAGGGTGGCCCATGGAACCACATCTCAGGAGCATAGAATTTGAGAGACAAGTGTCACCTCAGGATTCTGCAGCTCTGGCAGAGATGTCCTACTACAAAAGACAGGTTTTTGTACAAGAAAGCACTGCAGCTGGATTAAGAAGGAATAGAATATTGGAACAGAATCCAAACCTTCATTTCACAGAAGCAGCAGCTGAGGCCCAGGGAGAGAAATGATCTAGCCTAGGATTAGTGTGGAGACTTCACAATCCACATGTCAAATGGTTTCAAAGGTGCCATAAGTAGTGGCCATTTGCAGTCCCAGTGCCTCTGGCGAGGCCACATTCCCGGTGCCAGAGCTTTGCTCCACATTCCATCGGCTGCTCACTGACACCCGTCAGTATTTTCAAAACCAAGGGGAGTATATTTTTAACATGAATCTACATTTTTAGCGAGTGCTCCAGGTGAGTCTGATGCACATCAGGTTTGGGAACTACCTGTCTTGGGTATCGGGACTGTTCATAGAAATAAACATAGAGGTTTTTTTAGTGCTTAAAAGAATCTTGAACATAGCATGAATCCTTTTATTTTTTCTCTTGAATGATAGGAAAGTTGTACAGTACTAACCACAGACTATTTCCACACACACAAAAAAATACAGATACCAAAAATGGACAAAGTAAGAAAGAAGTCAGAGAAAAAATGAGCTTTCTAGTGCTACATCTGAGTGTCTCCTTAGCCCCTTCATTTCCCAAAGGAGCAGATCAGATCTAAAGATGTTAACAATTTTTCTCAAAGTCACACAGGTAGTTTGCGACAGAGCTGAGCCTAGGAATCTGGGTCCTCTGTCACCACTCTCCCAAACACACAGGACTGTATAAGCTTAGAGAAAAGCCTTGTGGGAAAGAGACCACACTGTTCACAGCTGTTAGCTCTAGAGACTGAGATTACCAACATGGACTTTCATTTTATACCTACCTGTATTTTTTAAACTTGTTCCAGTCATAAGCAACATAGAAGACTAGATTACCTAAAAATCTTCCTACTTCAAACTCTTTACAATGCTGTATTGCAAACTGAAAAAGAGGACTGAGCTTGCAGAAAAGGAAGTGCAATGAGCAGGTGCTAAGAGTGAAAGGGTTGCTGACAACCAGATGGCTTTGCCTGAGGCCATGGCTGTCCTGGGGAGACAGGAGATGAAGCTTTTGGCCCACAGCCCACAAAGGTATGAGTGAGCCCCTCACAAGAGCCAGGCTGGGAGGGTTAAGTTCACCCAGGAAGAGGATAAAGAAATGCTGCTGTGTCTGCCAAGGCTCAAGACAGGAAGTATCCCTGAGAACTTGCAATTTAGGATTTATTCAAGTACAAACTGTAGTATATTCAGTCAAATTAGAAATTAATAGCAAAGGGACAACTTTTTAAAAAATAATTTTCAATGTTTGGAAATATAGTAACACATTACTAAGTAAGCTTTGGTTTTAAGAGGAGATAAAGTAAATTAATAAATGCTTATAATTAAAGGATAATGAAAACAGTACATGTTAAAATGTGTGAAACAGCTAAAGAAATGCCTTCAGATAAAATTATAAAAAATATGTTGAACAGGAAATTTTAAAAGTTTCAGAATTATAAACAAACTGTTAAACTCAAGAGTTTGGGAAAAGAGCAGTGGAACAAACACAAAGAAACATCAAGAAAGGAAACAAAAATGAGGACAGAAATTAAGTAGATAGAAGTTAAAAAGAGCAACAGAGATTAACAAAAACAGCAGATCATTTGTGAAAAAAGATTAGTAAGAATGATATATGAAAGGAAAAACAGAGATGAAATAAAAGTACATAATGAAAAAAGGAAGTAATACAGACACTTTAAAATTTTTTGTAAGTTGTTATGAATAAATATATACTAATGAATTTGACCCATAAAAAGGCCATCATTGCAGAGATGAATGCTAAGCATGAGACCAACAGCATGGGCTCCCTCTCACCAAGGCTGATCTAGCTACCACTGCTGCTAAAGGTCTGATACACCAGTTGCATATTCGATATGCTTTTACCACAGAGCCTGCAGTATATAGTTTCATCCCTTAAGATGACCAATCAGTCATTTGATGGCAGGTGATTATATTGGACTATCTCCTCCTCCTTAATCCAGCTTTATTGTCATTGATATGTTTTCCAATGATGGGTTTCCCTTTCCTGGAGTAGAAAATATGCTCTAAGAAAAAGCAGAAATATATCAGTATCTTGGCCAGCACCATTATCTGAGGTCTCACAGAGGGCCTGATTTAATGCAATAGGTCCCACCTGACATTGCCTCAGACCAAGGGGCCTACTTTATGGCAAATGAGTTGTGAAAATGTATACATGACTATGAAATCCTCTGGGCATGTCATGTACCACACCACTTAGAAACTGTTGGCCTAATAGAGTGTTAGAATGTCCTCTTAAAAGTGTGCCTAAGGAATCGGCTTAGGGTTGGGGGAGCTGTCCTCCTAGATGAGGTATGATATATTTTGAACCAAAGGTCATTATAACATGTTATAGTTTGCTAGAATGCATGGATCTCAGAACCAAGAGGTAGAAGTAAGCATAGCTCCTCTAACCATCACTCCTGGTGATCGGACTGGGGAATTTGCACAGCCTATTCCTAAAAAGTTTACCTCTGCTAGGCTAGAGGTTCTTGTTGCCTGAAAGGAAGAGAAGAGTAGTGAGATATTTCTAACATGGGACATTATAAAATTTTTCTACACCTAAGCTATAACCTAAATCTAATCAATTCAGATTGCTCATGTCAGTAGACCATATGGCAAAGAAAGTAATTACTATACAGACAGGCAATTTACTGTGATTATCATGAGGAGCTAGAATAGCTGTTGTGTAATGGGGCAGGAAGACGTACATTCGAAACTCAAGCATTCACCTGGATGCATCTTGATCCCTGTATACCTAGAGTTCTAAATAAAGAGATAAATGAACAACTGCAGCCTCCAAGCTATGACAAAGGCATGGTAAGGGAAGGGGGGCAGTCTCAGACTCCTCAGAGAGGAAGGTCTGGGTTATGTTATTGGGCAAGCAACCTACACTAGAGAAACTACTGGCCGAGAATGAGAGGGGTCTAAAGTGGATTTTAGAAGAAAGAGTCAAGTATAAATTATGGCTTTAGCACCAACTAAACAGCAAGGTCCGTACATGTCCCAATAACTCTTCTATTGTACTTTAAAGAAAATCTATTTATTTATATATTTAAATATTGTGACTGGCCACCACAATGACAGAACAGAGTGAACTGTTCTATCAGTGATGTGAGTGGTACAAAGCATACCCTGTAATAGATATTGTGGGTTCTCCATCCATATCTCCCAGGTACCCAACATCCAGATTCTCCAGTGACTCAATTGCTTAGAACAGCAAGTCTGAGGGCTTTCTCTGGCTGCTGGAGCATGACTGATTTGCATGAGGTTAGGCCTAAGTGTTGGAAGAATTAATGCCTCTTGGGATCAGATGACTGAACTGAGGACTGAAGAAAGTTATGGCTATATGAATATGAAGAGTTTGTCATTAAGAAGATTAAGTGAGGATTGCCATTAACAAACTGCAATTGTCATCATGGATAATAGCGTCTTATAGAATCTACTATTCTTTGCCTTACTAACCTCTGTTATCAGCTGCATTTTGCCTTCACTATCTTGGGTTGTTTGTCCACTCTGGTTCTATAGAATCTGTTTTCTTTTCAGAGGCCAGCTTGCCAGTTAAGGCCATCTGTAGTCACCAGTAACTGAGGACCAAGACAGTAGGATGGAGTTACGAGTCTGCTCCGTCTTCACTATCTTGGAGGGCTCGATGAGGGCGCACTCGTCCATTTTCAGGTCATGCTGGTCACAATGCCCTAGGGATCTTACCATGTCACCTTCCACAAGGTCCACCACGGGGACCTCCTCCTCTTAGAGAACTTGTTGAGTGCTTCTCCAGGCCACGGAGCTGTTCCTCCTTGCTCCAATCTCTGAAGCTTTTACCAGCACCATACGTGCCACCCTCAGCAGTAGCAGGGTGACTTCCTTCAGCTGGACAGATGCCCCACTGCAACTTCTGTGTTCTGGAACAGCTGACAAGCCTGGGTCCCCTGCGGGGCTCAGGCTCCCGTGACAGGATGGGCGGCCACCTCCAGGATACTGAGCCTGCATGCATTCCAGGACAATGAACCCGCATGCATTCCAGGATGGTAGTGGGCTTGGGTGGTGGTGTCTGGCCTTGCAGGAACAGTGAGCTCCTGTAGCTTGGGTCCCATACTCCCCAGTAGGCCTCCTAGTAGCTCAGCCAGTCCATTCCCTCAAGGCCATCGCCTCCACCACCACCGCACACCACGCACAGGCTGTGTGCATCCCTCTTTCCATCTCCATCTCTACTGGCCCACTGCGGGGCGCATTTCTTCGTCTCCTTCCCCTTTTCCTCAGCGGCCCCCAGGTCCCAGCTAGAAGAATCATCCTGTGCCTTTTAGCTGCACCCCCAGCTACTCCCAGTGAACTCGAAAGTTTCTTCCTTTCCAATTCCAGATATCACCTCCCCACACCAAGTCTTCCTTCCATCACATGTAGTGGGCTCTCAGAATGCTTCAAGGACGCTCAGGATGAAAATCCATGCAGACCACCAAAATGAGAACAAGCAGGGGCTATTTATTCAGAATTTGCTATGGCACAGGAGTCAGTCACCATCGTTTGTGTTGGACAGAGACCCCAAGGCAGACTTTATAGAGGAAAACAGGGAAGGTTTCAGGTAGGCCCTGACTGGAGGCTGCTGACCTGGGAAAACTGGAGGCAAGCTTTCTATATGGTTGGTTTGGGAAGTCTATTTGACTTTCTCTGGTTGGTCCTGAATTGCAAGCATAGGGCTGGCAGGGCAAACATTAGGGAAGTTTGCATTTGTTGATCATATCTGAGCCATTTTGGATTGCTGCAGAGATTGTGGGTCAGAGTTTTATTTTTATGTATAATCTATCCATGATACCTTTGCATATTGTCCCCACCACTCATCTCCTTCTGCTTCTTTTAACCACATGTACCTTTCCGAGTGAAAGCTGTTATTGGGTGCTGGAAGGTTAACATTTTTCTCTGAGACGAAAAGCGTCAAGTAGTAGGCATCTGGTACATGCAGCCCGTGGCCAGGGTTATGGCTTTTAGGTCTTCAGCTCTGTAATGCAGATGGGCAGCTGATCTCTTTTGGTTTTCAAACTGTGAACAGCCTGCACTTAGTTCTATTGAAGTACAGGCAGCCAGCGGTTACAAAAAAAATGTGTTGTCTATGTTTTCATCATATTCTCATAAATAGCAACTAAAAACTTAGTATACACAACTTGCAAAGCCCTTTGTTACACAAGTAGATGAAGTAGGGTGTGGTAGATATTCTGTGGCCACAGATTTGGTATTAATCCAGTTTCTGAATTCATGTAGCCTCCCAAATTCATTCTTAAAGGCTTTACCCCCCATGCCTGAATTTGCACCACAGTATGAGAAAATATGCAATGCACTGATACCCAGAACTTCTGAGCATCTTGAAAAATCTTCTGTTGCTGAAGAATAATGTTTTGTCTCTATCTTTACTCTCTCCCTTTGTCTAGTTAGCAGCAATTGAAGGATCGACTGGTGATTCATTAGATGCTATTTAGTTTGTTCTGTCAGCTGTTTACTAATCTGAAACTTCCTGTTAAGATGCAGGGTGTGCTTTTTAAAGAAACCTTATGCGGCATAAGTTTTTTTGGGGGGTGGGGGGAATGGATGTACTAATATATAAAGAGGATCTGTGAAACTTAGTTCTGTACGTAAACTATTTTTTTCCCAGAAAATTTTGTGGGCATTTGCTATGTGCCAGGCACTGCTCAGTGCACTTGTGGTACAGGAATGAATGAGATGGTCTCAACTTTCAGAAGTTTACCACCTACTGCAGAGAGACAAGTATAATAAAGTATGGTAAGTACAACCATAGATGTGCGAGGTATGGCGGGACACAAAGAAGGGACAGGAGAATTCTAGGGGAAAGGAGGAATGAGAAAGTTTTCACAGAAGGGGCTCTAGAAGGGAATCTGGGAAAGAGGTCACAGTTTGTTGACAATGTGGAGGGACAGATCAGACAAGAAAGTAGGGAAATTATTTGAAGGTTATTTAAGAGGCTGTTGCAATGATGTAGGCAAGAAATGAAAAGGGTCTAATTGAAGACAGAGGGGATGAAGAGGAGATTTGAAAGAAATTTTACAACAGGATGGGACAGAGGTAGGTGAGGAAAAAAGTTGAGTGAAGGTTTTTGTTTTGGAGCACTTGATAAATGGTGTTAGCATTAGATAAAATGAAAAAGGAGAATCAGGTATGTTGAGCGAAGCCTGTAGAGACTATGAGTTCACTGTTGGACCTGTTGAAGTTCAAGTGCTATGTATGGATACCATTTGTTCATTGGAAATCCAAGTTTGTAATTTGAGAAAGAAGTCTGGGCTGAAAAATACAAATGTGAACGACTTCTAACAATCTGGAAGCATGAATAAAAATGAATTGTGTTTTCTGTTTACAGTGCTTGACAAATGAATAGTGCTTCAACAGTATATGATGTTTATGTTAAAACATAGTTTTCAGGTAAAGTATAAGTGGATTCCTAGTTGTGGCTTTTTCTTTAATGGTGTGAGCTTTTGCATTGAGGGCCGGGCATATCAGGAGGAGAAGAGAGCAGTATGAACTGAATACGATCTACAAATTAAACTTCAGGGCGTTAATATTGACACTGAAAGCATTACTTGCCTTTTCAAAATTAGAGATTTAAAGAACACTCTGACAAACTATGAAAAATTGTATAGTTGCATTTAATCTTGGAATGCCGTAAAACAAAGGTTCTTTCTCAACAGTGCTTTGCTAGTTCCTTGGAAGTTGCAAAAATTTGAAAGACCTGTTATCTTTTCCCATACAAAGTGGAATTTTCAAGAATACCTTTTTGTAAAAATTTTCCTTTGTATCTAGGAATCTAATCTAACCCTAACCTTGTCTCTAACCCTGAACTCTGAACCCTAACTCTAGCCTCAACCCTAAGCCTAAGTGTAACACTTATACTAGTTCTAGCATGACTCTACATCTACATGCCCAAATCTATACCTCATCTTAAGCCGAACCTTAATTCATACACCACAAACCTAATTGTAATCCTGACTCTAAACCTAAATGTAACATTAACCCTAAGTCTAACCTTAACTCTGTTTCTTGTCACTAACCCTAACCTGAATTCTGGAACTTTATTTCTTTTTTTTTTTCCTTTTAATTTTTTTTAGGTGGGTGGGATAGATTTATTAGTGAAAAATGTTCTTTAGGTCTCTGGTAATTAGATAAACAAAACTGAGAAGTGAATTTCAGATTAAGTGAGTAATTAATAAGCAGATCATCAACAGACCTCTTTAACAACATGTGATTAGATAGCCTGACCTCTGAACTTTCTAATAAATATCCAAAGGTCTGGGTATTATTTCTGGATGTCTACAGGACATCCTTGCTTCTGGTGATTTCAGTGAATATGTTTAATAAGGGTTGCTGTGAAAAGTCAATGAATATCTCTAAGAGACAAGATCCAAATTGAGGGTACTTTTTCATAGACTTCGCAAAGGTGTATGCTAACCTCAATCCCAGTCTTCCAGGACTTCCAAAAGTGGAAGACCTTCCTGCTCCAGAAGATTTACAGAAGACTGGAGCTCTTCTATTTATAGTTCCAATGTGACCTGAATCTTGACCTTACCAACTAGAACTCATCTAGATTAGACTAACAGTCATTAAGACAACGTGCAGTGTTTTAGAAGTAATATAAGTTATTTTATTGCATTCAGAGAGTTTTCAGCCATGCTGAAAAAAAAAATGATTAACATTCGTAAAACAATGAGAAAGCATGATGAGGCAGAATGTAATTCAGTGCTCTGTTATGTATACAGACCCGGATCAAAGTGTAGTCAATATTTTCTCTCATTTGTCAAGTACTTAGCAGCTTACACAAACTTTGCAATACACATTCAATCTTCTCAGGATCCTGGGAAGTTAATATAGGGCAGGTATAAGTATAATCATTCATATTTGCATATACAGAAATAGATTCAGAGGAGTTAATTATTTCTTCACACACCCTCCCTGCTCTAGCAAAAGCAGAAAAACAGAGTTTTGAACTCAAGTTGGCTAACTTCAAGTCCAATGGGGAGCTCACTCTATTTCACGGAGTAAATAAGACTTGAGCTTGGCCTTAGAAGATTGAGCAAAATTTGAAGAGTTGAGGTAAAACAAAAAAGTATTCTGAATGGAGTAAATACTACATGAAGAAAGCAGGAAGCCAGGAATGGGATAGTAAGCAGAGAGAGAGAGGGGAGTAGATGAGGTAAGATTGGATAGGAAAAATGTAGCTTTGAGAGCCAGGCAAAGGTATGTATATTTCAAGCAGGGTTTCACTAAGAAGTCAGTGACATTTTTGAACTGGACAGTGGCATAAAGAGAGATCTATCTGATAGTGGTGTGCATGAAGGAATCAACAAAGGAGGTTTCAGAGGCCATGTAGGGAGCTTTGGGATAAGGTTACAAGCAAAGGCCTGAAATGGGGTGGCAATAGTTAGTATGAAACAGAAATAAATGGGTTAACAAAACAGCAATTCAAAATGATAGACTCAGTGTTTGAGCAGGAGAGATGGAGAAAGTGAAAAAAATTCAAAGAATTTTAAATTTCAAATATAGTCATGCTCTGCTTAATGACAGGGATACATTCTGAGAAATTTGTCCAATGATTTCATTGTTGTAGGAGCATCATAGAGTACACTTACACAAACCTATATGGTCTAACCTACCACCATCATTCTATACGCTGTGTGTTTATACAAGTGGCAGCATAGCAGGTTTGTTTATACCAGCATCACCACAAACACGTGAGTAATGTGTTGTGCTACAAAGGTATGACATCACTTTATGATCACTACGGTGTCTCTAGGCAATAGGAATTTTTTGGCTCCATTGTAATCCTATAGGACCACCTTCATGCATGCAGTCTGATGCTGACAAAATATCATCATGTAACACATGACTGTAACGAGTTATGTGGCCTCAGGTGAGTCATAGATTCTCCCTGGGCCCCTCATCTGAAGAAAATGTGATGACAACCTTCACATCACAGGTAGCTGAAACTTGTTATGTATGTGTGTTGTTTTAATGAAGAGAGGCAATTAAAAAATGTCTAGAAAGATAGTCTTGTCAACATTATATAAAGTAATGAAAAACTGGGAAATATCTAATGCTCTACCCTGAGGGAAGAAGTAAATACATTATGAGAATTGTATAGAATTAAAATCGCATTTCAAGAACATTGGGACATAAATATTTAAAATATAAAGGTAGATAAAGAAACAACACAATGTTATCTGAATTTTATTTAAAATAAATATATTCATAGAAAAAGGGACTGGAAGAAAACATTGAGAGATTATCTTAATAATGGTATGTGACTGAATTGTATTATCACTTCTGTACTTTGCACTTTTTTGAAATTTCCAAACTTTTAAGAACAAACCTTTATTACTTTTATAATGTGAAAAAATATTTAGAAAAAAAGAAACGGGATCAACTACTACTGTTTAAAATCTTTAGATGTGTTGTGTTCCTTATGACTGTTACAAAATAAAATAGCATGTAATAGGTAGAGAGACAGCATCCCTTTACAACTGACTTAGACAATACCTGTGGAGGAGAATAGATTCTGAGGCATGGCAGAGAAGGAGAGGTGATCTTCACTAGAGAACAAGGATAAAGATGAAGATAAAATACTGCAAAAACAAATCAGGGATATATGCTGTAACTGAAAGGAAATCAGAGTATTTCTCTGTAAAGGTAGTCTGACCTTTGGAAGCTGTTTACAGCTCAGATAAATACAAAATCAACTCTGGAAGTAGATAAGAAAGCAGTTGTGTCACAACTGTAAACAGTGCTTCATTGTACCAAGTATTTCATTGGATTTGCTACCCTCAAGGAAACCTTTGCCACAGTTCCTCTTGGTTTTCCACTAGGACTGCAGAATGTTTTCAATAATTATGTGTTCGGGCATGATAAAAACTGACCATCCAGTGATATTATGAAACACTTATATGTTAAGAATTTTTTTATGAATTCACATTTAACTAAATAAAATAGTTCTAGAAAATAAGACCATAAATGTGCCCTTGAAGAAAATAATAATTGAAAACCAAATAGAATAATTTATCTTAGAATCTTGATATTGATCCATCATAATTCCTGGCTTTGTGCTTAATACATAATAATATGGCATCACAGGGCTACTTATTTGAGGCAGTATGGAGAGGTAAAATGGTCATTGACTCAAAGTTTTCAGCTAAATATGTCATTTCACATGACCTGGTGGTATCACTTAAATTGAAAACCATGGGATTATCATTAACAGATAAATAAGTTTTTGACAAATGGAGCCCTTCTTTTGATTTATCTTTGAATTTGTTTTACTTGTACCTGTGCGTTGTTGTTTTTCACCAGATACATGCTACTCAAAGTTCAGAGAACTCTCTTCAAATGTTTTATCTTCTCCCAGTGTAAATTCATTGGCCTCATCCATGTTTACCATCACTATCTGTTCTGGATGTCACTGCCATATCACAGGTGGAACGGAGGGTCTGCCTGGCAGAGGTTCAGAGTTCTCTAAATACAAAGGTCTCCAAAGCCTAGTAAATACCAAGCCTAAAAGGGCCAGGGTGCTGCTTCTCCTTCTGGTTTACTGTAGGATCAGCTTATTAGAGACCCACATGTTCTAATTCTTTTGGCTGTGCTGACATTTGTAAAAATGGCATTAAAAAAATAAATGAACATAGCAAATAGTGGAAGAACCTGAATTTCTCACTACCTCTAGCCATTCTCCAGGGTTTGTGATTTTGGCCTGGATTTTATATGGTGAGTAGACAAAGCTGCTCCATAAAGAGATAGAAGATTTTTCTTAGTTGTAAATTATTTTTCAGTGGAGGTTGTCAAAATAAACACTGTAACATTGTTTGCTTATGATATCACTGTAGAGGATGCCAGAAATCCTAGGAAAACAAAAATTCACAGGTCAATACTAATTTTTTAAAAGTTGAATCTCATCAGAGCATGTTTGCATCTTAAAATGTCTAGGAGACTAAAGATAAATACTGCTGGGAAGGAAGGATAGAAGATAATAACAGAATAGGAGTTTTTTTTTTAACTTATTTATAAAAACTAAATAATTAGGCCTAAGATAACTTTTCTACTGTAACCCTCTCAAGCCATATTTTTACTTGAATGACTGTCAAAGCAGACTACAAGCTACCATACCATCGTATGTAATCAGCATGACATCTAGGACTCCATAAGAGGCCATTGTTTCTATAACTTTAGCTAACCAGTACACTTCCTGTAGCATGCTTTGGATTAATTATCAGAGCCAAAGGGTCCGATTACCCTCTAGCTTGTTTTAGAATCACTCTGCCTTTCACTCTTAGCTAGCAGAAGTGTCCCTTGCTGCACTTAGGTCATTCCAGCATTGAAAAAAACTTTTGACAAATACAAAGGGAGAGCTAGTGGGGTTAGTTAAAACTCTTTGAACAAATTTTACATCATTCTGCAATGGATGATTTTTAATTTGCTTGATACACATACATTTTACACCTTTTCCTTGATAAGTAAGCCAAGATTGTGTGGTTTTTGTCATGGCCTGAAGTGTAGAAGAGAAAGAGAATGAAGATAAAAATAATTGGAAGATTTTGCAGAAAGCAGAGATTGGGATTTTCACTCTGTTGTGGAATCTACTGGAATAAACAAAGTCACTAACACCAGGCAGCTTAACTGATCACATTTTATATTTTAAGTTTTAGACACAACCTCAAAGCAAAGAGGAACCTCTCCAAGAATCTGACCAGATAGAAACCTGGTAAGTCCCTGCTGAGCATTGAACTTTCATGTGAAACAAAACACTAGCAAGGATATATTGAGGAATAAATGTTTGGGTCCTTAAAAAATTCTATTCTTTCTATCACCATGACTGTAAAATAAGTCTCACAAGGTGGGAGAAGCTATTTGGGGTATTTTGCTGGGCCAAAAAAAATACTCTAGGTTTTACCATATAAATCTACTCCAGCATAAAATCATATGGCCAGTGGATTGATATTTAAGGATCTAGTCAGGTTGCTGATCTGTGAATTATGCTTTTGTTTCAATATATCCTGAAATACTGACTGATTGGATATGTATAATTTTTATGAACATAACTGAGGGATAATTTTATTGGAAAACTCAAGTCTATTCCAATTTAAGGAGATCTAGTTCCATTTTAAAAAATCTTTACCTTTTGCTCTCAGTTTAATAATATCTTGTGTTAAAGAAATGAAACTATAACCAAAGCAATAAGTTGATGATAAATACATTATAAAAGAAACCTGTAAACCCTTAGAATAAGATGTCATGTATTTCCAAAGAAAAGCTGGACATTTAAACTTAAAAAAAAAACACAAAAAACAAAAAACAAAACATAGGTAGAAAATAGAACTTTTTACTTTCTACTGATCCATAAAAATTGCCTTTATTTTTGTAATTGGACCCACTAAATTGGACTTTACATGATCCTTTGCCCTCCTCAAGCAAGTGGAGAAATACCTAAATGTGAAATTATTGTAGTTTATTAAATGTCAGAGAGAAAATTGTTAACCAGAATATCAGATAACTGATTGCCATTCAAAGCAGTTCCTAACCACAGAAAACGTCAGTGTTCCCCTTAAAGACAACTGATGACTACACAAAATGCAGTTTATAAGTAATTAGAAAAATATATAGAAAGTATGCCACTTGTGTTATGTTACTTGTTCCTAAGAAGAATGTTACAATAAGCATCTTTAATAACAACATTTAAGTATCACTGTGTTGGAAACTGAAAGTAGACTAAATTTCAGCCTAATAGCATGATCACCATTATATAAATGGGCAGGATATAAGCATAGGAGTGAGATTTCAAGGACAAGTGTTGGGAGATGGGAGGAGTGTTCAGGGATGTACTTTTATGAATATGAACTGAAAAGACAAATTTCTCAGGAAGAACACTTTTAGTCATGCAATGTGATTTTCATACCCCTTGCCTCCTCACTCCCCACCCTCCGGGAGATTTCACTTTCCAGACATGACAGAAGGAAAGAAGCCTTCTCAGTCTATTTTCTGGGTGCTCTCTCTTTGTCTTTGAAAAGAAGTAATTAAAATTTCCAGGAAGGGATCCTGGCCAAGTTAGAGAAACCCTAAGAGGATTTGTGGGATTCTAGATGGTCCATTGTTGAGTGGGCCTAAGAAGGCCCATGAGCTCCTTGCAATTTTATGCAGAATTGCTGTGGGGAGAAAATGCTTCCTGCCCTTTGTAAACAAATACAGGTCAGCCAGTGAAATTCAAGAACATTGTATAGTCATGCACTGCATAATGACATTTTGGTCAAAGGCAGACTACGTGTATTATGATGGTCCCATAAGATTCAAAAGGAACTGAAAATTCCTATTGCCAAGCAACACATTTGTGATGATGCTGGTATAAACAAGCCTACTGCTCTGCCAGTTATATAAAAGTATAGCACACACAATTACACACAGTACATGATACTTAATAATGATAATAAATGACTATGTTACTGACTTATATATTTACTATACTATACTTTTTATTATTATTTTAGAGTGTGCTCTTTCTACTTACATAAAACAGTTTGCTGTAAAAATAGAATTGTGTTACACTAGTAGCAGCCTCCTAACTCATTTACCATGTCTCTCGATTTAATCATTTTCTCTTGTGCTTGATTTAATCTCATGCTGTTTTATAAATTTGGTATAGCCTAAGTGTACAGTGTTTATCACGTCAACAGTAGTGTGTAGTACCATTCTAGGTCTTCACATTCACTCACCAGTGACTCACACAGAGCAATACCAGTCCTGCAGGCTCCGTTCATGGTATATGCCTTATACAGGTGTACCATTTTTCTTCTTTTATTCTGTATTTTTACTGTACCTTTTCTATGTTTAGGTACACAAATACTTACCATTGTGTTAAAATTGCCTTCAGTATTTAGTACAGTGATGTGCAGTTCTGGTTTGCAGGCTGTACCATGTAGCCTAGGTGTGTAGAAGGCTATGCTACCTAAGTTTGTGTAAGTGCACTAAAAAATGTTTGCACAATGAGGAAATCACCTGACAGAGCATTTCTCAGAAGATAGCCTCATCATTAGGTGGCACATGATTATAAGTGGGTTAGTCCTGCCCAAGCAGTGATAGAGTCTTGGCCATGAGAGAAACTGGGCCTCACTGGGATGGCTCTGAATTTGACTCAAGAGAGGTGAGATGAAGACATAAGTAGAGAATCAGAATCCTGGAGCATTAAGGTTATAGTAAGGAAGAGAGGTGTGTGGATCTGGGGATCAAGTCAAGAAGAGAATTTGGAAGCTAGAAGTTAGCAATGAGTTAAAAGCTAAATGGAGCAGATTAAAAGGAAGGAATCATGGTGAATGATTCTAAATTGGTTCTGCTAACAAATAGTGTACATGAATGTGCTGGCTGAGCTGGGCGTGGCCATGGTGGCCTGAAGGTGCTGCAACAGAGAGGGCAAGCTGTTTTCTCAATACTGTGGCAAGGCAAACTCTGGCTAAAATCTTATATTACCGACTAGAGGTTACCTTAAGAAATCTTATGTAACAAACTCAGTTTGTTCCCAGAAACTTGCAGACTCTCAGGTGGATCCCCATAGCTTTTCCAGGCCCTCTTACCTCTTGAGGACAAAGCATCTTTTATCACTGTTAGTTATAAGAAGAGTCTTGTGTCAGTAATTAAATGTCCAATCTAGTGAAATAATCAAGTATTAAGCCTCATTCAAAAGAGAGACTTCTCCCTTCCTGAGGCCATTTTCATGCTAGGAAGCCTACAATGGGGTGACTTCCTGTTTGTAGAGCGCCATGATTTTATTTTACTCGTATGGCAAGACATGCAGAGAAATTACTATCATAAAGGGAGTAGTGTTTACTCACAGTTTCCTAGAAATAAGAAGCTTGGCATGGCACATAGTCACATGGGGAAGCACCAGGGTTCCTTAGAGGCAGAGGGAGGAAGGGAGGGGGAAATTGGGCAAGTTCCTGTATTATGGTTTCCATGGGAATAAGTGAGGCAGGAGAAATGGGTTTAGGACTGACTAGTTTGAAAAACTTCAGAGGGCTGGGGATAAAGGGTATCTCTAATATAAAGATAGTATCTTGGGTATAAAGGCTATATCTGGGGTAATTAGGGCAGGGGGATAGTGACCTAGAGCATTGGATTGGTTTGTTTGAATATGAAAGGCACACTCTCAGGCAGGTCTATAGGAATGAGCTAGCCTTGGGAGGGGCAGTGTCTCTAGAGTCAGCAAGGCTCTAGATGTCAGAGTATGAGAAATACAGAAAAGAAAGAGGCATGATTAAAGCCCTTCTACTCTCTGTTTCCATCTTGCTCTGCTGCTTGATCTCTACCTGGACCCCCACCCATAGATAGCTAGTCTGACCTTATCCAGGAAGGAGAGGTAAAGCATCCCTTTTTGGGATGATCCAGCTCCAAGCTAATATGTTGTGACTGCTTTCTAAGTATGGTGCATTATCACCACTTATTTCTTTTCTGGGACCTGAGGAAGCTTTCATGAATTTTTAAAGAATCCTTTCTGGGTACCTACAACTGAGTTCCAGTGAGGTATATCTTGACTTGCCTGACTGGTTATTTCAACTTCTCCTAACCTTCGACTCCTTTGACTAAGGCCTGCCTCCAGTTTTGTTCTGCTGGGGTGAGGTAGGCTTGACCCCACCGAAGGTCTTGAGGAAACATCACCTTTTGTAAATGACCTTATCTAGCTGTCATCTCCAGCCCGTCCCACTGACCCAAGGGAAGAACTGTGCGCCTGTGCCCAGCCATTGGTGAAGGGCAGTGCACTTCCTTTTCTTTTTCTGCTTCGCCATATGGGGTGATCTAGCAACACAATCTCAGACCAGCCTTTACGCTTGTGCCAAGTTCTCCGTGTGGTTCTACTGAAGCTTCTTCCCCCTTGGCTTAGGGTTGGAGTGAAACACTCTCTCCTACCCCATGACAGGTTGAGTGGAGTGGAGGAAGAGCGGTGGACCACAGCTGCATCCAAAGAAATATTCTCTCTCTTTTCCTCTTCACATTCAGTCTTTTTACAGCTAGAGTTGGATGATGGGTTAAGCTTTATAAAAGCAGTTTTCAGCTTTTATATGCCTTGTCTAGCTGGTCTTTAAAATTGGGCAGTATATGGAACTATTTTTTTTTCAGTCTTTGGGGGAAAAACTGAAATAAAACAAGTTATATCTGATATTTTTTTTTTAAAATAAAAACCACTAATGAGAAAGAGGGCACACACATTAAATATGATGAAATGTGCTGAGGCTCTGAAAGCTTTCAGAAGAAAACCACATGAAACTTCTAAAAAGGTAGTCAAAACTAATTTTTTATAATCTAACTACAGCAGCAGTGACACCTTATTGCCTCAGTAAATTAATGCCATTTTTATGCTCACTAGTCATCTCAGATACTTTTTCTATGTCAAAAGTATATAACTCCATATTTTTATTGCTGCTTACTTCTTTAGTCAAGAGTTTAGTGCTATTTTTTAATATGATAGAATTTGATTATTGAAAGTTATATCCAGTGACTATGTTTAGGCTCTTGGCAATATCAGATGATGAAATTAGAGTTTTATAAAGTCTCAACTTTTTGGGTAAATTTGATTAGGCAGTGATGCTTAAAAGATATATTATTTTGACTTAGAATAATTTCTATCAAACAGTTTCTTCAATATTTCCATTCAGAACAAAACTTATAAAAACTTATAATAACTGATAAAGATCTGAGAGCAGTAGTTTCAATTTTATTCTTCATGTGTGTTTGCTTTTCGTGGTATTGTTCTTATTACTTATCCTAATTTGTGCTGACTAGATTTTTTTTAAACTTAGTTAATTCTATGGTAACAAGTACAGATACCAATTAAATAAATATTGGCTAGAAAATTCAGGCATTATGTCTCATTGTGCAAATTAGAGTGTAAGACATGCAGATAACTAAATTATAGATAATATGCATTAATTAACTAACATCTCTTGCATTCCAGAATGAATTTCTAAAACTTGAGCTGTTTTGCATACATCATTCCTGAATTTCTTTTTCAGTTTAAATTCAGTACAAAATTGGAATTATCTTATTTTGTGAACAAGGATCAAAATCTGTTCAAGTTATCTATTTCTGTATAACAAATAACCCCAAAACTTATTGTCTCAAAATAATTACCCTCATATAGTATTTCTCATGGTTTTCTTGGATCAGGAATTTGGGAATGGCTCAACTGAGTAGTTCTGGCACATAGTGTCCAGTGTGCTGTAGCCTGTTTGTGGTAGCAGTGGGCTCAGCGGTGTGCTGGAGCATCTGGGGACTGGCTAAGCATCTCTCTCTTCATGTGGTCATGAAATTAGTCTGTGGATGAGTACAGTGACCATAAATCATGTCATGCTAATTGGGATGCCTTTGAGAATGAAAAGGAATGGTGTTAATAATTATTCTGAGACAATGGGTATAAACTGGACTGACCTGGGCCAATAAGGACTTTCAAAGAGTTCTTGGTAAAAAATTTTTTTCTTACGCAGAAAATACAGACCAACTATCAGAATAGATAATCAATATTTTCTTAATTATGAAATGATAATAGCAGCAAACATTTTTCTAGCACTTGCTTACTTATAGGCACTTTCTTAAGTGTTTTATATTAGATGTAAATTAATTTACATTAATTATATAATTTTCACAACTGCCTTATGAGGTAGAGACTTTAATGATTAGAGATAAAAATAAATTTGCTTTAATAAATAAATAAATTTAGAGATAAATATATTCACCTTTATATATTCATGTGTAAAATGGGCACATTCAACAAATTTGATGGTGCAAAAATAATAGAAAGTACAATGAAGTGGTTTAAATTATTTTTTCTAAACAGATATTTTAAGAAACTCCTGGACAGCTTAGGAAAATACTTTC